>LR749924.1:1002632-1024974 GCA_902729485.2 Mus minutoides
GCATAGCTTCTCTCGAGATAGCTTTATCAGGGTCCTTTCAGCAAAATCTTGCTGGCATATGCAATAGTGTCTGGTTTGATGGCTGATTATGGGATGGTCATGCTCCAATATGTTCATAGCAGCCTTATTTATAATAGCCAGAAGCTGGAAAGAACCCACATGTCCCTCAACAGAGGAATGGATACAAAAAGTGTGGTACATTTACACAATGGAGTACTACTCAGCTATTAAAAACAGTGAATTTATGAAGTTCTTGGGCAAATGGATGTATCTGGAGAATATCATCCTTAGTGAGATAACCCAATCACAAAAGAAGTCACTTGATATACACTCACTGATAAGTGGATATTAGCTCAGAAACTTAGAATACCCAAGATTCAATTTGCAAAACACAAGAAAACCAAGAAGAAGGAAGATCAAAGTGTGGATACTTCATTTCTCTTTAGAATAGGGAACAAAACACCCATGGAAGGAGTTACAGAGACAAACTTTGGAGCTAAGACGAAAGGATGGACCATCCAAAAAAATTTATTCTTATAAGTCAACTTAGAATACCGTGAAGTCAAGATCTCATTCATCTAAGTTAAATGCTAAAGTACTATTTTAAATTGTGAATACTGTCCTTAGTTATTACACATAGTTAGAACCACAATTAGGCGAACACTACACTGAAAAAAATGTGCACTTGCAAGATTAATTGTGTCAAGAGAACCCCCAGAAGGCTGCATAGTATATATATAACCAGTATTGTCTCAAATAATTAATATGAAGCATAATTATATTTTATACATTTTCTATAAACTTATTTTATATTCTTTATATATACATTTATGCAAAGATCTTGATCTGTTTGTCTTACTTTTGTTATGTAAGTAATCCACCCAATTCAATTTTAATATCTGTTCTCCCCTATATTGTATATATATATATATATATATATATATATATATATATATATATATATATTCCTTATACTCACATACGTGTTAGCCAATATATATGAGTAAGTGGGTAGGCATTCAGTCTCTTAAAGAATAAATATTAATAGCCCCCCAAACCACCTCGTCAGTCTTTAAGTATACATTTTCTTCTGAACTTGATATGTGTGGAATTCAATATTGAGATAAATCTACAAAGCACCAATCTAAACATACCCATGACTTCTTATAATTCTGGAAGTAAAAATAAAAGATACTTTTATTAATTTTATCATACAGCAAAGCATTAAGCTGGAACAAATGTATCTATACTTCTGGCAATTAATATTAAATTTTGTTACTAATTATATATACAAAATGACTGTTTAAGGTACTCATGAGGTTTTTTTTGTTTATTGCTTTTGTGCTTATTTGTGTTTTTGTTGTTGTTCTTTTTGCTTTTGCTGTATAAACATCAGGTATTATAAAGTCTTGGCTGCCATGGAACTCACTATGCAAACAGCTCTTCTTGAACTCAGAGATCTTTCTGTTTCTGCCTTCTGAATGTTGACATTAAAGGTGTTTACCACCACACCCCACTCCTAAGATGGTTGTTATAGAAAACCTATGATTAATTTGCATAGAATTTCTTTGGTCTGGAAGGTAAACCACGTGGTTTATCCCTCCAACCATATTCAGGAAATATATATGGTTTTTGTAGGCTGGCACTTGAATATAGTAAATAAAGCAAAGAAATATGGAGAGAAACTTGTTGCTTTGAGTTTTCTTTTATGAGCATATATCTTTACATTCTTGTGTGGAGTCTTGTGATTGTAATTTCCCAATGCATACTTTGGCTTACTTACACTGTGAACATCCAACTGCTGCTTTGATAACACTATCAAGTTGAAAGTTCCAATTAAATTTCAGGCATGAACAAAGAGAAACACAAATTCATATTACAATGAGTTAAAGGGTGAAAAATACAAAGAAAAAAATGACTATGATTACCCAATGCACATGCCCAATTTTATAAATAAATAAATGATAAATAAACTTTGCAAAACAACTCTAGTTTACATTTGATTCTCTTACATGTCACAGAACCCTGGAAATCGCTATGAAATTCTCAAATATATTAATATCTTTAATTATTCAGTAATTTGACCTCCGACATATTTCACTCACCAGAGTAGTCTGAGGTTCTATCCCAGGTGTTACAGATAGTGGTACATCATGACTTTTGTAACTAAGTATTCTATTATGTGTATGCATGGCACTTTTCTATGCACTCATCAGGAGATGAACACCAAGCTTCTATTTCTCCATTGTGAATATTGCTATGGGAAACATAAGAGTGAAGCTTTCACTTCAACAATCTGATTTTCTTGTAGCTACATACTGGGTAACAGACTTGTTGGTTTTGCATAGTAAGTAGTTCTTCATTAATTTTATTTTGTGTGTGTGAAAACTCTATATTGTTTTCTATGAATTTCTGTCCCTTCCAATAACAACCAAAAGTTGGCTTTCTTCTGCATCTTCAGTAGCACTTGGTACCTTAGGTCATTTAGACAGCAACTGTCCTTACTAGAGCTAGGGAATCTCACTGTTGTTATTTTCTTTTCTATTTACTTCATTATTATTAATGGTGAATATTTTTCTAAATACTACTTAACTACTTACATATTCATTTGAGAAATGTCAGTTCAGTTCTCTAGTCTGCTTTTAAATGCATTCTTGTTATCCTTGTCAACTTACATTTGAGTCATTTGAGTCTTTATTGGTGCTCTATATTAATAATTTATCAGATGAGTTGTTTACATTCTTCCCATTCTGTAGGTTTCCTCTTCACTCTGATAACTGCTTCTTTTGCTGCAAGAAAGCAATTTGGGCTGATGAATTTAAATTTTTATGCTTATTTTCTATGCTTTTGGGGTTTTATATAAAAAAAAGAATGTCTATAGTAATATCATGCCACTTCCCCTTTCTCCCAGAAATTTTATCAGTTTAGTATTTAAATATTTACTCCATTGTGAATTGTTTGCTATAAATATCTTCCTCATCCAGAATCATTTATTGAGAAGACATCTTTTCTTTTTTTTTCTTTTTCTTTTCTTTCTCTCTCTCTCTCTCTCTCTCTCTTTTTTGTTTGTTTGTTTTTCAAGACAGGATTTCTCTGTATAGCCCTGGAACTCACTTTGTAGACCAGGCTGGCCTCGAACTCAGAAATCTGCCTGGCTCTGCCTCCTGAGTGCTGGGATTAAAGGCATGCACCACCATGCCCAGTGAGAAGACATCTTTTCTCCTGTGTTTATTCTATGGTGAAAAATAGTGCTGTATTAATAGCTACTATATAAATACTTATATGTATACACATGCACATATACCACACACATCACACACAAACACCTGTGCTATATAACACATATACAGATAGCATACCACAAGTACATACCATACACTACACTACACACAAAGAATACACAGACATCATACCATACACATACATCACATACCATATTCACACCACATCACACACAGAAACTACATCCTATACCTCAAACATAAACCATAAACACACATGTGCTCCATATATTATAGGTATCACACACCACAGACACACATGCACACACACAGCAAATAAAAATAAGATTAAAAAAATCTAACTATCAGATACAATTTAGAAGAAAAAATGGAGCAATAATAAAGCACATAAAATTTGTTCAACAATATTATTTATAAAGCAAATTCTAGTTGAAGGCTAAATAGCTAGTATTTCTATTTATGTAATTAGTAGTTAAGTCATTGACAACCTCTAATACTGTTTGAGTTGAGTATAGAACAACTGGAACTCTGTTTCCTAGTATAGGTATAAAATAGAAACATTACTTTAAAAAAATTGTAAATGTTGTCATTCAATGAGATATCAATTATACTATTTTCAAATTGCAAAAGGAGACTCTGTACATCTTCCACAAATTATTTTTATATACTAGTTACTATTAATTGGTGAAGGATTTTCAATACATAAAAGCCTACCTAAAATGTACAGAAAAAATTATTTCTCCTTACCTACTCTATTCATTCATACTTCCATTGTGGCAGCCATCTACAAGGAGATTGAAGTGGACTAGGAGGGAAAAGAGAGTTATTTCAGTAAAGTGTTGTTGTTGTTGTTTTGTTTTGTTTAAATTACATTTTAAAATGTATTTTATTCTATGTAAAGTTACCTTAATTAAACTAATTAATTTAATTTAAAAATCTTGCCACCTTTTAAATTATTTTCCAGCTCGTTGCACTCTTTGTTGATAAGTTTTTTGTTCATTAGCTTTGTTTAGATTTAACTTTAAAATTAAGATTTTGATTTTGTTGTTGTCAAGGCAGCTAGAATTACTTAAACTAAACTCAGAGGAGTTAACATAAAAAAGACATTTAAAGTGCATTTATATAGAAAATATATTAGTTCTCTACTATGGTAATTTAATAGGATGTCTTTGTGATAAATTATGACCACTGATCCATTTACCTAACCATTTTGCATAGATACATTCTACTAAGATACATTCAAGAATATTTCAAAAATTCTGTTTTAATCACATGACATATATCTTTATGGTCCTCTATAAAATAACTAACATGTCCAGATGCCAGAACCAGAAGCAAGGATTTCATAGACATTTCCTTCTGGAGTTCCTGAAGCACTGTTTTGATGTAGACATTTGTCTCATACTCACTGCTTTAATAGATGACATGAGCTTTAGAATTTAAGAAAGCTGTCAAAAAGTAAAGCTGCTACAGGTTGCTGTCCAAAGAATGATGTCAGGAACCCATCACAATTCATTGAACATGAAGAAGTTGAGCCTATGTAGTATCTTTATTATTATGATCTAGCATCTTTGTCACAGGAAAGTACACTGCATGCTATCAAAAGAAAAATGTTAAGCCCCTCCCAACCACAATCCCTTTCTTCTAAATGGTGCCCTGCCTGGAATGCATGCTAGGACAATGATGGCACAAGCTTATGGTAATAACCAATCAATGTTTTATTTAACTTAAGGCTCATTTTAAGCAGTTTTTACCCAAAACTGGTGTGTAACCAAGAGCCTGACATTAGAGATCAAATACTGTGGTAAAATCAAATGCTACTGATTTAAAACAACAGCAACAACAAGAAAGTGTCAATAAAATGACTTCTAATGACTTCAGCTACAGTCATCAATCAGTGTCTTTCTCAACCATTATCAGTAAAGCTGCCTCCTGTAGCACATTGGAACAAATATAGAGACTATGAATAGAGTGAGAAACCATAGAACATTTAGCTCCAAATGCAATGTTGCTATGAAATCCCTCCCCTCAGGACCTATGGAGCCCTGTAGAAGACTTTAAGATTCAGAGGGAATGGAGGACACCAAGAAAACAAGTTTCTAAATCAACATGAGCAAAACTCACATGGACTCCTAGAGACTGAAGCAGCATTCACAGATTGTGCATAGACCGATTCCAGCTCCTATGCATTCATGTTGTGGCTTCAAATTCAGTGTTTTTATGGGATTTGAGAAATGTGTAAATGAGTGGGGTCTCTGATTCATGTGTCTTCTCTTGGGCTCTTTTCTTCTGCTGGTTTATCTTGTTTATTCTAATGGGTAAGTTTTGGCTTTATCTTATTATATTTTATTATGTTCTACTTTCTTTTACTATTATCACTTAAAAGTATGGTGTTTTTCTTATGAGAAACAGAAAAGAAGTGGATTTAGATGGCAGGGGAAGTAGGGAGGAACTGGGAAGGGGTGTAATCAATAAATACCATATGCAAAAAAAATCTATTTTCAAAAAATGGAAAACATAGGTGATTTGAGGTCGTTAAAGAAAGAAGTGTAAGGTTAAAGAAAAGAAAAATAAATGAGGGATGGCATAGCTAACAAATCTAGTTCCCAATTAAACACACACACACACCAGTTTAACACATGAGTTTCCTGAACTCTGGATGCTCAATATTAAAATAATAAACCATTAAATAGAATATGCAAACATTTTAAGATCAACTTAAAACACACTGTATAAATGCCCATGATCATCAGGAAAAAAGCACTGTAAATAACAAGTCTGACTCACCAACAAGGCTCATCCTACTTCCCTAACAGCTGGTCTCTATAGCAACCCCTTGACAATGGGCATATACTATGCATTAGCTCTGTGAGATGAGGGTCTCCATGGAGCCCTTGGTCTCTGCAGAGCACCAGAGTGTGTGTCTGCTTTGAACTTTCTTAGCTATCAACACTGAAGAGAGTTCCTAATTCTGAGCTTAAGCAGCTGCCAAGGATAAGAGACATCCTAACAGCTTCTGACTAATAAACACGATGGGTCTCACAACTTTTCTTGGATTCCAAGGCTTGCCTTGATTTCCTTAGCAATTTATGCATATTAAGAAATTCTGGCCACAAAACACACTGCTGAATGATCAGAGTGAGGCAAACTAAGGTAATTTTTCAATTGCCTGCTCATAAAATGGATCTCTGTGGATCTGGAAAGAAAGAATTGCACATAGCTCTGGACATGTACCAGGCACTTAGCTACCGAGTGTGTCTTATTCTGCACTTACTGACAATAGGAAATTTGTGAGAAAAAATGCATTTTCTCATAAATCAAGCAACCCTAGATAAAAGAATTGCAAACATTTGAAGGGGAGTTAAAATAATAATTTTGTACAAATCAAATGATTAAAGTTTGCTAACAGTTAAAACCATCACAATTTTATAAATATCTACAATTGTCTAATGTTCTAATACAGAGTCTGTGAGTTACATAATATAAGATAAAATCTTTGAAGGAGTTGAATGTTTGAAAAAAAGTCTCCAAATAACTGAAAGGATGAGTGACATACACCTATATGTAACTTGTATTATTTATTAATCTTTTTCAACTATTTTCTTCCACTAATGCCATGATAAAAAAATTTATGAATAGTTACAATGTAATATTTAATTATACCCATGTAGGAAGGAAGAAAGTCAAATTTATCCAGTGACGTTTATAATCTAAGAATATTTTCATATTAAAATTTCAACACTGTAGTGATTAACTTTCCTTAGGGGATATTTTTATATGTCTGGGATATTTTATATTTCATCAAGGGCCATCCATACTCATGAAAACACACTCATGTTTATTGGGTCACCCTATTGCTTACTAGTTACTAGTGCCTCGATACTGTCTTCTGGGAGAAATATCCACTCTCCTTCAGCGCTGACACTTCAAATTCCATGACATCATGTATACATGTAACATGTACCTGGCAACAATCTTCATGTTTGTAAGAGACTATCTACTATGGCAGTTTTCTGGAAGATCATAGCAAATTGTCTCATTCTGACAGACTCGGCACAATATACCATTTTGACATGGAAGATTGAACTGTCTTAGAGATGAGGGGGCCATATAATTTTAAGAAAGAAGTTTAAGGTAGTTTTTTTCTTCCATGGATATGCTGCCTAACACAAAATGTTGATAACTGCTCATCAAAGCATACTTTTATCAGGTCACTTTTTAAACCTGTCAAGTAGCTTCATTTCTTGCCTATGTCTTTTATGAAACCCTTTCATGCAATTGCTTCTTTATCATAGGCAAGCCTCATGTTGTATATATTGCCTTCATTGATGATCTGATCAGACAGTAACAATCTCCCTCTTCACCTTTCTTCTAGAAGCCAGTTCCCAGAGAGCTTCTCCATTATTGTCCATCCACCACATGCATCATGTAAATCAATGCATCCCATTCACTGAACTGATTAGGCTGTAAGATCCAAATCTAGGTTCAACTAGTAATCAACTCACTAAACTCATTTTAACTCACTAGAACAATTTATTATAGTTTTGTTGTTGTTGTTTGTTTTAGTTTTGTTCTCCCAAGTTCAATATCTGCCTGTAGGATCTTTTGTGGGAAACTGACCTAACTTCTTTCTCCTCAACCTTTTCTCATTATTAATTGTGATGGTTTGTATATGCTTGGCTCAGGGAGTGGCACTATTAGGAAGTGTGGCCTTGTTGAAGTAGGTATGTCACTGTGAGTGTGGGTTTAAGACCCTCATTCTAGTTGCCTGGAAGTCAGTCTTCTACTAGCAGCCTTCAGATGAAGATCTAGAACTCTTGGTTCCTTCTAAACCATGCCTGCCTGGATGCTGCCCTGCTTCCAACTTGATGATAATGGACTGGACCTCTGAACCTATAAGCCAACCCCAATTCAATTTTGCCCTTTGTAAGACTTGCCTTGGTCATGGTGTCTGTTCACAGCAGTAAAATGTGAGGTTAGATACTAATATTCTACATTAGCAGACATACATTTTCAACATAATTATCCTCAAAATAAAGTATCTTTGAAAATAGTTCTCTCAATCAGTGTTCTATGGCTGTGAAGAGACACCATGACAAAGGTAACTATCATAAAGAAAAACATTTAATTGGGACTTAATTACAATTCAGATATTTAATCTGTTATCATCATACCTAGGACCATGGTGGCATGGAGCTGGTGAAGTAGTGAGAATTCTACATCTAGATCCTCAGGCAGAGGAGACTCTGGGCTTGGAAGGGGATTTTTGTAACTTCACAGCCTACCTAAGTGACAAATTTCCTCCAACAAAGCCCCAGCTCTGAATACTATCAAATAGTTTCACTCCCTGATGACCAAGTATTCAAATCTATGTGACTCTCTGGGCCATTCTTATTCAAACCATCACAATAGTGTTTTGTGTTTTTTTGAGGACTAATGTTATGGAAGTACAATCAATCATCTAGAGATTAATTTAGTAATTCAGAGTTCATACAAGTTAACTATCACTATATAAAATTCTAAAATTTATCAACTGATTTATACAAGTAAAAACTGGAAAAATTGGGGCAAAACAAGAATTTATAGGAGGCACAAATAAATATTATTTTGTAAGAGGTCTTAATATATCAAAGTTCCAGTATAAACGAGTATAAGACAGCAACAATTCATACAAAACTAATTCACAATCATATACCAGTTAGATTAATAATGAAAATGGAATCACTAAGTAGAAACTAGAATTTTTAATTGAATTCAAAATAGGCAGACTGCAAAATTGCAGAATTGATTTGAAATTTAAAAAAAAAAATTACAAGGCCAGACAGACAATAAAAACAGAAATCAGGAATTCCAAATGGGCAAAGAAAGGGTTAGCTGCCCCTAGAAATTATGACTGAGACACACGGGACATTGGGATTCAAGCAGGTATAGTTTAACCAATTCATTCTCTCTGTTTTCTATGCCTATCATTCCAAACAATCAGATCTCCCTTGGCATAATTAAGGCAAAGAAATAGCTTAGTAAAATTTAAATCTCTTATGTTAATCAAAAGTTATTTTTCAATGCCTCTATGAGAATAACAAATAGTTAAGTTTAGAATTGTTGCCTAACCCCCAACCCATCCCACACTGACCCCAAATCTATAATAGCTGTAACAAGCTGGGTATGTAAAAATCCCTGAGCAGCTTTGAAGAAGTTATTTTACTCATCTGCCTTCTTATCTCTACAACTAAAATGAGACATCCGTCTCCCTTGCCTAGAAGATTCCTTGTCTGGTCTATAAACATGGATGGCAAGACCTCTGCAAGGAACTGTGACCAGGTGAACTATTGACGACAAAGTAAAAGGAGGCCTGCTTTCATTTTTATGGCATTTTTCACAAGAAATTCCAATCAAAAAGACTTTCCATAAATCGGCTTTATTCATTTACATTTTGTTTATCCACCTGAAGTGTAGGAATGCTTCTGAAAATGATCGAATGACTTAATCATTTGATAAGCTTTGATTTCAGTGACTTCGAGATGACATCTTTTCGCTATTTTTTTTCTTCCTAGTGTACTTAACAGAAATAAGGAAGTCTATACCATAAATTAGTAGGGTTTTCTAAAGGCTGATGGAATAGCATACAGACACCTTGAAGTAAGCAACCAAGTGTGCATTAAAATGTGAGTGTGATATCAAACCCATGATATGGTTGTGGGAACACACACACACACGCACACACACACCATGCACAGCAAGTGCTCCGTGGAAGCACCAGTCCTGGGCAAACATACCAGATGTGGGAGTGGGTGGGTGGGGTAGCAGGGCAGGGGATGGGGGACGGTATTGGGGACTTTCGGGATAGCATTTGAAATGTAAATGAAGAAAATATCTAATAAAAATTGGGAAAAAAGAAAGCAAAAGATAAAACTGAAAGACTCAAATAAAAAAAATATTCTCACAGAAGAAGAAGAAGAAGAAGAAGAAGAAGAAGAAGAAGAAGAAGAAGAAGAAGAAGAAGAAGAAGAAGAAGAAGAAGGGGGAGGGAGGATAGGATAGGGGGTTCCTGGGAGGGAGAGAAACCAGGACAGGGGATAACTTTTGAAATGTAAATAAAGAAAATATCCAAAAAAAAAAAAAAAAGTAAGTTGTCAAGTATGCAGTTGTCCTTGCAAGCCAACAGCTGAAAACAGCAGCCTACCCATATCCAAACTACAATTCAGAAGTATTTGGCTCTGCAAACATAAAATGACTGCGAATCTTAAAAATACTGAGTTATTCAGATGCTACAAGTACATATGTGAATTTCTCTTTTTCCGTGTGTGTTGTGTTTCTTTTGCTTCCCTGATGAGAAAGAGAGGCATTCGCTGATGGTAAAGCAGTTTTTTCCTTAAGGCAGGAAGGATGGTCTAAAGTTGTTTCAAAGTTTCGGTTTTATCACAAGATTGTGTGGTTTTATTTTTAGCCAGTAAGTCCCACGTTGCTTTATGTACCTGTGGCATGTGATGCTGGTGTTTACTATGTGGAAAGCACCGTGAGGACTTTAATGAAAAGATAAGTAAACAAGAACACAGTTGTTTCCGATTAAACGGTCTGTACTTTACAAACTGTTTTCCTTATCTTGGAAATAACAAGATATGACTCTCCAAGGGTCTCATGGAGATTAGCTGGAAACATGCACCTGGAAATACAATAAATCCTCAAAATATTTACTATTATTTCTTACTAAGTTTAAAGGACAACAAAGCGGTGGACAAATCCCTTGATAGCGACAGTAAATAGCAATCTGCAAGCCACATAAACCATGCTTTCCACAAGGAGCCATGAAACCAAATTGCCCATGCTGTTTAAAACAGTATTTTACGTTTCTTTATCTAGAAAAAAAAAATTCGAAAGCAGAAATCAGAGTCAAAGAAGCTAGGAGAAAAAGGTAGGATAAGAGAAATCACGGCCGCCTCCATAGAGAGCCCACCTGTGAAGCTCAGGGCTTTTCTCCTTTAGCAATTTTCTGCCCTGCAACATGAGTCTCTACAGCCTAATGAAAAACAGATGCTCTTGTTATCAAAAGGTCCATCGGGGTTGTGCCTACACATCTGAGAATTTGTATCTCGATCTTTCCACCATCCCTGTTTTCAGGTTCTGAATGTGTGTGTTTCCAGCAGGTGCTGGATCCATAACCCACACCATATACCCCTAAATGAGCACTTAACCTGAAGATTTGTACACACACCATTAAGCTACCTGGAAAAAAAAAATGTGTTTCATACACAGCAAGTATTCTTCGTCACATGTGGCATTTTGCTTAACCAGATTGTTTTTTTAGCTACAGCATTATCTAGCCTTTAGTTTCCCTTCTGGGGGCTCATGCATTAGTATACATCCCACCTAAATGTTCCACGCTGTTCATTTTGACACACTCTATCTTTTAGAGTAAACAAAGGAATGCTGATTTTTTCCAACCCTGGGTGACTTGTCTTTTGTAATTTGTCATGCCAGATTTCATCGGCTACTTTATACTAGTTTGGTAGAGAGACGCAACAAAATGCAATTGCCTGAGAACCAAACAATTTGTCATAGCATGACACGTCCTCAATGATGAAGTTCCAGCATCAACACTGGAAAAGGCATCCTGGTACTCAAGGAACATACAACAAAAGGAAGGATGAACTCTGTCATCCAGTGTCCACAGCCATGCTCAACTTTCTGTTCATTTCGATAAAAAATAATATACTTTAGTAAAACTTCCTTAATTATACAGCATGTACATATACTACATGTGATTTTATATATACATATACATATTTGTATATATATATATATATATATATATATATATATATATATATATATACACATATATGTGTGTGTGTATAATTTTTTACAAACTTAAAACTCAAATACTAATTTAGAACTTATACATCAAGGGCAGTACACTCCAAAGTTTAAGTACCACGATTTCCCCAGCTTTAAAACCAGTCCCTTAGCACCTGCTAATTATGAGAAATAGCTTCTAAGTTCATATGAATAAAATTTCAGAATGTTTCTAAGACCAGGGAATCATCAAGAAAATTAGATAGACTCATTAGGGAAAACCCAGTGATTGCAGTGTCAAATGAAGCATTATTTTGATTTTTTTTCAATGTATCGACTTTCTTCCTTCGGAGTCTGCCAACACACATTTAAAAAAAAAACCAAAAAAACATGTCACCCATTGGAAATTACATAAAGACCATTTTCATTTGCTTTATATATTATGTATAGTAATAAAATGAAAATTTTAATACAAATATAAATATTACTAGTATGTAATCTATTTAGATAGTAGTATTTCTAACATTTAAATATTTAACCATAATCGAAGAAGACACATGTATTTGTTATTATTTCTGAAATGTTATTATAACTAAATCTAAGTGAAATTTATAGCTTATTATAATTGGGAATAATTTTCTTTTCTCTCCTCTCCTTTCCTCCATTATTCCCTCTAACCTCCCCACTATTCTTCTCTTCCTTCCTTCCTTTCTCCATTCTTTTTTCTTCTCCCTTTCTCTTTCTTTTCTTCTTTTTCTCTCTGTTCTGGAGATCTGTCCAAGATCCCAGGGAAATAATCTACCCCTGAGAAGTTATAGGTCATTTATTCAGAACATCAAAAGCACTAATACCTATGCAATATTCTATTCATTTCTCGGAATTTTCACTGTAACAGTGATGG
Source organism: Mus minutoides (assembly GCA_902729485.2). NCBI lineage: Eukaryota > Metazoa > Chordata > Mammalia > Rodentia > Muridae > Mus > Mus minutoides. The sequence goes on from LR749924.1 coordinate 1,015,569, forward strand.
GAACATATCAAACATTTAATCTAATGTTGAGGAAATTAAACTCCTGATGCTCATGCTTCAGACACAAGGACAAATAATTTAAAAGTATAGTTAAGTACATAGTAAATGTCAACAGTGATGTCATAGTCAGTGTTCTATTTCTGTGAAGAGAAAACATGACTATGGAAACCCTTATACAAGAAAGCATTTAGTTGAGGCTTGCTTACAGTTTCAGATTTGTCCACTTTCATCATGGTGTGCTGCACGGTGACCCTCAGACAATCATGGTGCTGGACATGAGGCTGTGAGATCTACATCCAGATCTGTAGGCAGCAGCAAGTGAGTGCCACTGGGTTTGGCCTGGACCTCCTTATACCTCAAAGCCCACCCATTTTGACACAATTCCTCTTAATTCTTTGAAATAGTACCACTTCCTAGCATGAAATACACACACCCTTTAGTACCATTCTTATTGAAACAACCACATTTCACTGCCTGACTCCCACAGGCATGTACCCATATTAGAATGTAAACAGTCTAACTTCAGAAGCCCCCTTCTATACCACAACACAGTTTAAAAGTCCCAAGTTCAAAGTCTCTTTTGAAACTCAAAGCAATCTCCTATTGTAGCCCACTGTAAAATCAGAGTCAATCACACAGAATATTAATTACCATTCTAGAAAGAAGGAAAGGAAGCATAGTGAGGAAATACTAGGCCAAAATAAGATCAAAGCCAGCAGGGCACACTCCAAACCCTGAATTTTCATGCTTGATTATCAAGGTACTCTTCTGATCTCTGATTCCTTTTAGCTTTGTTGACTGCAACAGACCTTCTCTTGGGCTGGTTCCATAACCTGTTAGCAGCTCCGTTTGGCAAGTACCCCTTTAATTTGGCATCTCCAGCACCCTGGGATTCCACCAAAATCCAGGCTTCACCTTCACAACTGCAGGCAATGTAATATCTCTGATCCTCTATGCAAGAACAACCCCCACTGACTCTGGACTTAGTGGCTTTCCGCAGCCACTTAGGAGAGTCTAGCACCCCTTTCTTGTATCCTTGACTCTAAAGCCAGAACCACATAACCAAAGCTGCCAAGTTCTGCTGCTTTCTGGGGCTAGAACACAGCCCCTTTATTGAAATATATTTTTACCAGCTTGCTGCTTTAGATGTTTACATTCTCTGCTTAAACTTTTCTTTAATTCCTTTTAACAAGTTGGAAGCTTAGCTGGGTGGGGTCTTGCCCTAACATGACCACTTCCTTTATTCCATTTTAGCATCAGACTTTTATTTACTGCTTATTTGAGCACTAGACTAGCTCCATGATATTTCCAGGACACTCCTTTTCTCCTCAAACCGTAAATTTTATATTTTTCTTCATTAGGTAGTCTTGAAATCTCTTCTGCCAATGCCATTACTACAAAACCCATTCTAATCTCAATTTTTTATGACAAAAGAAGAAAGCATCCATATTCTTTACCAAAATATCAGAAGAACACTGTCTTCCACATTCCCTTTAGCATGGCCCAGTAAGCTCCTCTTAAAGCTTCCATTGCTTTCCTAATACAAAATCCCAAAGCCAACCTTCTGCCAAGAAGCATGGCAAGGCCTGCCACAGTAAATCCTCACTCCTCATACCAACGTTTATCTTAATCAGTGTTATACCCCTGTGAAGAGACACTATGACTACAGCAACACTTATAAATGAAATAATTTAATTTGGGCTTGCTTACATTTTCAGAGGCATAGTCCATTGTTATCTTGACAGGGAGCATGCTAGAAGACAGACATGGTTCTGTAGAAGAATCCAAGAGATGCATCTGCAGACAACAAGAAGAGAAAGAGTCACTGGGCCTGGATGGTCTCTTGAAACTTCAAAAGTTCAACATTAATGAGGCATGTCCTCCAACAAGGCTATCTATAATCCTTCCAACAAGTGCCACTTTCCATTAACTAATCATTTGAATCAATGTACCTATAGGGGGCCATTTGTATTCAAACAGTCTCAGGGTACTAGTGCTGAGAGAATTAGACACAAGCTTCCATTCTAACCCAGAAACTATCAATAAATGCTTGCAAATTGAAAAAAGATATTGTTTTTTCCAGGGTATTTCAGTGGGGATAAAAAAATACTCTTTTTTTTTTTACACTAGATATTTTCTTTATTTACATTTCAAATGTTATCTCCTTTCCTAGTTTCCACTCTGAAAATCCCCTATCCCTTCCCCTTTCCCCCTTCCCTGTCCTCAAAAACCCACCCACTCCTGCTTCCTGGCCCTGGCAGTCCCCTCTACTGGGGCATAGAATCTTCACAGGACCTAGAGTCTCTCCTCTCATTGATGACCAACTAGGCCATCCTTTGCTACATATGCAGCTAGAGCCGTGAGTCCCACCATGTGTTTTCTTTGGTTGATGGTTTTATCCCAGGGAGCTCTGGAGATACTTGTGAGTTTATATTGTTATTCCTCCTATGGGGCTGCAAACCCCTTCAGCTCCTTGGTACTTTCTCTAGCTCCTTAACTGGGGACCCTATGCTTCGTCCAATGGATGGCTGTGAGCATCCATTTCTGTATTTGTCAGACACTGGAAGAGCCTCTCAGAAGACAGCTATATCAGGCTCCTGTCAGCAAGCTCTTGTTGGCATCCACAATACTGTCTGGTATCTGTGATTGTCTATAGGATGGATCTCCAGAAGGGCTAGTCTCTGGATAGTCATTCCTTCAGTCTCTGCTTCACACTTTGTCTCTGTAACTCCTTCCATGGGTTCCCCCTTCTAAGAAGGATCGAAGTATCCAAACTTTGGTCTTCCTTCTTCTTGAGTTTCATGTGTTTTGCAAATTATATCTTGGGTATTCTAAGTTTCTGGGCAAATATACACTTATCAGTGAGTGCATATCATGTGTGTTCTTTTGTGATTGGGCTACCTCACTCAGGATGATATCTTCTAGATCTACCCATTTGTCTAAGAATTTCATAAATTCATTGTTTTTAAAAGCTGAGTAGTAGTTCATTGTGTAAATGTACCACATTTTCTATAACCATTCCTCTGTTGAGGGATATCTGGGTTCTTTCCAGTTTCTGTCTATTATAAATAAGGCTGCTATGAACATAGTGGAGCATGCGCTCTTATTACACGTTGAAGCATCTTCTGGGTATATGCCCAGGAGTGGTATTGCTGGATCCTCCAGTAGTACTATGTCCAATTTTCTGAGGAACCACCTCCACATCCTCACCAGCATCTGCTGTCACCTGAGTTTTTGATCTTAGCCATTCTGACTGGTGTCAAGTGGAATCTCAGGGTTGTTTTGCATTGCATTTCCCTGATGACTAAGGATGTTGAACAAAAGCTTCTGTAAGGCAAAGGACACTGTCAATAAGACAAAAAGGTAACCAACAGATTGGGAAAAGATCTTTATCAATTCTAAATCCAATAAGAGGGCTAATGTCCAATATATACAAAGAATTCAAGAAGTTAGACCCCAGGAAACCAAATAACCCTATTAAATTGGGGCACAGAGCTAAACAAAGAATTCTCAACTGAGGATAAAAAATATTCTTAAGGGCAGGTCTCATGACCAGCCAACACAAAAGAAATTCAGTGGTATCTTTGATAATTGTTTGTCTTAGAATGTTTTGTTGGGGTGTTTAGTTGTTGTTCTTATAGGTTCTGTGCATATGTATTAGAGCTACCCTTTCAAATTATAACTCGGAAACATCTCTTCACATTTTCTACATATTCACTTGATTCAATTGACAACTAATCAATACAGCAAAATATTTTCAAGGAATTTAATGCGATCATGTAACAGCTATGAAGAAACAACAAATATCAGCCCCCATCTACTATTCAAGCAATACAGTAGACTGCAAGATGCTCAGCACATATTAAGTCTGTGGTAATTAGAAGGAAGTAACTAGATTATGTTTTCACAGGACATTTTCACCTTGAACTGCACCAACTGCACCGCCTCAAAAATTAGCACCCAAAGTATTCTAAAGTTTCAGCACTTACTACTTTGAGATAACCCTTGTGTAGAATGTTGTCTATCAACCGGCCAAAGAATGCCTTCCAAGTTATACTTCGACACTAATGCCATAGTGTCTAGTATACCTATCTGTTACAAACCAATGACAAATGTTTCACTGTGATTTGTTTTGAGAGTGTGGTGATTGCCAGGCTTGTTTGTTTGTTTGTTTGTTTGAGACAAGATTTTCCTATGTAGCTTCCACTGGTCTTGAATTCAAAGTCCTTCTGACTCAAGTTCCCAAGTTCTAAGATAGCTGTGATATTCTACCATACCCAGCTGAACAAGAATCCTGTAAAAACCCTTTGTTCCCACCCAAGGTTACCCTTCTCTTTGTATATTAACAGTGTTTCTAAAGTTTTGATATATGACACATGTAGTGAGTCCCAAACTGAAAACATTTCCCCTCACTCTCTATTAAACTTCCTACCATTTGGTTTCTGTAACTAGACAAAGTCGATTAGTCTTTAAGTTTAACTTAATAAGCTTTTTTTTTTTTTTCCCTGAGTTAATGCCAGGATGTTTTCTTTTTCAAAGCACATTTTACTGCTTTTTGGTCCTTGTTTAAAAAGTGCAAGTGACTTTTTTTTTTTATTCTGCTTGCCCCAGGGGTAATTGCTGGGGCTTCTAACCTGGTGTGCAGCCACCTGTTCTTTTTTTTTAATTCCAGCCCCTTCTGTTGTCTGCTTCCATCAAGAGGGAAGGAGACTCTCCAAAGGCTTCCCCACACTCTCTGCCTCTGAGGACTTGCACCCACGCAGACAGATTCCAGGTGAGAACAGTGTGGCCAGAGGCTGAAGTAATATCATCTAGGTGAGAGATTCAAGCTGTTTTGTGATGCTGACTCCTCCTGAAGAGACTGGAGCTGTGTTTGATGCCTTATGTGTCCAGTGCCCCTCAGTAAACTTAGAAATCACAATTGTCAGGGCCACACAAACATAATAACGCCACACCTAATAACAAGCTTTATTTTAAACCCACTTGCTTGGAATGTGGAAACAAGGCTTTGAGCTCAGGAACACTAAGGTTGTCATAACTGAACACTAGATGCCTCTGGTCTCTGGTTAAGCACTTACCACTGCTGCCTACTTTCCATTTCCAGCAGATTGTTACTTCTGGCAACAGCTCCAAATGCTATTGTTTTAAAGGCGCAAGTAATATTTCCCTGTCTTTTTGTCATTAGGTTCTAGCTTCTGCAATCAAAGATGTAATGTGTGGCCACAGGAGATACTAATGTTGACAACAAATCTCTAATCATTAAGATGGTCATAATTACTTACCAAATGTTCTCTGTGTGTTTTACACGCTTTGTCTAATGTTGAATAAAATTGCTCAGTTCTCTAATCAAAAAGACTTCAGGCTTTGCTTGGGTGATCCAGACAATAAAAAAAAAAATTATCTATGTAATACAAGGTTGTAATGTATTTCTGTAGAACAAAATGTATTGTATTATGAGGGAAAAAAAAGACAATTGAGACTTAATTTTATTCCCAGTTCCAGGAAAAGCTATTCAGAGGAATTACTCTTAGTCATAAAATTTGTATAAATCTGTCTAGTAACTGTCAAATGAGCAAATTGTGTGTGTAAGTGTGTGTGTGTGTGTATGTGTGTGTGTGAGAGAGAGAGAGAGAGAGAGAGGCGGGGGGAGGATGTACATGTGTCTGTGAATGAGGGTGACTGTGACAAAAGGTGGAAAAGGAGACAGAATGAAGAAGTTGATGCTACAGGAAGAAGAAAGAATCAAATTTGAATAGAAAAGTGGGCTAAAGGGGACCATGATGTGTTACTGTGCTCTTCTATTCTAGAACTACAAATAGAACCTTCCTTAGATCCTGCTCTATTCTTTCAAGTGAAAACCTATATTGTGGAAACATGTTCCATGTTCTCTCTCTCTCTCTCTCTCTCTCTCTCTCTCTCTAAGATACTAACCTTCAATAGAAATATTTTAAACAATATGAATTATGAATTACACATTCTGGAAAAGGGAAGGCACAATTATTAAGAAATCAGTGCAGAAAAATAAATAAACTAAGCAATGGTGATTCATGTGATGACCAACACTCTTTAATGAATTACATATGTTCTTTTTGATAAATTACAATTTATATTAACTATGTACAACCATAATAAAATAAGGAAAAATTAAGAGAGCAAGGCACAATGGAAAAATCTAGCTATCGTAGCAAGAAAAAAATTATTTCTTTTAATTAGTTTCACTCATTTCAATAAATAAATTATGCTTATTGAAGATTAACAATATTTCTCAAAATAAAATGAGTATAATTTAGAAAGCATAAATAGTAAATTGTTAATTGTTGATAAGGCTTGAATAAAAACAATTAAATAAGAGTTAATATTTTAAGCAAATCCATAAGCATAAAATATGTTTTAAAGAGTCACATACTGTGGCTTATTCAGCAATTGTCACCCATTTATATGGCAAAGAAGTGATTAGATAACTCAATGTTTTAATCAAGAAAGTCCCCTGGATATGAGTGCATGTCTGGTTCAAAGTAAGAAATGGAATTACATTATTTTAAAATAACAGTGGTAATTTTAATCAAGATTTTTGCCTAAATTTGCGAGCTAAGTAAGTAACTGATTACATAATAATCAAAAAACTAATCTTGTTAGATGGTGATACCCAAATTTTCATATGTCTAAAAATAGTCATTTAAGATTTTGTTCTAATTAGATCCACATATATTAATGAAAAAAAGGGGCAGGTGCTTTTTTTAAAAGTAATCCCTACCAATAGAATTTAGTGACATAAATGTGTTGCTGCTGGGAAATTGACCTTAAAAAATACACTAATGCTTTAAGAAAGTGTTTAAGCAGTCGGCATGCAAATACTTCAATGTAATTGAACATTTGGTTAGTTATATGGTTGGTTGATAATTGCTTATTTCCCCCCCAAAAGTCAACCATTTATTGAAAATCCACTTTATGTCCAACAGTGTGGTAGGCTCTGCAATACATTAGGGTATTATTAATCATGCATATATCAATTCCATACAGACTTTAAATTCTACTCAAAGAAACAATATCCCACATAAAATAGGAATATATACTATTTTACACATGAAATAACAACTGGGAGAACAAATTGTAGAAAGGAAGTCATTGTGCAAATCAGTAAGTATCCAGTGATATGCACTAGAATGAGCATAGCCAGAAACCAAAGACTGTGGTCCCATAGAACCTGCCTAACACTCATCCCTGCTTTCAATTTGAGCAGCCTAAACATGGTTTGTCACATGCCATGACTGTAATCCTAAAGATTCACTTTTTCCCATTGCCATCTGATATTTTCAATATATATTGCAACCCTAAAATCTTTCCCAGGATTGAGACATATATATATATATATATATATATATATATATATATATATATATATATATATTCCTTGTCACAACCAACACAGGATGAACATCAAAACGCCAGAGCCCTGGGCTAGCTATCCTTGAATATGAGAAACCTTAGTTTTACCAACGACTACTTGGGAAACAGAATCACTTAGGTAGAAACAGTGTGGAGTTTACATACTAGAAGTCAACCTAGAGGATGAGAGGGATAGTATATGACTGTAATTTATACTTATTTCCAGCCTCATTTCTGGACTTGTTTCTTTGGCAATGGTCAGACATCAAAAATATCAACATAAATGCACAAGTCACATTAAGCTGAGGCTTAGAATCTTGTCACTCCTCAGCATTACGGAAACATTTCTTCTCTACCATCATAGGTCAGCTGCAAAGTTATATTATAAAAATATAGTCATATGAAGACAATAAAAATGACCATTTTCAACCAACTAATTATGTTATAATGTCTCATTGAAATTATGATGTTTAAATAAGATTATGAATGAAGTATGAGAGAGATAAGTTAGGGTGGATCATTTCAACCAACGCCATAAAATAGTAGTCCTCTGGAATTATTAAGAGGAACATATAGTGATTGCAGGTGTCACAAGGTGACCAGGGGTTACAGATCACAGTCACTGAAAATCGAATCCTGAAGAAGAGCAATTTTAGATTTCAAAGATCATGTCTCCTTGTCATTTTGTGTCGTAAAAACAATTGTTTTCTATTGTTCAGGTGAGAAAAAATATCAGTGGGTTTTTAAATGGTTTTAAAGACTTAGTCATTTCCATAACTATTTTGGGGGGCAGAGATTTTAAACAGTGATTCTACAACTGTTTCATTTGAAAAAAGACAAAGAGGAGAAACCTGAGGCAATTGTGGGCTCCCACAGCCACTTCGGTTTTACTATGTAGACGAGACCACAAGGTCTTTAATACGCTGTCTGTGTTTGTGGTTTTATATGGTGATAAAAACTTCATAAAGTGCATAAAATATAATCAAATTGCTACTGACCATTCATTTTCAGACTCTGGCCCCACAAAATCAACCTTTTGTAACTGGTTTTGTAACTAGATTTAAAAAGTAATAGTAACCCCTTTATCCAAAAGTTTAAATTACATTGATCATTATGTCAGAATATGTACTACTTATTGCTTTACAAATCGATAAACTCAAGATCATAAATTATAGAGTAATTATTTTGTAACTTAAGAAGCACAGCTTTCCCTTTTTGGGGGACAGGGATGAGTACTGGAGATTGGATCAATGGTTCCCCACTATGCATTGAATTATATATCCAGCCATCACTTATAATTCTTATGGTGCCTAAACAAAAAAAAAATGCAATTTAAACTAATCATATCTCATACTGTAATTCTATAGTTTGCTATATTCTATAATAGTTGGTGCTCCATTACAGAAGTGTTAAAAGCTGAAGGTCTTCTAGTTTTGACTTACTAAAGGAATTACAGAAATACACAGGCAACTTGTTGCTTGGCCACAGTCATTTACAGCAAAGAGAGGCATACACAGACCCTTCCATTTACGTATTAAACTACTGTAAGCAATGTTTTATCCAAAGACAATGAAAGCATTAATAATGTGAGTGATAAGTCTAGGTCATTGGGCCAGAAATAATTCTGTATTTTCTGCAATTGTTTTATATACATACATACATACATACATACATACATACATACATACATACATAGTAGTTGCAGGGACACTTTATCTCTGAGTTTTAGTAGGGATTAAATTCCTACTAAAAGAAAACATGGTCACATCATGTTTTTACAACTAAACATTCAATTTTAGTGCTTGAATTTTATTTCTTTTATTTTTTTTCAACTTTTATTAGATATTTTCTTCATTTACATTTCAAGTGTTATCCAGAAAGTTCCCTGTATCCTCCCCCCTCCCGGCCCTGCTCCCCTACCCACCCGCTCCCACCCCTTGGCCCTGGCGTTCCCCTGTATTGGGGCATATAAAGTCTGCATAACCAAGGGGCCTCTCTTCCCACTGATGGCCAACTAGGC
>LR749924.1:1027556-1060068 GCA_902729485.2 Mus minutoides
ACTTCCATTTTTAGGTCCTGGATGGTTTTGTTCCATTCCATCACCTGTTTGGTATTCTTTTCCTGTAACTCTCTCAGTATTTCCTCTTTAAATGCTTTTAGTTGTTTATCTGTGTTTTCCTGTAACTCTCTAAGTTTTTCCTCTTTATATGCTTCTAGTTGTTTATCTTTGTTTTCCTGTATTTCCTTCTTATAGTCCTTCATCATCATCATGACCAGTGATTTTATATCCATGTCCTGCTTTTCTGGTGTGCTGTTGTATCTAGGACTTGATGGGGTGGGTGAGTTTGGGTCTGGTGATGCCAAGTACCCTTGGATTCTGTTGCTTCTGTTCTTGCGCTTTCCTCCTGCCATCTCTGCCCGAGGAGGCCTGGCGTTGGTGCAGACCAGAAAGGACCCGCTGTTTTGCCCTGGGCCCTTATCAATCTCCTGGCTGATGTCTCAAGTTCCACGAGATTGTGCCAGAACAGAGGCTGTGTTCCCCTCCTCACCTCACTTTCAGAGATAGCTTGGGGAGTCCCAAAAGAGCCTAAGAGAGTGCACAGAGCCTGAGGCCCTGGCCCTGAGCTCCTGATGTGGTCTTAAAGTCCTGGAGTTGCTGGGCTCAGAGGAAAGATGGCGGGGTGGCGAGTGCTCTGGCTGGGAGAGGCCCAGCCTCGGGTGGGGCGGAGTTTTCGGATCCTGCCCCTGGGGGCAACCTCTGACCTGCTGCTCCCAACAACACCACTGCACTGCACTCACGGGTAACCCTGATGCGATCTTAAAGTCCTGGGGTGTCCCTAGCTGTGTCCGCTGGGCTCAGAGGAAAGATGGCCTTTATTTCTTTTATTAAAAGTCAAATACAGAGTAAACTGAGGCACAACAAAAACATTTTATAAATAAAATCATTTTGAGTGTTTATCATTGATATTTCTAGTAACAAGGAATGAAAATTAAGGAATTTTCATTTGGCATAGGTCATTTCAAATGAATTGCAATAAAGATGCAATATTTATAAAATAGTTTATTATCATTTACAGTGATAGCATCATCTTCTTTGCTTTCTTTGATCTGTAGGGCCTAATTTACTTCTCTGCTTTTTTTTTTTTTTTCATCATCCTAGGTACTTTTTCCTTTTCTTTTGATTCAGAGTGCTTTTGATTTTGAATGTTGCTCATCCCAGGATACTTTCTATCGGTAACATCATAAAACACATTTGGGAAATGTGAAAGACCATTTCTTCATTGACTAGACAGTTATATGATACTTAAAAATATTGTCAGCCTAATGAAGATAACTAATTTCCTTCATATTTTTCAGAAATTCACAAAGTGAGCCTTTCCTTTACAGTGCCACTTATGAACCTAAATGTGAGATTAGCTAAAGTGGCTGTTCTGAGTAATACTGTACACTCCTCTTAAAGCCTTTCATCATGCACTACACGATATTAAATGCCTGAATTTACTAATCCTTATAAGAGTCCTACAGTTCAGCCATTTTTTTCCATTCCTCTTTCATTAATGAATAAACCAAGCCATTGAGATGATCCCAAAGTCTTACTAAAATGCAAATCTGACTATAAACATGAGAATTCTGCAGTCTCTGTTTACCTTGCTATTTAAAATCATTTCTTCTTGCCAAACAGCTTTTTCCAACATAGATTTTTCTAACTTGTTGGATAACAAATGCAATCAGTTTCTCAGTAATGGGAAAAAAAAAAAAACTATTTCTAAATATTATCTTAAAACTTTCTAATGTGTCAGTGTATTTGGTTACCTAACTAAAACACCACCACCAAAAGCAGTCAGTGGAAGACAGAATTTCTTTGGGCTTATTGTTCTTGAATAGGAGTCCATGATTACCAGGAAAACTTAGAAACAGGAAGCTGAGACCCACACTTAAACCACACATAAGTGAGAGAGTGATCTAGAAGCTGATTAGGCCTATAAATTCTCAACAGACATACATCCACCAGCAACAATTCACCTCCTAAGGTTCCAAACACTCTCAAACAACGCCACCAACTGGCGACCATGTGTTCAAATACTTGAGTTTATAAAGGCATTTCTTCTTTGAACCACCACTGTAAACTGTATTTAACTTTATTGAGGAAACTCATTGACTCTGATTTTGCTCAGTGACAAGAATATGTGAAAGTTTGTAGAAAGGAAGATCTTAGAGAACTGGGCAGTAGTAACATTATATGGCCCCACAAACCTTTATTAATTGACTGATGCACTAAGTTGTTGCACATGTCTGTAAGTGTTGTTCCTTTTTGACCACACCTCTGTGGAGAATGTTAGTTCTGGAGTTCATGGTAGAAAGACATATCAATGGCCACTGTGAAGTAGAAGGATACGTCTGTAGCATGAATGTTTTTTTAAGGGCACAGGACACATCTGTAGCATGTATGTTGTTTAAAGACATATTTATAGCAAGAACATCACTGCCATTGCATTTGCAAACAAAGATTTGTATAAACATTTTATATGTTATGCTAATAGAGTATCTAAGGAGTCATCTCTGCTCTTCCAGACTTGTCAAACCCTTTAAAATATGCATGTGTAACATTATCCACCCCCACTTTCCTTATCAAGCTATACATTTAAACAAAATTGTTAGCTATCTCAATTTCGTGGGTGAAATATGGTATGAATTTTTCATGCTATTCAACACTTATCTACGTGAAGTGTGAGAATATTAATACAAAACAAGAATTAATTAGATTAGCATATCTGGCTTTTTTTAAGATAAATATGGAATTCATTATGAAATATTATAATTTAATTGTGGTGAGGCACTCCATTTCATTTACTTAAGTGGGTAATAGTGGAATAATAGATGTATTTTCTTTTCCTGAGAAGGACTTTGGAAAATACTGAAATTATTATGCTATGATTAAGAGCACAAACCTGTAAACATCACATCTATAAGTATATTAAGTAAAGCCCAAGTATACTGGCTGATTAAATCTTTTGGCTCAACAACCCTCATTCAAGATACCTCATGTGCCGCAGCCTTGTGTCAATTTCTGAACTTCATTTTGATATAAGATGCATGTTAAAAGACTGAGATGGAATTCTCAGAATGCAGTTATGTTCACTAATTCAGGGTGCATGCTTTGAACTAGCCAGGCTTATTCACACAATTTCAATAAGCATTTCTAAATAGAAGTTGAGTTTTAGAATAGTCAAGGTTACTTTACTCTTCCTCTAGTACCTAGCAAAATATTGCACAGCATTAATTTGCTCAAAGCAAGCCAGTCTTTACAGGTTTGGTTGGGAGGACAAAACAGAAACTTCATCAAATATTAACATGTTGTAAAAACAAAATAAGTATAGTCGGGGTGACTGAAATTCTTAACTATATTTGAGCAGTAACCAGTTTGCTCTTAATATTTTCCACAAACATCCAAAATGTCATTTGTATGTGTGCCATATAAAGGTCTATGTTATCACTAAGCAAATTGGATATATTAACTGGGTTAAGGTAGCAGATAACCTGTCTAGTGCCCAAACAAACCCACAGGTACCATCAACCAGACCTGGAAGAGGAATTAATTTTTGGCTTGGAGCCTGGCCCTGTTCTCAGTGCTCCACCATTATAAGTTCTGAGCCATGGAGTGTTCCTTGGGCCTCTGTGATCTGCACCTGTATTGCCTTTTTCACAACTTGATGTGGTTTTTAGTTTTCATACAGAAAGAAAAAAATCTTGTTTTTAAATTTTATTTATTTTATGTATCTGAGTGTTTTGCCTTCATGTGAATGTTTGCACCAGGTAATTTCCTTGTATATACAGAAGGTAGAACAGAAATTGCACTGGATGGTTCTGTGTCAACTTGACACAAGCTAAAGCCACCTGAGAGGAAAGGACCTCAATTCAGAAATTGCCTCAATAAGATTGGGCTGTAACAAAGAGGGTGGGACATTTTCACAGTGATTAATGGAGAGTATCCAGCCCATTGTGTGCTGTGCTATCCCTGATCAGGTGGTCCTGCATTTAAAAAAGAAAGGCAGGGTGAGTAAGCCATGATGAGCAAACCCGTAAAGAGCACCTCTCCATGGCTTCTGCATCAGCTCCTGCCTCCAGGTTCCTGCCCTGTTTGAGTTCTTGCTCTGACTTCCCTTGATGATGAATTGTGATATGGAAGCATAAGTAAAATAAATCCTTTTCTCTCCAAGTTACTTTGGTCATCGTGTTTCATCACAGCAGCAGTAACCCTTCTATGACAACATTCAATCCTCAAAACTGGAACTACAGATGGTTGTGAACCACCATATGGATATTGGAAACCAAACTTGGGTCATCTGTAATAGCAGCCAATGCTCTTAACCTCTGAGCTACCTCTTTTGTTTTACTTTAGGTATAATTTACCAACCTGTTTTACATTTATATACAAATTTTAGATATCCTAGCCCTAATTATAATAGCATTTAGTAGGTTTAACATGTGTGGTGTAACAGTTCAGACTAAATTCAGACATATCTAGTTTCATAGTCAGATCACCAGCAGCACCTTTTGATTAATGTGGACTCATCTGAAATCGGGGTTGTCACTGCTTCTTATGTCTATCATAATAAATGTGTATGGCAACGCCACGCAGAGCCATCAACTTGCACATGAATAAAATTTCTCACACAGTTTTTTCTTCACTTTGCATTTAATTAGAATGAAATCATATGAAGAGAGGGTTTCACCCAATATTCAAAATTGTGTCAGTAAAATTAGCAAAACCCAGAAAGCAATTTCCATTTTTGTATGTGGATCAGGGGATGAGATGCATATCAGTTCATTTTCACCATGGCAAAAGAAAGTACAGTTTTTAGTACTCTTGCTAACTTCTATTACCCACATGGGAGCCATTATTATCTGCATAATGTACTGAAGCGCTTGCAAAGCTGCTTACCGTTCAGATGACTCTCCCTTGGTTTGAAGTCACTTTCACTGGAAATGATAAAATTAAATTAGCAGTCTTCCTCAGGTCAGTGTGAAATATCTTCTGAGGACTTCTCAGGTACGGTTGCTCTGTTACAGCTAATGTTTTGTAACATTCGATTCAAATGAGCCACATTTTTGTTTCATATGCAGTAATAGAATGAGACATATAATTTTCTTAACTTTAATTTCTTTCCTTTAGCTATGAACAACCACTTTTAAAGACAATATATTTCATCATTTTTAAAAAATGCATACACTTTACTGACATCATTTTTTGGAATGTGATTAAATGCGTATTCAAGCTTAAAATATAAGGGGATAATCAGCAATGCAAAATGTTTATAGTAACATAAATTAGTTTCTTTGCATTTAGAAGCAGAAATACTCTGAAACAGTGGTCAGGAAAGAGTAGCCTTTTTCTTTCTTGCTACAATTTCCTTCATATACTTCCCATTCTTTTTGATATGTACTTACCAAATGCAATCTGCTTTCCTTTTGGTTATTAGTTGTTTGAAATTTTTGGCCTTCAAGCATTAGAATAGAAAAGTCTGGTAAGGCTACATAAATAGCAATAAATTTAATAACTGGAAAAAAAGAAAAGAATTTTAGAGTAAACATTAGACACCACCAATTAAAGGAAGAGGTGGACTACACTGGTTAATCGTGGTACAAAGCTTGTGGGAGTAACCAACTAAGATCTGATTTTATTTAAAGCCCATTCTTCAAGATGGAGTGACTCTGTTTGGTTGGCCAAGAACCTATCAGAGACTCGGGGAAAAAAACAAATACTGCTATTCTGCTGAAAGAACATAGCAATAAAATGACTCCTCATGATATTCTGCTATAATCAGAAATCAATTCTTTGCTCGGCCATCATCAGAGAAGCTTCCTCCTGCAGCACGTGAGAACAAACACAGATTGTTGCAACCAGACAAGGTATAGAGAGTGCAAGACCTTAGCACGCACTGTCCTAAATGTGATGTTTCCATCAAATCCCTCCCCTCAGGAATAAGGGAAGTATTCCAAAGGGGAAGCAGAAAGATTGTAAGACCGGAGGGGATGGATTAACATAAACCCACAAATAAACTGTGGCAGCCTGCATGGTGTGCAGCAATAATGTCCTAGAAATGAAGGAAGTCAAAACAAGTCTCCACTCCTAACCCAGAAGCTGTTTCCAGCTGAACAACTAGCAAATGAAAAATTCATTTTCTCCAAGGGACTCTCGCTGGGGAAACAAACCACTCTTAAGGACAGAGCCCATGACCAGCAGTAGATGGTTAAGGCAATGAAGACTCAATTGTGGGGGTTCTTTGTCTCATAATGCGTTGCCAGGACTTTTTATTTTTTTAAACCCTACAGGTCCATTTCATATGTATTACGGCTTCTGGTTTTGTTTTTTCATGAAAGTCCTGTGTAAGCAAATGTGTTTGTTCACATCTATATGTGTTTTGTGTACTTTTTCTTTGCCTCTATTTCTTCTGTTTGTTTGTTCTGTCATATTTTGGTTTTTTTTTTGTTTTTATCTTATTGATTTATAGTTAATTTTACTATTATTCCTTAGATGTCTGTTTGTTTTCTAAGAAGATACAGAAAGAGTGTGGATCCAAATAGGAGGAGAAGAGGGGAGAATTGGGAGGAGTAAGGGGAGGAGAAACCATAATCAGAAAATATATATAATACAGGTAAGTCTCTGCTCCATTTTTGTCCCTGCCTATAAATGGTCAAACTTAGGATGCATCCCATGGGAAGGCACCAAACTCTGATACTAATACTAATGCTATGCTGTGCTTGCAGACAGGAGTCTAGCATGTCTGTCTTCTGAGAGGCTCTACCAGAAGCTGACTGAGACAGATGCAGATTCTCCCAGTCAACTATTGGACTGAGGTCAGGGAAGCCTATGGAAGAGTTAGGGGTTAGAATTGAAGGAACTTGGAACTGAAGGGGACAGCAATTCATAGGAAGATCAACAATGTTAACTAACCTGGACCCCTGGGAGCTTCCATACATTGACGCACAAGGGCTGGTCTTAGGCCCTAGGCACATATGTAGCAGAGGACTGCCTTGTCTGGCCTCAGTGGGAGAAGATGTGCCTAATCCTGTAGAGACTTGACACCCTAGGGATGGAGTACGCCAGGGATGGGGTGGACAACCCTCTCAGAGGTGAAGGGGAGGGAGGATGCATGAAGAACTCTGCAAGGGGAGACCACGAGGTGGGCAATATTTGGGATGAAAATAAATAAAATAATTAATTTATAATAAAAGAAATATGGAATAATATCTTTATCAGTGGCTACATGGTTTTAATGTTTCTCATAGTTCGTTCTATAGCTTTACCTTCAAACTATTTATCTAGGAAGTAAAGGTCAAATTAAATATAGTTTCTTTCCAGTTCTCTTTTAAAAATAAATAATATAAAGTTAATATATAAATTATATATACAGTTATATGGGCAGTTTAAAATTATATAGACAATAATCAAATTTGTAAAAGAAATTCTTGCCTTAATCCACTTTTGAATTTTTTGTTTTGTTTATGTCTGTCTCATGGGGGGTAATCCTCTTATAATAACCAAGTAAAGGTGTTTCTCTTTATGTTTACCTGAATTCACCAGCTTAAATTCAGAGAAGTATATGTCATTTTAAAAATAAATATTTCAAAACAACTTTTGCAAAGTTTTACATTAGCTTAAATGAAATGCTACATTACCCGAATTCCATAGAGAACTTAAATTCAAATCAGCAAATATATGAATTTGTATGAATTTATTCACTAGTAATAAATACTAAATTCAAGGCCAAAGAAATGGCCCAATCACTAAGAAATTATTAGTTTCTATAAAAAGCACATTATTTACTATACTATATTTCTTTTTTAATGATTTCTACACTGACTAAACATTCATGAGATCTATGGCATTTCAGTGTCATATCATTGTAGTGCTGAGCTGGCACTATTTTGAGGGGACAGAATCTCTCTACATAGATGCTGTCCTAGAACTCACTATATAGACCAAGGTGGCCTCAAACTCAGAGACTAGCCTGCCTCTGCCTACTGAGTGCTTGGGAACTTCTTACAGGCACTCCATGTTTTAAAGTTTTATGATAATACCAAGTTATCTCTGTTGTAGGAAATATTATAAATGACTGGCAGGCTTCCCCGTGCTACTCCCAAATTCCCTCGCTGACATGCCAGCTCCATACAACAACCATCCACCCTGCGGCCAGCCACTACAACTCTCTGCCCCAGTGCAGTCCTGCCAGCTCTATCTCTAGCCAGCCCCCACCCCCAACCCCCAGTAACCAACTGCTGTGTTCCCAGCTCTGGTTTGCTTGTCTCTAGAGCTGCTCATTCTCTCTGCCATAAACCCTTGTAGTCGGTGATCTCACACTTTAGTAACCCAGTAAATCAAAACTCTAGAAGCTTATAATTGACAAGTCAGATTTATTTATCAATAAATTCTCAATTCACAAGATGCCAATACAATAACTTCAGAACCAATCGATAATGATAAAAGCTGCCCACCTAGATTAGACAAATTATCCCAATTATTCTAGCCTTTATGATATCATAACTACCTGTGGCTATTTAAAGTCACACTGGTTCAGGTTCTTCTTCCTGTCCATTCACCTCCATCTTGGCTTTTTATTTCTCTCCTGAGACACTTCTGTCTCTACAACTCTTCGCTCTGCCCCCCTTTTCCTCTCCAATCACAGGCCTCCTGCTACACTAATATTTTAATGTAATTGGACAGGGAAAATCCTGTCTCATATCTCTGCCCCTGTTTTAACAATATTCTTTAATAAAGAAAATGTGATGTACTTATATACACACCAAACAAACAAAAAAGAACTGCACTTTTTACACACACACACACACACACACACGCACACACACACACACATATACACACACACAGTTGAAACTGTGTGGTTTCTTAAACAATGAATAAGAAAAACTTAGTTTTCTTGAGTAAGTTTATCAGAGTGTATCTGCATGTATTTTCAGACTTAGCTGTTATATGTATATCAAGTTAAAAGTGTTTTATCTTTCTTTCTAATCATTACTAGCCAGTATCATTGAGTAGGCTGAACTTTTACAGAGAAGAGGTGCTTTCTATGCAGATGATGAAAAATGCCTAAAGGAGCAGAAAATAGCCAAATAAAAGTGAAGCCAACAAATTTTCTTGTCTGGAACACAGCAGGACTTGGCTGGTGTAAGCTGACTTGAGGCAGTGTGTTTGTCTCTGTGCCTTGTCCTAATAGTGTAACTACCCCGAAGCAGGAAGGTACAGTTCATGCATATTAAAGCAACACAACAGTACATAAGCCTAATATATTTTGCCCTCATTGGAGGTAATTATTTCAGAAAAACATTCAGTAACTGAGACATATTGAAGTTCACAATTTGATTACAATATCAACTCCAGAGAGTGAATAATCTATTTCTTCATTAAGTTTACCTATTCAACACTTACCAGAACATTTCCAAAAATAACAATAAGCTGCAGACTATCACATCAAGATGTCCAGTGGGAGCAGGCATGATGTGCAATTCATCATCACATATAACTCCAGATCCAGGGCATCAGAGTGCCCACTCTGGATTCCATGCATAGCTGTTCTTTCACAAGTATATGCCCATATGCTGACAAACACATATATAAAGATGAAAATAAAATAAAATTTTAATAGAAAGAGTGAAATCTGAATAAAGCTAAAAATACAGCATCGTGTCTTTTTTTAATTTGCTGGCATATTGTGGTCAGTGACACCTTAAGAAAAATTATAGCATAATAAAGGAAAAATCATGCCAACAAAACATATACAACTGATTTAAGGGTAAATAGAAAGAACCCAATCACTCAAACCTTACTAGTCTTATGTAGATAATACAAGATAATTTATTGTTAAAATAGAACAAAGGATAGCATATATATTACCAGAAAGGGAGAAAATAACCCTTGTACTACATACATGTCTTAGCAACATGACAGCCCAGATGTGAACTGAACAAGGATGAAAACCATGGTCATACCCAAACAGGTAGGAGATAACCCAGCAGACCTCAACTCTATACAAGTCCTACACAAAGAACAACCAGCAAATGAGAAAAGCCATGAACAGAAGAGGTGGCTTTTCCTAGAGAAGACACACGATGTTGTTCAGGGCCAAACTGTTAGCACAGATGACATAGCTACAAAGAACATTATATAGAATGAGTAAGTTACATTTAGGAATATATAGGTAGATACATACACATGTATGCATCGTTAACAATTAGTATTCTTCACAGGGCATGCATTTGAAGGAGAGCAGAGGAGGTATATGGGAAGGACTAAAGGGAAGGTAGGGAATGGAGAAATGTTTGAATTATAATTTCAAAAATAAAAATAGTAATTAGAAACCAATGTTAAAACAAAAGCAATACAAACAAAAAGACTTAAAAAATAATGATGAGAAATAAAAAGTGAGTAAAATATAACCAATGTGGAATAAATATTATGTAGGTAATATATAAGTACAAAATTTGTTTTATAATAGTCATCAATTTCAAGTAAAGATAGTAGAATATAAAATATTTATATTTGTTCCACTCATTTAAAGAGAGAAAAGTTTCTCCAAGCTTTCTTTCACTAACAAAGAAAACACATATTGATTGTGAGGAAATTTAGAATGTTTTTCCTCCTCCTTCTCCTCCTCTTCCTCCTCTTCCTCTTCCTCTTCCTCTACATCCTCCTCCTCCTCTTCCTCCTTCTCCTTTTTCAGTAGGCAGGAGCCAGTGCATAAATGCTCAGCTGGGCAATGTTCTGAGAATAAGTGACTGTTTGAGGCTCAGCAATAAAAGGGACAGGTTTATCAGCAGCATTGCCCCTTCTTCAAAGCTTTAGAAACATTGAACATAAAGCATAGGAAGCAGTGATGTGAAATGCTGAATTTTGGATATAACATGGCTATTAACTCCTGACATCACCGTTAATATGGTTACCTGCACAAGTTTAAGCCAGACAAGGCCTCATCCTAGACTCAGCATAGGATTTTGTGAGGCCCTACTACTTACTGAGGATTTATAGGGTATAGAATTTGGGTGAAACAATCATTCTTTGAGAGATTGGATACTGTATATTACCCATGCTCTGGTGGACAGACACACATACATGTTCATCTGTTCACCACCAATTGAAACTTGTGAGCTATTACAAGGCAGGTATAAGGCTAGGAGATAGAGGTATTTGGGGGATCAAAAAATCCTTCCTGTTTGATCTGAAGGCAAGTCTTTATTGAAATTATAAGTTAACATAACATCTATTTCACATTGTTTATATTTTACTCATTTTTAAATTTCTCATCATTATTAATCAGTAACATAAATAAATATGTATGTATATATAATAATAATTGTATATGTATATATACACAATAAATCATTTTGTACATTTTTCTTTGTAATGGTTTAATACAGCTAATTAACAAATCAACCATCATACAAAAATTATTATTTCTTTGTAGTGGAACATTTGACATTTTCTTTTGTAACAAGTTTTACTTTTATATTATACAAAATATTTGTAATAAATATGAACTCTTCAAACAATTCAATATCAAGTATAACATTCTTGTTCATTTTAATATTTTTGACCCTTAGTTGCATATAAAAACATTTTAATTCCTGATATAATCACTTTTATACCCAGAAATAAATTCTTATTTATTTGGAATTTTGATAAGCGATGGATATTGATACAGTAGATACTCAATTTTGGCAAAAATGTCCACAAACCTTAAGGTGTAGAAATCCAGGCGTCTCCATACTTTAGGACAACACTGGTTCCAGTGTTTGTTCACCTGGCGAATTTTTCCACTTTCTGACTGTCTAAAGCCATAAAAATATTTAGTGTTCTTATTCAGTTCAATGACACATAAACATCCACCAGAGTTTGCAAGAGTCAAGGGTACTAGTAGGCCTTTATTCTGGGCTGATAAAACTATCTTGTGTCTCATTGCAATGCAGATTCATAGACATACATGCACTTTTCAGGGCCCACCAAAACTGTTCATTCTATATGGGTGCATTCTATAATTTATAAATTTATGTAAAAGCTACATATTGCAGATTTTAGTTACTATAATAGAACTAATTCTGTTAATATACATGCAGTTATATTGCCTCAAAATTAAAAATAAATGGCAAGTGTTACAGAAGTAGACCAAAAATGTTCAAGTCTCACCTAGAGCACCTAAGCTGATTAGAGAATTATACAAGAAGCCTGGAGAGCATAGATATGGTAAAGAGCTAGACATGGTACAAGACTTATTACAATCAGCCAGGGAAGATACATTGAAATAAAGCACAGATGCTAATAATTGAAAGAGACTGAGATGCGTCCTGAAGATGAACGCACTGGATTCAATTTCTGATAAAGCTCAGTAGAAATTCCCCTGTGGCAGAGAAAGATATATGATAAGGGTTAACACAGTATGGTGGCATATATTACTTCAAATTAATAATCCATGCAAGATAATTCACTCTGTTGATAAGACAGAATTCACTATGGTGTTGTAATTTTTCCCTGCAGGAACGAGGTAGCAGATGCATAGAAAGCAAGTCTCTCCAAGCAGAACAGTTGTAACTATTGTGTGAAGTAAGGACCTGGGGAGGTAAGAAAGTATGTGCATTGAAAGGTAATATCAAGGAAGATATTGCAGGCAGCTATTTTTTATAGCTGTGAGCTAGCTTACTATGTGCTGTGGAGGAGGAGGAGGAGGAGGAGGAGGAGGAGGAGGAAGAGGAGGATATCCTCTGACAGCTACATAAAGCTTTTGAATGCATAGTGCTTTCTTCTGGTCTCTGAAATTATAAGAGACTGTTTTGAATTTGAGACATGAACTTTACTTTAGAAAAATTTAGATGATGAGCCAAGTGGAAAACTAAGAAGATGTATAAACCACCTCAGCTGTGCCCGTCATTCCATGAGTGGCACATAGTTGCTGACATATTCCTAATTGGAATAATAGGAATGCCACTCTAAATATGGATTGCAGTCAGCCAATCTTTTAACAAGGTCCCTCCAAGGAAATGAAATGTGTACATGTGTCACGCACTAATGTTCAGTAGTAAGAGTCAAATTCCATTCTGGAATAAATGTGCTTGAAATGACTGCCAGTTTTAATGTGTCTTATCTAAATATTCGGTGTATTTATTGACATTTACCTAAACTGTGGTAAATATTCTGTGGTCATATAATGTGGAACACACAGAAAATTATGTATTAACAAGTCTCAGATGAGCCAATGAGCCAACAATCATTTTATTAGCTCGAAATTGGCAGTTGTATTTAAGAACTCTAAAACTTTGTGAATCAGTTAAACAGCCTGACAGGAAAAACATCATACTATTGTGTGTTTCTTATTTGACAAAATTAAACATATGTGTGTGTGTGTGTGTGTGTGTGTGTGTGTGTGTGTTTGCTAACTCAGTATATAATCATTGCATCATATGCAATTAATATCAATATAAAAGTAAATTAGATATTCTATTGACTTAGCAGAATAAAACAAAATGTTATTTATTTATATTGGTATAAATGCAAATACGAAAAGAATTCAAAGCATGGTAAAATTGACTTTAAAGAAAATTGAAATTTATATAGAAACTTTGTCTATATGTTGCGTTTTGTGTTAGAGATAATTTCAGATGTGATGTTCTATAGTGAACTGAGACATTTATAGAATGCCTATCTTTAGAAAACCCAGCACTGATATGTTTTATCAAACTGCTGGGAGCTTTCCAAATACATAGTGCATATTATTAAGTATCTTAAATACAAATATTCACTAGTAAACAAATAAAGAATTTTTATTGTATTTAATTTTCAAAATTAAATTGTAGTAGTTTGAGAGGGAAAGCTCCCAGCAGTTTGATAAAAGATATTAATGTATCACAACACATTTATTTTGTTTAATTAATACATTTCAATAAACACAAATGGCATAAGACTGAAATACTTCCTACATCTCTACTTGTGACATGTGTATAGCTCATTTTTCACAAACAGTCTATTAACCTTGTGTTTCTAGTATTCCCCTCACAGTGTTCTTTTCCAAGACTCTACATGTACATTCATGTACTTTAAAACTAGATTCTGTATGAGAATGAAGACAGGTAATATATCTATGATTCCCAGTATGATTTATTTTACTTAACACATTGCATCAAGTCCATACATCTCTTTTTATCCACTTACTACTTTATTCGTCCTTTATTTATTGTATACATTCCATTGCCTTGTTCCCATACTAGACTATTGAGATCATGTAGAAGGCAAAGCAGATGCATCACTCCAGAGGCTGAATTCTTGTGCTCACAGTTTTAGTTTACAACACTGATTGTTCTGGATATCAGTTACAATGACAGTGTGGTATTGCCACGTGGTCTACACAGAAAGAGGGCAGGACTCAGGGCCAGTTAAATCTGCAAGAATAAAACATGGGAAGAGAGATGTTCCAAGGTTAAGCTATGCAAGATATGGTCACAGGAAGGATATGTGGTTCAATGTAAAAACCGAGTTATAAATAATCTAGGAGAAAATTATTTTGCGGGTTCTGTTGTCTGAGACTGACATTTGTTTATAATTATACTCCTTTCTTCAGCTTCACTCAGATAACTACACATCACAAAGAGCAAAGAGTCAGTTGAATTTTACTCCTTTATGCAGATAAGATAGTGGGACAAAAGGAGAGAAGCAATCCCTATGCACATGCAGCTTAAAGTGCATTGAATAAATGAAGACAGTAAACAAGCCATACATTAAACTATAGATGTATGGGTTGACTATACATTATGCAGTCTTTATGTACACCTCTTTGAGTTTCTTATCTCTTTATGTGTACATAGAGAAATTATTTTTTAGAACAATAAAGTGGGCTTTGAAATTCTAGAATGTGGAAAGTGTTTAAATGATTTTTAAATTTTTTTATTAATTCATTACTTTATTATTATTATATCCCAAATGTTGACCTCCCCCTTCTCAGTTCTCCCCTCACAGAGTTCTTCTCCCAACTCCTCTCCTCTTTGTGTCTGAGAAAGTCCCTCTTCCCTAACCTCCATATCCCCCGAGTCTAGGGCTTCATGTCTCTGTGGATTAGGTTCATTCTCTCCCACTGAGACCAGACAAGGCAGCCCTCTTCTATATATGTGCGGGGGTCTCAGACCAGTCTGTGTATTATTTTGGTTGGTGGCTTTGTCTCTGGGAGCCCCCAGGGGTCCAGGTTAGTTGACAGTCTTCGTCACTGTTGGTCGCTAATAGTGTCAGGGATTGATGCCTACCCATAGGATGGATCCCAGGTAGAGCAGGTCACTCACTGGTTGGCCATTTCTTCAGTCTCCTCTCCTGTCTATCTATCTATTGGAGGTGGTCTCTTCAGGTTCCATATCCCCACTGTTAGGCATTTCTGCTAAGGTCACCAACATTGAATCCTGGGAGCCTCTCAGATCACAGGTATCTGGGAATTTCTAGAAGATGCTCCCACCCCCCACTCCCAGCAGCTGCCTATTTCCATTCATTCTCCTGACCCTCTGGATCTCTCTACTGTCTCCCTTATTCCTGATCCTGCCCCCCTTCTTCCCCTCCCTCTTCCTTCTCCCACTGAATTCCATCCCTCCTTCTGCTTCCCATAATTATTTTGTTCCCCATTCTAACTAGGATTTAAATATCCTCACTTGGATCTTTCTTCTTGTTTAACTTCTTAGGATCTATGGAATGTATCATAGGTATTCTGTACTTTTTGGCTAATATCCACTTATCAGTGAGTACATACCTTTCATGTCCTTTTGGGTCTTGGATACCTCACTTAGGATGGTATTTTCTAGTTCCATCAATTTGCTTGTGAAATTCATTATGTTCTTGTTTTTAATAGCTGAATATTATTCCATTGTATATACGAACCACATTTTCTGTATCCTTACACTGAGGGGCATCTGGGTTGCTTCCAGTTTCTGGCTATTACAAATAAAGCTCCTATGAACATAGTGGAGCATATGTCCTTGTGGTATGATGAAGCATCTTTGGGGTCTATGCCCAGAAGTATTATAGCTAGGTCTTCAGGTAGAACTATTTGCAATTTTCTGAGGAACTGCCAGAGTGTTTTACAGTGATTCTGACACACTTCTAGAGTCAGCTTCCTCCATAAGGGTCTTGAGAGTGTTTGTGTGTTTACTGTTGCTCCAACATCCTGTTCTCCTCCTCTTTCATACTTCAACTAATGTAGTTCATTCACTCTAGTTATAGAACATTATTTTCTGCTCTTCTTTATGGTTAAGATCATGTGCTCTTAGACTCATTCTATGAATATAACATTATATTCAGTTAAATATGTATTAGATGCCCAGGAGTGGTACAGCAGCATATGGTAGCTGGATGTTTACATTTTTTAAGCAATCATCCACACTGAGTTTATTCTAACTGGTCTAATTTGCCTTTCCTCCAATAATGTAAGTGTTCCTATATCCTTTAGTCCTCATAAGTATTTGTTATCATTTGACTTCTTGTGATTGGGTTGAGATAGAATCCAGATATAGGTCTACTTAGCATCTCTCTACTGATTAAAAATGTTGAACATTTTTAAAAAACTCATTGCCTGCTTGTTCTTATAAGAAGTGTCTCTTAGCTGCATATATAGAAGATGATGGCCTAGTTGGCCATCAGTGGGAAGAGAGGCCCCTTGGTTATGCAGACTTTATATGCCCCAATACAGGGGAACACCGGGGCCAAGGGGTGGGAGCGGGTGGGTAGGGGAGCAGGGCTGGGAGGGGGGAGGATATAGGGAACTTTCTGGATAACACTTTAAATGTAAATGAAGAAAATATCTAATAAAAGTTGAAAAAAAAACAAAACAAAAAAACAAAACAAACAAAAAAAAAGAAGTGTCTCTTTAATTCATTGGGTGCATATTGGCTGGATCAACTATTCTTGTAGTGTGTGTGTGTGTGTGTGTGTGTGTGTTTAAATTCATTTGCATATTGTCCTGGCTAAGGCTTCTATTTGTGTGTGTGTGTGTGTGTGTGTGTGTGTGTGTTTAAATTCATTTGCATATTGTCCTGGCTAAGGCTTCTATTTCTGTGATAAAGCACCAGGGCCCTAAGCAACTTGTGGAGGAAATGATTTGTTTTGCTTACACTTCCACATCACAGCCCATCATCATTAAAAACATATCAGAGCAGGAACTAAGGCTAAAGAGGAACCTGGAAGCATGAACTGTTGCTGATGCCATGGAGGGGTGCTGCTAAGTGGCTTGCTCTCAATGACATGCTCATCCTGCTCTCTTATACCACCTAGTCCCACCTTAACAGGAGTAGAACAAGCCACAGTGGGCTGGACCCTCTCATATCAATCCAGAACTGCAGCATGATGGGCTTGTCCACCAGCCAGTTCGGCGAGGACATTTTCTCAACTTAGGTTTCCTCATCTTAAACGACTATAGTTTGTGTCCCATTGACAAAACAATCCAGCCAGCACACATCATATGAATAGCTGACAAATGTGTTCTCCCATTCTGTATGCTTTCTTTTCACTCTTTTAATAATTATTTTATTTTTTGAGATTATAGTATAACTACATCATTTCCCATATCCCTCTTTATTCTTTTTTTTTCATTAGATATTTTCTTTATATACATTTCAAATGCTATCTGGAAAGTTCCCTATACCCTCCCCCTGCCTTGCTCCCCTACCAACCCACTCCTACTTCTTGGCCCAGGGATCCATCCCATAATCAGCCACCAAACCCAGACACTATTGCATATGCCAGCAAGATTTTTGCTAAAGGGACCCTGATATAGCTGTCTTGAGTGAGTCTATGCCAGTGCTTGGCAAATACAGAAGTGGATGCTCACAGTCATCTATAGGATGGAACACAGGGCCCCCAATGGAGGAGCTAGAGAAAGTACCCAAGGAGCTGAAGGGGTCTGCAACCCTATAGGTGGAACAACAATATGAACTAACCAGTACCCCCAGAGCTCATGTCTCTAGCTGCATATGTAGCAGAAGATGGCCTAGTTGGCCATCGTTGGGAAGAGAGGCCTCTTGCTATTGCAAACTTTATATGCTCCTCTTTATTCTTAAAACTGTTATCTTAAAATCAGTGGCTTTTCAATTTGATGATGGCATGACCCTAACTCTTGTTTTTATTTCATAGCATTTGTAATACTGACCAGAAAAACACTGGCTGTGTCTATGTCTTGAGCTATTTTTCCTATAATCAGACTAATATTGGTGGAATCAGCTAAAAATATTTATGTAGGTAATCAAGGAGGCCAGTGTCATTACAGATGCCTGGAACATGATCAGATCCAATTTTTTACATATATTTAAATTACAAATATTCTAAATGCTCATACTCATGCTCTTACCCATGAACAGCTGTCACCCTCATAGAGGTGGCTTCTTCTTGTAAGCGATAAAGATCATTACAGAAAGTATTTTACTTAGAAAATCTAAAGAGAAACCTGTTAAATTGTTTCATTCTTCTATGCTTTGTATTTAAGCAGATTTTCTCATTTTATAAAAGATGTCACTGTCATTCAATACTTACTTGTGAAAGATCTTTATACCTTAGCCTTAAATTTACTGTCACTGTTAATTTAAAATTTTCAGTTGACATTCTAATTTTTCATGCATTTTCTTGAATGCTACAAATAAAAAAAAAACTAATTATTTTTATGCTCCATATATAATCATAATAGTTCATAGTGACAATAGATTTTTAGCTTGTTTACTGTTAGAATTGTTGAGTTTGCTGCAAGTAATTATTTTACAATTGCATAATTATATTTTAGAGCATAAGGCTGTTAATTTGTAGTTTAAATGCATACAATCATGCAAAGGATGTAAAATGTTGCTTTTAAATTATCTAAGACTTCACTGTGAAGCAAAAACAATGTAGCCAAGGCTTTTTGTAGGGATAAATATTTCATTTATATAAAGAATCATTAAATATTATTTAGGAGAGAATAAACATGGCTAGTCAATTAATGGTTAAGCTTAAATATGAAACAGAATGTGTGATTATCTGGAATGCTCATTGGAGAAAATTACATGTTTGTTGTTACTACTAGATGGCAAACATATATCATGCATTTATAAATGTATACCAGCTAAGAATGTGTCATTGAATGATAAAGGAGCTTAAACAAAGAGAGAAGGAACCTGTACAAAATCCTAAACAAAGTCTTGATTCACTCATGAGTTAGATATCTGTCTACCAAGTGAGCATGTAAAGATAACTGCTTCCACATATTTTCTATGTTTATGTATGTATGTATACTTGTAGGTACCTGTGCATATGTATGTGCAAATGTGTGTATAGGTACCAGTGTACGTGCTTGAAGGTTAGAGTAAGGCACTGAACATTGAGTGTCCTGTTCTATAACTTCCCACCTTATTTCTTTGAGATAGCGTGTCCTCCTCAACCCAGAGCTTATCTGAAAGCTAGCCAGGCTTGACCACCCAATGTCTGTCTACACATTAAAGAGAACAGGTTACAGCACACAAATGGCCACATCCTGTTGTTTGTTTGCTTGTTCAGCATGGTTTCTGTTTTCTGAAACCAAACTTAGTCCATGTGTTTACTCAGCATGCAAACTTGCCTCCTTGCTTTGCCTTGATATTAACTGAAAAACTTGCACAGTGAAATCTCCTTGTTCTTTTATTATAAAATTAATTATCAAATAGAGCAATGGAAATGTGCCTAAACATCTTCCTTTCTGGAAAGCAACTACACACTGAAGTTCTAACTACTAAGAAACATGACATTTCTATCTGCAAGGCATATTTGGAGATCACAGAATAACATGTTTTCTCTGAAGGTCAGTAATCCCTTTGTCTCTTGAGAACTCTAGATTCTGTGGGCAGGAATTTGCTGAGAACCCTAGCAAAGAACTGTTGAATTTTTGGAAGATTCATACTAAAAGAAAGTCAAAATCACACTACCATATTTTTAAATGAATAGGTAAGTGTTTGTGATACACAAAGAATGAGGGTTGTTTTTTTGGGTTTCTGATACTATCCTAGATCATGACCATCTTAGAAAACGATCACATCTAAGATTGACTTGGTGCTTCTTTATATAACAAGTGTGATGCAGATAGAGTTTTCTAATTCTTTTTTGATTTTGTGAAGCCTTGTCTTGCTTTAATTTTGGTGGTGTGATGGCTATTCCTAGTTTTCAACTTGACTACATCTAGAATGAACTACGATCCAGAAATGGAGGGCATGTTTTTCTTTTTCTTTTTCTCTTTTCTTTTTCTTAGACTTTGTAACTCTGTTCAATTACAGGAATCTTGTTTAATTCTACAGGAACTGTGTAGAAAATTAAAAAGGTATTCAGTATTCTTATAGTATTTAATAATATCTTAATTCTGTTATTAATAGTAATTATAGTGACTATAAAAACATTTCCTCCTTTTAATAATTAATATACAAATAATGTATTCACATCATTTCCACCCCTGGCTTTTTCCACTCAACTCTTCCCCCCAATCCCTCTTGAATTCATGATCTCTTCTATAATTATCAGAGAGAGAGAGAGAGAGAGAGAGAGAGAGAGAGACCGTTGAATGTTGTTGCTTGTATGTAAATGTGCTTATGGATGGCCATCTGGGATTGGTAACCAAGCAAGTGTCCCAAGGTGGGGGGGGGGGAACTGATTCTCCTCTCAGCAGTCATTGATTATCTGTAGCTCTTCAGTGAGGAGATGGGCTTTGTGAGAATGAGAATTCCTGTTGGCACTGGCAAGGCAATTTGATTCAGATCATGAGCCATAGTAGCATGAAAAGCCTCGTCCCAGGCAACGTAATACATGCCTTTAATCCCAGGAAACTGAGGCAAGCCTGAAACAGAGCAAGTTCCAAGTCTAGGTGTTTAATTTAATCTGGGCCACACCCTTTGATGGAGGCCTACATAAGGATGACAGAAGAAGGAATACTCACTCTTCTTCATCTGCTTGCATTTATTTGCCAGCACGTCTGTTGGAACCTATTTATTCAGGATTCCATCTTATACAGAAGACCAGCTAAAACAACTAGCCTCGGGGATTGAGGTGGGATTGAGCAAGTACTAGATTCTTAGAATTCCCATTCACAGCTGCCCATTGTTGGGTTAGCTGGACTGTAGACTGTAAGTCATTACAATAAATTCCCTTAATATATAGACATTTCATAATTTCTATGAGTTTAGGGAACCCTGAATAATACAGGTGGTTTTCCTAAATATAGAAATTCCTCCATATCTTTTAGATTTCTAGCTTAATGGAGTAGAGAATTTTTTTGAGTATTATAACATTCTGAATTTTTTAGCGTCTATTATATGTAACGTTTTCCTATTCATTTCTGATTCAGTTCATTTGTGTCATTTCTTTTGTTTAGTTAGGCCCCTGATCAGACAATTTTGTTTATCTTCTAAGACTACCAGCTCATAGATTCACTGATTCTTTACATTTTTTTTTATATTTCTGTTTTACAAATTTCTGCTCTGATTTTTATTATTTCTTTTTGTCATTTTGTTTTTCTAGCATTTTGAATTGGATCTGTGTGTTATTTACTTGAGCTCTTCCTGACTGATTTTTAGCATTGGCATTCATAACTATAAATTTCCCTCATAGATCTGCTTTCAGTGTGTTGCAGAAATTTTATTGTATTATATTTTTATTTTCACTTAGTTCAAATAAATTTATTAATTGATTTCTTTTTTTAATTTTTGACCCATTCATCGTTTGATCTCTGTGGGTTTGTGTATTTATTAGAGATTTATTTGTTGTCAATTGGAAGTTTTACTGTATTGTGGTCTGATAGAAAACAAGAGGTTATTTCACCATTTCCAAATATGTAAAAATATGGTTATTACCTAGGGTGTGGTCTAGTTTAAAAAACCTCCCATGAGTTTCTGAGTAGAGCATCTGTTCTTTTGTGTCTTGGTAGAATTTTTTTGTTTGTTTGTTTTTTTCAAGACAGGGTTTCTCTGTGTAGCCCTGGCTGTCCTGGAACTCACTTTCTGAGTTTGAGGCAGACCTTCTTGTCTCATCTAGTCGTTGCTCTGTGTGGTGTATGATTGTGCCATTTCTTAATTTGGGGAAGGATTTTTTGTCCTATGATCTTGTTGAAAATATGATCTATGTCATTGATTTGGGATTCTTCTCTCAGTGATGCCCATAATTCTACCATTTGTTATTTTTAATGGTGCCTCATGTTTCCTATGTGTTGCCTTCCTGTTGGTTGGTTAGTTGGTTGGGTGGGTAGGTGGGTGGGTGATTTTCATATTCTGTGCTTATTTGGTCCAGACCCTCTACATTGTCTTTGAATCCTAATAGTCTATCTTCTACTTGATGCATTCTATTTGAATGGCTTTCCTTTGTTTTCTAGTTGGACTATCTAACTCAGTGGAGAGATTGGATGTGGAGAAGAAGGGACTGGGGGTACTGATGAATAGGGATGACTTTCTATTTCCAGACTCTCTTTATGTGCTATATTCTCTTTCATTTACACTGGCATGATACTCCTTCTTTCAACTTTCTCCTCATATTTGAAACATTATTACCGCAAAACTGACCAGTTAAATGTTACATTATGACCAAATTCTTTCAGTGCTATCTTCCAAACAATGGAATATTATTTGACATAATGTATTTTTAATAACTGGACTTTTTCTGTGCCTGTTATATAGCTATAAAGTTTTCTTTATATTTTTACATTTGATATATAGTAATACATATATTACATTTTATAACCTTCCTTAGTAATTTCTTGATGGTACAAAACTTCACCCTACAATTCCACAGTGTTTTCTCTTTTAAGACAATTACATTTTTTTTCTTGTTTGAGTACTATTCTCTATTATCAGGGATTACTTTATTTCCAGAAGATGGAGGCAGCTACAAGAGAAGAGTTATCAACAGTCTTACCAAGCTGTGAACTCCACAAGCTATGATAACACTTGCCTGGCAAGATAACTCAGTTAGTACTTGAATGGCATGAAGGTCTTAATGGTAACTACAGCTTTCTGATTGGATTTAAGGAATGACCCACAGGATGGAACTCATGTTTGATTTATAAACCTAGCCAAGAATCTATTGATGTAAAGAAAAATAGGCTCTAAAAGAGAATCTGATGCTCTTATTTTGCTAAATTGACACAGAACCAAATTCCTTTATAAATATTTACCTCTATATTCACACATTAGTATATCTCTTAAACCTTAACAAAGAAGCTTCTATTTTTTGTAGTAAGTAAGTGATCATTGAATGTTCAACCTTAATAAAATACCAATGTTACAAACCCTTTCCTCAAAGAGGAGCATCATAAAAGAAGGGAAAGACAAAACAAGCTTGATAAGAAAGAAGTCTTCTGTAAAATGGTGTCTTATGGCTATGAAAGCATAGCTGTACCCATGACCTCACAACTGCTATAGTTGTCTGTCTGAGATTAAGTCAATAAATACTCCAGCATGGAAAATAAGTGTTTAGAGCTCAGGAGGTCCCTCCCCTAACTGAGGACTATTGGCATTTAATGGCTTCTGGGGGGAAAAGAGTCTGTTTTCTCCAGGGTTGTATGCCATGATAAGTACCCACACTCCAATGGACAGTGTTATACCTGTTAAAAATATATTTGGGGTCTCATAAAAAAAAATCACCATTCCAAACAAGATGTCTGGAGAATGTATAGTTCATTCTTGATCAATAATAGTATGAGCTCAGGGAAAGTAGTGTGTTCAATTTACTCTACAGAGGAAAGAAACAAGAAGAAAAGGGACCTGAGTCTGGCCTCAAAGTATGAGACTGTTTAATTCAGACACACTCCCTTGGCAATGGAAGTTATATGAGAGGGCAAAGCTGTCTGGGTCCCTTTAGGGGATGTGTGAAAAGCTTAGGATTGCAGAAGTTAATGTATTAGAATCTATGGGTTAGTCTGTGGTCTCTTCTAGGAATTATTTGGTCAAGCAAGATAGATTATCTTACAAGACAAGCTACTTCAATAAACTTTCCTTTCTGGGTTGTGGCTGATCAAGAACAGATAATTAAGATCAGCTGGAATCTTATAAAAATTTTGTTTTTACAATCAAGGTACTCAATGAAAGCACCTTTGACATTTGTCCTAACACAAGTGGTAGCTGTATCTTTCCTCTATTGACTGGAATCCAACCACACAGTCTTATTCACTTGACTAGCCTGAAAACACATTGCAAACAGGAAGTGAAGGATGAAGTAAAAGAGCTTTACTGCTCCAGTCTATGAAGTTCTAGAACAGAGCAGCGAGTCTTTGTGTGAGCAAAGGTTTCACTGGAAGGGGAGGTTTAAAACATTTGCATAAAAGTCCTATAAGGTGGGGGAAATAATCATATTTTAATTATTTGTCCTAAATAATTAAAATATAGTATTTGATAGAAAAGAGTTATATTTAATATTTTCTACATACCCATGCATGGATAGGCAGCACAAAATTTAGCATGTTAAATAAATATACAAAATGAGGACATGAGGGAGGAATGTGGAAAGAGGGGTCCAGATGGAATATAACGGTGAAATAAGGGGTAAAAGTAGGTGAGATACAGTGGGAACACATAAAAATTCTCAAAGCACAAATACATGTTGCAAAGTCAGCTATTTCTACTTTTTGATAGATTTTTTTGCCCCTAGGTTGAGCTTTTAAAATTTTACTGATATTTTAAAAGAAATTGATTAACCGAACATACTAGTGACATTAGTGTAATCTTTTGGGTTGTTATTGATATTGTTATTGTTTTGTTTTCTTCCTCAGATGATGGCCAAAACACCAGAGATCTGAGGTTCCTCATGTGAGATAGCAAAGCCACATGGGAAGTAGAAGAAAGAATTATTTCTTCTTGTGTCTAACTCTTAAAAAAAATCATTGCTTTTAGCTGCTACACATTGCCACCTGCTAGTTCAAATGCTCCTTCTCAGGCCAGCCAATAATTGTTTATTCATGCCATTTAAAGAATTCTCTTTCTGTATCCTTGTGGTTTCTGAGTTGATAGCACGCTACAGCTTAAATTCTTGTCAGCAAGAATTCCTCCATTATTATTATTTGTTGTTGTTGTTGTTTTTTCGAGACAGGGTTTCTCTGTGTGCCCTGGCTGTCCTGGAACTCACTTTGTAGACCAGGCTGGCCTTGAACTCAGAAATCCGCCTGCCTCTGCCTCCCGAGTGCTGGGATTAAAGGTGTGCGCCACCACGCCCGGCTTCCATTATTATTTTTGCTTGACATATAGTAGGTATATGAAGGAAATTAATTAAATAAAGTGAGATATGTGTATGTGTGGTTTTTTTTTTTGTTTTTGTTTTTTTTTTTGTTTTTGTTTTTGTTTGTTTTTTTTGTTTTTTTTTTTTTTTTTTTTTTTTTTTTGCTCTGAGCATCTGCAGGTTTTATTATTCAGGAGTCTTGGCTCCTGTGGTACATGGAGGGTTGACATTTGGATACCATTCAGGTATTTGAAAATATCAATTTTGTTTAAACAACATGCATTATGGGCTGTGGTGGGGACAAGTATGAGCTGCAGCTGAGCACCCAACACGGGACTGATACAGAGATGAACTGGAGTGCGAAACAGACTCCAGCTTTGGAGGACAGAGTGTGGAGAAGAGGGTGGGAAGTTTCTCACCAGCAACTCTCTAGTCCTGACCACGTTATAATTTTGATAAGTTCAGTTAAATGAAATATACTACTAGTAAGACAGGTTTCATATAATGTTACTTTTTTTTTTTTTCCCTGAGACTGGGTTTCTCTGTGCAGCCCTGACTCTCCTGGAACTCACTTTGTAGACCAGGCTGGCCTCGAACTCAGAAATCCACCTGCCTCTGCCTCCAAGTGCTGGGATTAAAGGCGTGTGCCACCACTGCCCCGCATACTGTTACTTTTGTTATGTGGCTGTCATAAATTTAGGATCATCCATGAGGGGCTGGAGAAGACACCTCAGCAGTTCAGAGCACTGATTGCTCTTCCATAGGACCCACCTTCGAATGCCAGGCACCATACAATGGCTCTCAACCCTCTGTAACTCCATTTCCCGCAGATCTGACGCCCTCCCCTGGCCTCCTCAGGCACTGCATATATGTAGTGCACAGACATATATGCAGGCAAAATATCTATGCACATAAAAAATATTCTAAACACCCCAATTACCTGTGAGCTTCCACGTTACACTTCTAGACACAGTGCTGACCGAGGAAGGGTGGGCTGGGCCTCTTTAGGAAGCTCCAGAAGGGAGTGAGGTTTGCCTATGTGCCTATGTCAGCACAACATAAAGATTTCATGACTCTTGGCATCAATCCATACATGTTATCTACATGTTTTTTCTTGACCTTACTGGCAGAGAGGTGGTTGTATTCTGTTTTTTTGTTTGTTTGTTTGTTTGTTTGTTTGTTTNAAAAAAAAAATAAATAAATAAATAAAAATTAAGATATAACAGAAACTTTGTTTCTCTGCTAGAAGATAGTGCAACTGAGTCCACAGAAGCCCTTACAAATCCTGCTGGCAAACTTCGTGTCACCTGACTGTCCAGCATCCCTGTATGTGTGTTTTTATATATGCATATATATGTTCATGTATGTGAATGTGTGTGAGTATGTGTGTATATATTCTGGTAACACACAAAAAATGGATACTTGTGTTATCATGTAACTGTGATTGTTTTAAAATTTAACTATATAATTACAAAAATAAATTTGGCCAAAATCTTTTATACTAAGAAAATTGTGTCATTTGCCTAATGTGGAAGACATTCATCCTTTAGATCTCACTTTGATGACCTTTCAATTTTAATTAAATTCAAATAGAAATGTGGGTTGAGTTTTCTTTTCCAATTGTGTTTTTCTGTAGTCTTGTGACTTTTCCTGCCAACTCTTGAACAACTTATTTTATTTCCTAACCTCGCTGATACTTAATTTACTTACTAATTAAGCTTCCACCAATAGTTGTATGATCATTCCCTTGACGTGGCATAGCTATATATTTACTAAACCTTTCTTCTTTACATATGTGGAGAAAACATCTCTCAGCTTACCAGACAGTTCACACGGAGCTATTGAAATGAACTCTGTAATGTTAATATATGTGAGTGTGCTTGCATTTCTTGAAATAGTACCATCTCTAGCTCTCTGTCCTCCTTCATGTTCTTGCTGAGTGGTGTGATAAGTAAAAATGCAGCATCAGAGAGAAAGGCGCCTCTCTCTCAACTATGACTCTGACTAGTGAGAGATGAGCAGGAAATAACTGCTCTGTTAAAAATCTGGGATTTTAAAATTGACAGTTATATTGCAAATGCTATGCCTGTTAGCACCAGGACACTCCGAGCCCCGCCTAACTATGTGACCCTTGACCTGTGTTGCCAGGACAACGACCCTCAATCCTACAATCCACCTGGCTCAGTCCCCTCCCTCAGTGGTATGACGTCATTTTCCGTTTAAATTAGGAAGTCACTCCCTCCTCTCTCTTTTTTTCTTCTCTCTCTTCTCTCCCCCCTCTTTCTCTCTTTTTCCTCTTCTCTGCCCCCCACCCACTCAATAAACCTCTCCCACATGGAACCACCTTGGCCTGGTCTGCTGTTTGGTTAATCCACTCATAGATAGATAGATAGATAGATAGATAGATAGATAGATAGATAGATAGATGGATAGATAGATAGATAGATAGATATAGTATTTTTCATATCATTTGGTGCCATGAGACTCAGATTGGAATAAGCATTAAAAAACAACAGCCACCAGTGCCTGGTGTGCCTGGGGAGGGGGGGTACCCCAGCGGATGCAGCACAGCATTCATGGTAAGAATCTCCAAGCAGCGGTCTGCATTTCCCTTTCTTCCTCCCTCTGGGCCAGAACTTTGGGTGAAGCCTCTGCCAAAAGCATTGCTCTCATGCAAAAGCTGTTGCCTGAGAAACAGCTTGGCACTCACACAAAGGTCAGTGAAGGAAAGGGGAGGCTCTGTTGCTGCTGTTGTCTGCCATTTTCCACCACGTGGCCTGCTGTGGCTGGGACCCAGAAACCTTAAGTGAGCTGTGTCACTTCCATACACCTTGTAGGCTGGGCTTCCACACTCCCATTCACCAGTTCGCAATATTCCCCACCCAGACACCAGCATACAATCGACAGGATTTGTCAGTGGTGATGGACCCCCAGTTCTTAGAACAGGGCCTGGCCAGCCCCACCTGGGAACCAAGGGGTAGCATCCCAGCCAGCATAGTAGTGGAGACATTGCTCATTTAGATCTTGCTCTTCTCTTCTGAAAGTTGCTCTCTCTTCTCAGGGCCCTAGCAGCCAGTTGAAATCCCTAGCCCTGGTGGAGCACTTTCCACAGTAGGTCTGGGACCCACTGGGTGGCCACTAAGAGGTCCTTGTGATGACTTGGGCTCTCTAGCCTGGCCGATTTCCTCTTTGGTTTCTGAGCTGTTCTCGGGACAGGACACCAGTACAAACACCAGGAACTTTTGGAACATGGGCAAAACTTACTCCCAGATACACCACTGGGATGTCTCCTAGAAAACCTCTAGTCTTTGAAGCTGACGCCCCCTTTGAGGGCATCAAAATTGATATTTTTTGCAATAAGGTTTGGGCTTAATATTTACTAGATAATGGCCAATTAATGGCATTTTAGATCCAGTTGTTTTGAGGGATCTTAACACATCCTGCCAGCGAACTGGTAAATAGGAAGAGGTAATGTAAAGTCTTTCATTCATCTCTGTTCTAATCCTGCTATGTGTTCTTCCTGCTCTCCAATT
The DNA here is from genome assembly GCA_902729485.2 of Mus minutoides. Taxonomy (NCBI): domain Eukaryota; kingdom Metazoa; phylum Chordata; class Mammalia; order Rodentia; family Muridae; genus Mus; species Mus minutoides. The sequence continues at coordinate 1,056,248 of LR749924.1, forward strand.
CAACTTCTGTTAGCCATAAATCCTGCACAACTTCTACTAGATGATACCACAATACTGGACCCAGCATATGAACCACCTTCTTTTCGCCTTAGGCCTGCTTCTGCGCTGTGTAGAACCCAAACTGCTGCCTCGGATGGATTTCTCTCACGGAGACTCCCCAGGGCCTGCCACCCCCAGCTCTCCTCCTCCTTCTGAGCTGCCTGCAGGCCCCTCCAGATGCTCTACCTTAGTGCCTACTTTCACACCACCTATCACTCACTCTAAGGCCATGACCAAAACCCCAAGTTCTCCACCCCTAGAAAAGTCTGACCCAGCAACTGTCCTTCCCTTAAGAGAAGTTGCAGGGGTGGATGGTCTGGTCAGAGTACACGTTCCCTTCTCACTGAGCAAACTTTCTCAAATAGAGAAGAGATTGGGCTCCTATACTTCTAATACTTCTGTCTTCATCAAGGAGTTTCAGTATATCACTCAGTCATACAGCTTGACTTTTCATGATATACACATGATACTTACTAACAATTTGCTTCCCGAGGAACTCTGGAGAGTTTGGGAACAAGTGAGAGTGCATGCAGATGAAATTCATCAAACAGATAGAGCATATCCAATCGGAGCAGAAATGGTACCTGACCTGGATGCTTAATGGAATTATAATGCATTCTAGCCAGGGACAGGTTTGTTACATGTCTTTTGGCAGATCTGAGAAAAGCAGCTTTAAAGCCTGTAAATTTTGAAAAGCTTCAAGAGGTTGTCCAAGACAAACAGGAGAATCCATCTCAGTTTTTGGAATGCCTTAAAGGCGCTTTATTACAATATACCAATCTGGACCCTGAGAACCCAGAGGGTAAACAACTCTTAATGACTTACTTCTTTTCCCAGAGCTACCCCAACATGAAAGTTAAACTTAAGAAATTGGAGAGGGGACCCCTTACTCCACAGGCAGAATTCTTGGTGCTGGCCTTCAAGGTGTACCATGGGAGAGATGAGAGGGTTCACATGCAGAAGTACAGTATGCTGGCAAAGGCTGTCTGACCAGCCCTAGCTGTTACCCTGAGCTCATGGTCTCCTAAGACTCAGGGACCACCAGGCACCTGCTGCAGTTGCAGTAGACAGGTCATTGGGCCAAAGCCTGCCCTAATCCCCTCAAGCCAAGGGAGCCATGCCCTAGGTGCCATCAAGAGGGACATTGGGCTGTTGAATGCCCTCATGTTACACAGAACAGGGGGACATCACCCCCAGATAGCCCTCCAACTGATCTGCTAGGCTTGGCTATGGCTGACTGACAAGGCCCAGGCTCTTCTGACCTGACCACTGCCATCACGAACAGAGAGCTTAGGGTAGACATTGTGGTCTGTGGGTGACCCATTTCTTTCCTCTTGGACAACAGAGCCACTTACTCTGTCCTAAAGGAGTTTTGGGGGCACACATTTCCCTCTCATTTCCCTATTGTCAGGGTAGGAGGACAACCTTACCTCCCATATAAGACCCCACTACTCAATTGCATTTTTAGGATTGTACCTCTCACCCATTCCTTTTTAGTAGTGCCCACATGTCCTGTCCCCTTATTGGGAAGAGACCTCCTATCTAGGCTAGGAGCCTCTATTTCTTTTGCTCCCCATATTCACCTGAACTCAAGCTCACCAGCGGTCCCTCTGCTCCTTCTTTTAGCCAACCAACCTACTAATAATACCATGCCATTCCCTTTACCAGCTTCACAGGTAGATCCCCGAGTCTGGGACATCCAGAACCCCTCTGTAGCTAAACACCATTTGCCTGTTGCCATTCAATTGTTGGATCCTACCATCTATATCACCCAGGCTCAATACCCTCTCTCTCTCCAGATCCTCAGGTGACTCAAGCCAATCATCTCTGACCTGTTGACAAAGAAACTCCTTCGCCCTAACTCTTCTCCCTTTAACACCCCTATACTTGCAGTAAAGAAACCCAATGGTGCCTATCATTTAGTCCAGGATCTCAGACATATTAACTCTGCAGTGGTGCCTCTCCACCTGGTTGTGGCTAACCCCTACACATTTCTTTCTACTATCCCCTCAGGTACTTCCCATTTCTCAGTCCTAGATCTTAAGGATGTGTTTTTCTCTATTCCTCTAGATGTCCAGTCACAAAACATATTTGCTTTTACCTGGACAGATCCTGATACCCACTTTTCTACCCAACTAACCTGGACTGTTTTACATCAGGGTTTCTGGGAGAGCCCCCACCTATTTGGGCAAGCCTTAGCTTCTGACCTACTTACTATCTCTATCTCTCCCTAAATCTAAGGTCATACTTTACATAGATGATGTCCTTCACTGTAGCCCTTCTCTAGAAATCAGTCAGACTGACACCTCAGCTCTTCTGAATTTTTTCTCTAATCTAGGATACAGGGTCTCACCCTCTAAAGTCCAACTGTCCACTCTTCAGGTTACCTATTTGGGACTAGCAATCACCCCGACTCACAAGGCTATTACGCTGGACAGAAAGAATCTGATCCAATCTCTAACTGTACTGTCCACAAAGGAAGAAATTTTGTCATTCTTGGGAATAGCCAGTTTTTTACGTTCATGAGTCCCTTCCTTTTCTCTTCTTTCTCATCCTCTATACAAAGCAGCGTCAGGCCCCACCCACGGACCTCTTTTAAAACCCATTACCAAGCCCTTTCAAAGGCTCAAACAGGCCTTCCTTAGGGGCCTTACATCTTCCTGACCTGACTCGTCCTTTTTCCCTCTATGTAACAGAAAAGGAAGGATTTGCCCTTGGAACCTTGGGCCACCAAATAGGACCTCCTTTCACACCTGTGGCATACCAGTCAAAGAAACTAGACCTAACCATTCAGGGATGGGCACCCTGTATTCACACTCTAGCAGCCGTTGAACTCCTCATTTGAGAATAACCTTTGGATCACCTATAACTGTCTTCTCTTCTCATAACCTGTCATAGCTACTAACGTATAAAGGATTACAGACTCTACCTCCCTCTAGAGTTCTCTCTCTCCAGGTGGCTCTAATAGAAGACCCCATGCTCACTTTCCAATCATACCCACCTATTAATATTTTTAACCTCCTTACTAAACCAAACTCTATCATATCTTTACCAGCTCTTTCATCCTAATAGCCAATCACTATCCTCGTTTGTTAAAACTCACCTACACCCCACTCCTGAAGACCTATGCTTCCTAAAATCTATCACTGGCTCTTGTAAGATCTGTCAGACATCTAACTCCAACTCAAGGTATCTCGGCCTTCCTTTTCCCACTCATCAGGCTAGAGGTTCCATTCCTGGAACTGACTGGCAACTCGATTTCACCCATATGCCCACCATCAGATGTGTCAAATACTTCCTGGTCTTGGTGGACACCTTCTCAGGGTGGGTAGAAGCATTCCCACAACTAACAAAAGGGCTCAGTCTCCGATCTTCTCCTCTGAGAGATGACCCCTCGATTTGGTGTTACTGTCTCTCTCCAATCAGACAATGGACCTGAATTTACCTCCCAAGTTTCTCAGATTCAATCTAATGCCCTAGACATCCCCTGGCACTTTCACCTCCCTTTTCACCCTCAATCTTCAAGCAAGGTAGAAAGAACTAACCACTCCTTAAAAACTGTTACAGGAACTTCATCTCGACTGGATAAAGCTCCTGCTCCTGGCTCTTTTCAGGCTGTGAGCCCTCCCCAAGCGACCTCTACTCATCTCACCTTTCGAACTCATGTACTTGCGGCGCGCCTCCCTGCTTCCTCTCGACCAGCAAGAAAGACACGCCACCACCGGGATCTTCTCAGTCAGCTTTATTCAGGAGCACCTTGCTTGTAGATTTCCGGGACCCCA
>LR749924.1:1060168-1157863 GCA_902729485.2 Mus minutoides
GCCTCTCGGAGCCCGGGGCTTCTCAGAGGTGTTTGCTGGGGAGGCCCAGGTGCGACTTCCTACATGTACTGATGTCTAGACCTAGATCCTGGCTTCTCGACTAAAAACTCTCCTCTTCCAGATCATTTGCTTACCCCATTACATTCTCATCTCCGTTCTCTCCTGTGGAACTTCGCTGACCATCACCTACCTCGATCACACTCTGTCTCCTGTCCATTACCTATTAATGTTGGAGACCATGTCCTTTTATCCCCTCCAGGTCATCGACCTTCACCCCTATTTCCAAAGAGGCAGGGTCCTTTTAAGGTAATCCTCGTAACTCCCAGAGCTGCTAAGCTTGAGGGACTCTCTCATTGGGTCCACCTGTCTCACTTGAAACCCTTCATTCCCCCACCTAAAGATAATTCCTCTTCATATTCATCAACCCTAACAGGACCATGCTTCCTTAAGCTTCAGAAAACATCAAGACCACCCATTTTGTCTCCCATCCTAGAGAATGAGGCTTCACTATGACAGCCAAACCAGACCTCGCTGGACAAGACACTGGATTAGTTATGGCCTTTTCATCTTTTCCTTGCTGTTCATTTAAACTGTGCTTACTATCCAAAAGCAGATCGATTCCTTAGCAGCAGTGGTGCTTCAAAACCGGTGTGACAGCTAAAGAAGGTGGCCTCTGCCTAATCCTACAGGTATATGTATATATACATATATGTATATGTATATATATATATAATATTTTCATATCAATGCCCATTTACATATTGTTCAGAAATTAACATTTGAGATTTCAAATTGGATTTCTTCTTCATGAAAACTAGTACGTTTCTCCTTCATCCATTGTATAACACTGCCTCATTTATACTCTCTGCCTTCTATCATAAATTCTGCTGAGTTACTCTTTCTTGTGTAAATCCTTTAAACTCCTTGTCTCTCTAGTTCATCTGCTCATCTTGTGATGTGGACTGGTTTGGCCTACTTCATTATGATTTAGCCTCTAAGCCAAAAGATAGTAAATTTAAATTTTTTCATGTCTGTATTTTGCTCTTATCAATTAATGCTCCAACACAACTCTACTATTATTAATTTATTTGACTTCAAGTGCTTTGATCTAAAAAACAAAATGAAATAAACAACCACACACACACACACACACACACACAGACACACACACACATACAAACACACAGACACACACAAACACAGGCACACATAAAGGCACTCACAGACAAAATTTCCATCATTAGGAAATATTGAAACCATCTTAATTTCAATCATTAGGGAAAGCCAAATCCAAAAACCTATAAATCATCTCCAAATGACTTCATCTGAAGAATAAACCTTCTATTTTACGGTAACTTGTTTTATGAGTAAATCTACTCATCTAAATGAATTTCCATTGCTGTTAATCTATGTTCACCTTTCTTGTCAACAATGTAAGTGAGACCTTAATTTTATAAAAAGCTCCTGCCCTATTTATACAAACCCTCTGAAATTCCCCAAGGGAATTGCTTCATTTATTATTCCAGCAAACACACTTTCTCTTTCATTTTCTTTTCTTCCCTCTGGAAGCATGATGTTTACCTTGGACTTTCCTTAAGCCTTTATAAATATTCAAAGCTTCATTTCCAACTTTCTCAAAGATGTTTCTATTCTGTAAAGCACATTCTTTGCCATTAACCTTAGCTTAGTACTCAGTTATTTTCATTGGTAACCAGTCAGTAGCATATAGTTCAGATAATAGTAATTTTTTTACAATCCCAACATTTATTTTTTATTACATTTTGTTAACTTAGTAAACACTTAACAGTTTCAGTTACTTACTAATAGCATCTAGAGATCTATCTACTGGCTTCATTGTTGTGTTTCCTTTTTAGTGATTTTTCCTGTGTTCATCCTTTTAACATGGGAAACAATTCAGTATTACAGTACTTTGGTTGGACAAACATTGCATTCTGATTTATTTGCAACATAGAAATAAATGCACATAACAACAAGTAAGAAATAAAGTGGCCATGAATTTGAAAGTGAGTAAAGGGAGGTATATGTGAGAATTTGGAAGAAGTGAAATGAACTAATTATGCTATAATCTCATAAAAATTTTAAAAGATAATTTAAAGGAAATAAAAAAGAATCAGTAAATAATACTAACAACTTCTTAATTCTAAAGCTTTAAATCTTTTTCTTCCAAACTTCCTTATTTAGTAAGAAATTCTTATATGCTGTCCTTTATCTTTGCTTTGGCTTATAAATGAAGCAATACTTGAATCAATCTTAAATGTCTGTGCTTTTCCCTATCCCCCATTCTTTCTGTTTTATAGAAGAATAACACTTGCAACAAGGAGCCAAGAACAGAATAGCTAGAACTTTCTGACTTCTAACCTAGCCAAGAAAAATAAGCCCTACATTCAGGAAGGGATCCCATTTCAAAGATATAGGTGGGTAGTAATAAAAAAGGGTTTCCAATGCAAACCTCTATCCTTTGCAAACATACTGGTATGTATATGTGAACATAAGTGCACATATGAATAGACATTCACATAAAAATAAATAATAAATCCACTCCTAAATGATAGTCTCTTCCAGAAAACATAAGTAAAAACACTTTGGGGCTGGGAAGTTAAAATTAGCTTACTGCTAAAACCAGATAAATTTCATTAGGTAAGAGTACCCACTAAGAGAGAATACATACATATATACAAAATTTAAAAATTCTGTATATCAAATTAAACAAAGTGTAAAATGTACACACATGAACATGGAAGAATTATTTCAAATATGAAAGACTAGTGAATAAGCCTGAAACTCTATAGGGCTATAAATTAGTATCTTATAAATGATTACTTCTTGTTACCTGTTTTGATAGTTTATTTCTAATCTTATTCATGCTTTATTTTAACTCTCTTCTTCCAGAGTAATTCATGGTATATAGTTACAAGTGAAATTCCATTATCATTTTTAGGACCTGGAAATGTTAACTAACTACAAACCAGATAATGTAATCTTCCAACTTCCTTTCTTGGCATTCAAAATTCGGAAGTGATGCTTACATTTATGTAAAATCAATGTGATTCAGAATAAAGTCCTGGTACTGAGAACAAGGCAGCAGTGGAAAAACACAGGGAAGATTGTTCTTTTTCTTGTCCTTTGGTCCAATGGTTACAGCATCAGAAGTGGACGGACTCAAAACCAAATAGCACTGCTTGGGAAACATGCCCTACTTATGTTTGGATGCGAGACCCAGACAAAGCATAAAGTAGAAGTGTTACATCTAAATCATGTGCAGGGCTGGAAGCCCTACGTCATCACCATCAAAAAGTATTATGCCGGCTGGAGAGATGGCTCAGCAGTTAAGAGCACTGGCTATTCTTTCAGAGGTTCTGAGTTCAAATCCCAGCAACCACATGGTAGCTCACAACCAGTAATGGAATCTGAGGCCCTCTTCTAGTATGTCTGAAGAGAGTGACAGCATACTTCCATAAAAGAAAGAAAGAAAGAAAGAAAGAAAGAAAGAAAGAAAGAAAGAAAGAAAGAAAGAAGCAAAGAAACAAAGAAACAAAGAAACAAAGAAACAAAGAAAGAAAGATTTTTTAAAGCATTATGAGCTCAATAGATGGGCTGCAAAATTACTTTTGAGGCTTTAAGTCAATATTTCAGAATTTTGTTTTCTCAAAGTTTTGGAGGAAACTCTTATATTTATCATTTTACCACCAATCATTTGTTGTCACAAATTATTTGCCTAAATATATACCTATTAATAGGATTATATTGTTTTATACTAATTATTTATATATTCAATCCCAAAGTCATATATAGAAGTCCTTATTTTTCCATTAGATCCTTGGTATTTAGAGCAAGAGCCATGAGAGTATATGTAAAATCATGTGCTGTTCTAAGTGTGCAATTCTAGCCTTAGAGTGTTGGTACTCTTATAGGAAGAAATATCAGAGCTTGTGCATCTCCCCTTTACAGAGACTAATACCCAAGACTTGCAAAGGAGAGGGGATATGGGGACACTATGTGATAACAGATTACAAAGACAGAGTTATCTCCAGAAACAATTCATTGGCAAATGTGTATCATTCCCAATATCCAAAGCTGAGATAAATTAATTTCTCATAATTAAGACATCAATATTATGTTATGTTCTTGGAGTGTTATGAATAACTGTTACTGTATCTATAGAGTAGTCAAGTACCTATTGCTTGGTGAAAGTACCACACACTAACTAGTTTTTTAGACACATTGTTCTAGAGCTATATAGGTAGCATATTTTAACCCCCAAAATCATTATTCTATGCCTCACCATCCCAAGTATCATATTACAAATGTGAATCCAATGCTTTGTATTTAAATATTTACTTATTTGATTTTCTTTTTCACTAATGAAAAACAATATTGACCATCTCTACTTTTTTCTATCCACATAATTCAGTGAAGGAAATACCCAACATATAAAATACTAATAATTTTTATTCTACACTTTCCTTGGTAATAAGAAACATGAATTTGAATATTTTTAGGGTTTTTTCTTCTACAACATAATTTTGTGGCAAAGGTATATTTGGTCGAAGCCAACAAACTCAGCCCTCTAATTGAAAGCCATTTTTTCCTGAGCCTATGAGATACCCAGATTAATATTTGATGGCACGTGACATAGGGAAACATCAAGAGGCTTCTAAGTGGCAAAGTGAGAAAACGTCAAAGAGCATCTGTGTCTAAAGCCAGAAACTTGGGACTGCACTGGGTTCTTACGAATAAAGTCTGGAGTGCTGTTTAATCTTAAATTTAATACCAAAAGGATGCTTCATATGTTTGAGTTTGTCAGGCAAGATGATACTTCTGGTTTAAATATTATGATAACATATAACTTTATAAATAAAAATAATACATTTGTGGTGCTGGAGGTTAATTCCAATGCACTAAGCAATGTCTACTGTGCCCTTGTATCTCTAGGCTCCATACAAAGACTTTTCTTCCTCCTCTTTCTCTTCTTCCTCTTCCTCCTCCTCTTGTTCTTCTTTCTCCCTCTCCCTCTACCTCCCTCTCCCCCTCCCCCTCCCACACCCTCTCCCTCTTCCTCCCCTCCCCCTCTCCTTCTCCCTCTTTTCTCTCTCCCCTCCTTCCTTTCTTCATCTCTCCCTCCCTCCATCTCCCTTTCTCTCTTCCATCTTTCTCTTGTCCTTTTCTTCTTCCTCTCCTCATACATACTAGATAATTAATCTATCATTTATGTCTCCAACCCTTCTTCTCACTTTTATTTTTAATCAAAATCTCAGTAAGTTGCTTAGGCTGACAATGAGTACCACAGATAATCTACAACGTGGTTCCTCCTGCTTCAGTCTCTCCATTAGCTGGGATTATATGCCTGTTCAATGAGACATAGTTTAATGACCCCAAAATGAAATCTAGAAGATAATTAAGCTTATTAACAAGTATCGTTCATTTTAAAGAAAGAAACAGATGTGACAATTTGTTGTTGTTGTTGTTATCAAATGCTGAAATACTGTCAGAAGCCATCCACAAAAGGTTAAGACATGCAAGTGATTTTTCTGGAGAAGGCCCACCATTTTGCATGACCTACAATAAGTGAGTTCTGAGATGCAATGTTACCAGAGACTTCATCCCAGTATTGCTTCTTGCTGCTGATATGCCTTTTCTGTCACTATTACATAGCCTAATGATTCCTGGGCATTAGCCTACCCTACTGGGAAGATTTTCTGCAGAATCAATGTGAAGTTTTATATAGTAATGCTGTGTAGACAAATTGATTATTTCATAATTACTTATAATGATTTTATAGACGTTCTAAATTTATACAAGTAATTTCAAGCCCTCTATAGAAAAAGCTGCAAATGGAGTTCTGTAAATGTATACATGTTGGGTTAACTGCACTAAGATAAGAAAGCAGGCTTGAATTAAATTTGTGATCAAAAAGAAAAACATTCATTCTAGGTCAGGTCCAAGGATAAAGTCACAAGTATGCACCATGATAAGGCAAGTCCTTGTGAAACTGTTGCTTAGAACTTGTAATGAGCTTATAGAATGAAACACTGCTTTGAACTTACTATCAATATCTTTCTGTATCTCCCCCTTTTGTATAAAGATCTATCTATGAGGTAATTTTATAAAGTACTGTTGTCTAAAAGATATATAAGCAGAGAGAAGAACTAAACTATGGCATTTGGGGCTTAACCCTATGTACCAAATGTAGGTCTGTCTGTAGGTATATGTGTACGCATTTAAATATGCATGAACACTTCTGGAATTATTCAGACAGGTGGTCAGGCCCAGGCAAAGTGTGTGTGTCTGTGCATGTCTATATATGCTTGAATTCTCCCTTCTTCTTTTCTCTCTGTCTCACAAAGATTTCATGAACTCTGAGCCTCTCCCCTTATCAGGGAGGGACCCTTCAGTCAAGGAACAAAGAGCCCTAGTAGTTTGCTTTTTTTCCCCTTTAACCCTCTGCTACTAATAGAAGGAGTTAATTAGCAGGTTTTGGCCATGCAGTAGCAAAGAGTTAAAAACAGCCACAGAATAGCAAGAGAGAGTTGGCCCTCAGATCTGTAAGAGAGAGCTACAAGGCCCAAGCCATCTCTGATGGCTCTTTTTACGGTTTGTTTTGTCCTATTCTGGTTTGTTTTGGTTTTGTTGTTGTTTTTTTGTTTGTTTGTTTGTTTGGGGTTTTTTGGGTTTTTTAAAATTTTTTTTAGATATGGTTTTGGGTTTGGTTGCCTTCTTGTTTTCTAATAAGAGACAGAGGCAGAAGGTGGGAAAGGTAAGGAATTTCTTGAGGGAGTTGGGGGAGGGGAAACCATAATCAGAATAAATTGTATGAAAAAAATCTATTTTCAAATGAAAGAAAAATAGGGAAAACAAAAAACAAAAAGAACAACTTTTAAGGCACTGGAGATCTATTCTGTGGTACAGGGCTTATTTAACATATATTAATTCAGAGAAAAAAAATAAAAAAAAAACATATATTAATTCCCAGAATCCCATTCTCAACACCTTCCAAAAATACCTTAGAAAATTTTGAACAAAAAATTATAACAACATGATGAATGATGCTAAGATTTACAGCAGAAAATCTAGGATTTTACTTTATATAATCATAAATTTCAGGTTAAAACAAAATCAAGCCAGAGGTAGTAGAATATATCTAAGCAAATTTAGAAGACAATAACTGTCATTATTCACAATAAGTAATCATGTCAAAAACCTTTTTAAAATCATATAAATTATAAATTATTTAAGCTAATGAGGGGATGCAATTATGACTTTCATAAAAATTAACAGGATATATAATTATATAATATTTATATGTAATGTTTAAATGTCTGTGGAAGCATTGGGAACATCAAATGTTTATAAATAATGTAAAGAGAAATATGTAAGCCTTATATATTTAATGTGAAGCATCCTTCAAATACATTGACAGTTAAGTAGAAGACTATACCATTATATTTGAAAGACTGATTTGCTATGCTAAAATTTTTATAACAAATTGATCCACAAGAACATAGCATTTAGGTCAGCACAAGAGTTAAGATCGGGTCAAAGGAGGCTCATTTCTTCTTTTTTCATGCAATGCACTCTGATCCCAATTTCCTTCTCCCCAACTCTCCCCAGATTCTCCTGTCCTTACCCACCCTACTCAACATATTTACTCTATACTTTCTCTAAGTTCTCAACCAGAGACTAAATCAGTCTCACAACGTGAAGACAGCAAACAATTCTTGGAGCTTTGACCCTGTTGAGATTCTGCATGAGACTTGAAGATTTACCTCACTTTACCAAATTCCTTTGGTGTGTATTCATCTATCTATGTAAAGAAAATTGAATTAAAAATAGGTCTTCTTGGAGTCACTAAACTGCAACCTAGATGACACAATAAATGGGATGTAGTCCAGACCCACCTTGTTATATAGTATGTTAGACTTTCTCCTTCAACACACTATGGAGAGGGAGGAGTGGAGACTGCCTTTTAGGCAGAAATTTCATGATGCATCTATCATTGATACTTTATATTGCAACATGTAAACGTTCAGGTGTTTAAGCTTCCCATCTCTCTTCTGGTCTGTTTCTTGAGGATCTCCAGATCCATCCCAATGAAATCTATTGCATGACCAAGTACAGGTCACTACTGCCCTTTCTAGTGAGATCAGTTGGCTTGATGGTGTTGAGGAGGCAGCTCTTACAGGAAGAAATAGACTGAAGGTCCAGAGGGGAAGACTATGCTCTGTATAGCTCTGTATAACTTCATTAGGGCTTCTATAGCAGCCTGGACAACCATTGCCCTATCTGGTTCCTTCTGCTGATAGCTAGTTAATTTTTTCCTTCTGTCCTAGCCTGGAATCTTAAGGCAGAACAAACTCACTTCTGTATTTAATGGCAGGGGTGGGTTCTGTGGAATGTGGTCTTTTGTTTTGTTTATTTTGTCATGAATTGAAAACATGGAAATGAAGGAGATCATACACACACACACACACACACACACACACACACACAAACCCTAGCTTAGAAGCTATTCTAAACCTGCTAGTAGCATCAGCATCAGCGGGGCTTCTTCAAATGACAAGCATCCAGAAGAATATTATCACTGGTTCACAGTAAGAGGCATCTGTTTCCACCCATTCATTATACATGCAATAATTTTGAAGTCACCTGTCATATAATTTTTTTCTATAAATGTTCAGTCTTTATTTTCTATCTTCAGTAATAGTAAAAGCAAAGAAATTTTAGAGATTGAATTGTTGAATCAACCTTTCAATAAGTAGGGATTAATAGCATCTAAGTAGCCTATAAAAGTTAATGAGAAAAACCAAGATGTCCCAGTTCTATATAGCTTATATCTGTAGGCTCAGAGGCTCAAAAGACCAATAAAATGTGAAAGCAGCAAGCAAAAAATTATATGCAACTTTACTGGGCCCTGTTCATAATTAACCATGATACTCTTCTAATAGTAATAACACTTACTAACTCTCCCCATTTTAAATTTCCCTTCCCATCCTGCACACTTAAAACACAAAAGTTTCTAAGCTTAGAATCATTGCAGATATTTTGATTCTTTCTAATGGATGTGGTATAGACAAAACTCCCATCTGCTACTCACGGTTGACACATTCAAAGCCCTTTGCTCCATACTTGAGCATAACACCCACAATAGTAATCTTTGAAGTAACACATTTATGCTGCAAAACCACAAAATATGGACTTTATAAATCTCTTGGGTGGTATTCCCTGGAGAAATAAATTCAAACCATTAATATTTCTGAGCCTAGTTGATACCCAAGAGTAGTGTAACCTTATCTGACTAATAACATAGGCCAGGTGTCATTATTAAATTTTTAATCAAGATTTAACAGGCAATAATAACATTTGAAAGCCAAATGATAAAACTTGGTCAATGTACCTAGTCATGGTGGCTCCAATCTGTCATTTTAGCCCTTGGGAGGCTGACTTGGGAGAATCATATGCTCATGGCTAGCTTCACCTAGCCATGAGCATATGATTGAATAATAATAAAATAATAATAAAAGGATTGAATAATCATTTTGTTATCCCCATGCAATCGCACATTATTTAGATACATTTGCCTCTGCTTCTGTTTTTAGTTTGTTTGTTTTTTAAACAGTTAAGGTTTCTGAGTAGACACAGAATACATATTTCATTTCTCATGCTTAGGGTACCTACATGTCTATGCAGAAACATGCTGTGAAACTCACCACAGCTGAACATTTGTTGAAAATATTCAGAACAGATGACTGTGAAAACTTATTTCTATATGTTACTAGTGAAAACCACACAAAAGTGAAGTTAGAGATGAACCTAGCTTAAGTCAAATAAGTGTATTATCCAAACTTACTGTAAAGACGTGAACTTCATAGGAAATCCAGCTGGCTTTCTGAAAGAAAGAATACAAGGAATATCATTTATTCATCCTTATTCTTATGACATTAAGCTACATGCACACCTAGTAATAAAAAGCTTTAACGACTTTCATGGACAGGATAATAAAGGCAATATTCATGAACAAAACATCCTCAATGACCCAAAGTTGAACCGAAACATTGATACATTAGCTGTCACCTTGCTCTTCTTTTAATTGCAAAATGCAGTAGACCATTTTTTTTTCAGTGTAAACTGGCATTTAATTATGGTTTTTATGCAATTAACTATGGTGTTCGCAAGGTCACAAGCATTCACAATACACAGATCTTGCTTCTTCCCTACAAAAGGAGACAAAGTAATGTCTCTGCCTCGTTAATCAGGCCAGAATCATGTGTGACAATTCCCAATGATTAAGTAAGTTATTCAGCTGATTGGAGAATTATACTATGAAAGCTAGAGTGTCATGTAGGGGATTATTCATCTGTGGAGCATTACTCTGGCAAGTTGCCAGTGGTAGTTCTTATGTCATTTAAATAAAGAAGCAAAGATACCAAGAGGTCTGTAGACATCCATGGCAAAGCAAACTTCAGTTAAGCCTCACTTACTTCTTTTGCATGTATTTTTTTTTCCATTTGTTGGATATGTTCTTTATTTACATTTGAAATGTTACTCCCTTTCCAGGTCTCCCCTCCAGAAACCCCCCCATTCCATCCCCCCTACCCCTGCCTCTAGGAGGGTTCTCCCCCACCCATCCACCCACTCATGCCTTCCACCCTGGCATTCCCCTACACTAGGTCATCGAACCAGAACCACCTCAAACCCAACAGTCACTTCTCCCACTGCTTGCTGACAGGAGCCTGATATAGCTGTCTCCTGAAAGGCTCTGCCAGAGTCTGACAAATACAGAGGCAGATGCTCACAGTCAACTATTGGACTGGGTGTGGGGTCCCTGATGGAGGAGTTGGAGAAAGAACTGAAGAAGCTGAGGGGATTTGAAGCCCCATGGGGAGAGCAGTAGTGTCAACAGGCCAGTCCTCCAGAGCTTCCTGGGACTGGACTGCCAACCGAAGAGTAGTCATGGAGGGACCCATGGATCCTGCCGCATATGTGGCAGAGGATGGCCTTTTTGCATGCATTTTTAACCAAATTTTAAAAAGTCATTTAAGAATAGGCTTAAGGTAAATTCAAACATGGCCAAGTTAATATAATCACATAAACACATCTAAAATACCACAAACCTGCTCACATGCACACACATAGAGACACATAGATGCGTGTGCATGCGCGCGCACACACAGAGAGAGAGAGAGAGAGAGAGAGAGAGAGAGAGAGAGAGAGAGAGAGAGAGTTAACCGTAAGATCATTAACAGACAGCTGAAAATCTTTTTAACACCTCAAAGCAGTTGTCCATCTACATTTAGCCCTTTCCTTCCATTCCTAGAACTCGTGGAGGGTGGGGAATGGGGGAGTGAGGGGTGAGGAGTGCGGGGGTGGGGGGCACGGCTATCTGCTTAGCTGGTGCTCTCCTCTTCCACTCCCCTTAGCCTCATCATTGCGGCCATACTGGGTGCTATCTCCCATCATTTTCTTCTCGCCAAGAACTGATTGTTGTTAATATCACCAGTAGCTCAAAAGTCTAGTCTAGAAATAAGTTCCTTTATACGTGTCCATGTAAAATTGTCTAGGATGAGGGAAGGGAGCAAAATATCAGTAAAGGTTGATGCTTTATCATCAATTTTATTCTTTACGAACACAAGTATATGAATGCATATCTATGACTCTTATTTTACCAAAATCATTTTAAAAGGCCATGCTATCATGAGATAGTCACACTCGAGCTGATTATTTTAGCTTTGTAATTGCTTATTATTAAAGAACACTTTCTGTCTCCTAAGTCAGTTAATTATGTCAAAAGTTTTCCATTCCAAAATAGTCTTAAAGCCTAAAGTAAAATCCCCAAATAGCAAAGTGTAGAATTTTCCTAAGGTAATGCTTATGGAAATTATGTAATGTTTATGTAAATTATCTGATTGATAGAGGACTCGGGTGGTAATAAGGAGTAAGCCTTGCTCACTGAGAAGAGTTGACATTTATTGACTCTAGAATTCACCTCTCTCTGTTTAGTTTTGTTGTTGGTAGCTGGGTAAAATATTCTATTCCATTAACCCCAAGAAAATGCTCATGATATTACTGTGGATTTACAAATTTCCATTCCTGTGCTAAATACTTATGTTGCCCTTGATCTTATAGCAAAATAATATTAAATCTGAGTTGTTGGAGAGTCTTTTCAACTATCTTTTTATAAGTATGTTTAGCATTTAATCAAGAATCATATATACTGATTGGAAGCAATGAATTGAGAGCAGAATTCAAAATTAGACTTTCACAGTTATGATTCAGGCTTATGAAATTTATAGAATATCCTGTAACTTTCCTTATAGCTTTAGATTATTATGGATAAAATGAAAATAATTACTTGCTAATTTTAAATGTTTGTTACTGTAGTAGTCCAATATGTTAAATGTGTAATTAATCTCCCAATACCAGAAAAAATCTATATAGATCATTAGAGAGGAGAATTGTGTTTCATTATTGGATATTTTATGTCACAACATTTATGAGAAAGTCAAGATACTGATCCTGATGACAAAATTTGGGAAGTTATAAATATAAAAAGTATATATTTGTAAATAAGAACCTAGCATGTGTATTCATAAAATGTTTATGGTATTGGTCATATTCCCCTAGGTTGTAGACATCATCATCATCATCATCATCATCATCATCATCATCATCACCATCACCAAATAATCAATATCAATTCTTTTTATTTTTAAGGCTTCAATAAGGCACTTTGTGCTATGCCTAGTATTTGGGTTTTAGTAAACAGACCATATTAGTTCCTGTGTGTGTGTGTGTGTGTGTGTGTGTGTGTGTGTGTGTGTGTATTTGAGAGGGGGGGAGAAGGAGAGGGAGGGGGAGAGGAGAGGGAGGGAGGGAGAGGGAGAGTGAGAGAATATCACATATCAAGGATATAAGAGTCAACTTCTAAAGTTTAGTTGAGGAGAAATTCTCTATCTTTAAGAAATAATATCTTTTAAAAAATGACTTATAATCAGTTGAGTCTGAGCTGCAAAGAGACCCCTGGCTCATTTCTCTGAAAACACATGTGCACAAAGTCTGGAGCACTGATGGTGTAAATAATGTGTTTCCCAAATCCCTATTTGCTGAAATAAAAATCATTTAGGAACATGATTTTTCCATTAGATACTATCGCAATAGCTATTAATACTATACTCTTTTGTTTGTTTGTTTGTTTGGTTGGTTGGTTGGTTGGTTGGTTTTTGGTTTTTGGTTTTTGGTTGTTGTTTTTTTCAAGACAGGGTTTCTCTGTGTAGCTCTGGCTGTCCTCGAACTCAGAAAACCACCTGCCTCTGCAAGATAATAATCTACAAAAGCAAGCCTTCATTCTACAAACTACTAATCAATGACATCCAAAGTAAGATTTCTGTCATTTACAATCCTAGACTCAATGCAGGCCTCTCTCCGGTGCTCCATCTCCCCACCTACACTCTGGCTATTTTTCTAGTTTCTCTCCTTACTCTGATCTCACAGTGGGACTGCTCATACATAACTGTTCCAGAATTGGATTTTTAATTTGCATGGAACCATGCACTCCAAGTCTAAAAGAACCTTGAAGTCATGTATTTCAACCATCCATCAGATGCATGAATTATTCCTACTTTGTCTACATCCATTCTCATGGTGCTCTAAATATACCCTAGACATTAGCCCTCTAGCCAAACATTAACTCTGACTCTAAGTGGGTTTCTTAATTCATCAGCACTTTTAAAACTTCCCATTTGCAACAGGAATCTCAATTAAAGTGAATCTCACCACCATTTCCTCAAGATGACTGATGATCTATATTTTATATTGAGTAAGCTCTTCATCAGTACCAAAATCACTCTCATGTATAAAATTAGATGCTTAGGGAGTTGCATTACAGCCCGCTTTATTGTGCTACATGTAGCAACTGTAGTATTGAATTACTCACAGATGCATGAATTTTAGAAAGCTTGACAAGAATTAAAATGTAGAGAGTAATAATAAAAACCATAAGAATAGTTCTTTTAGGTACATGTTTAATATGAAAAAATAGATTATTAAATATCATGAGTTACCAATTCAATGGATTTCATCGAAAATTTAAATCAATATAGGTATTCACTATTTAAAGTATCACATTAAGACAGAGTACTATTGCCTGTTACAGATCTCATACTCAGAGTTGTGATAATGGCAGTCATTAAAATAAATGCCTAGTCAGATTGTAAGTGATAGGCATTAAATTTGTGTTGATTAACCACTGACTTACTTTTAGTATTATAAATGAAAGTACTGACATTAAACTTTTGTCTTCATCTTCCACTTATCACATTTTTATGAATTATATTGTGCAGGCTTACAATTGATGTTAACATAATCTGGGATTAGATTCCTTATTACATTCACACACAATAGATCTGTGTCTATAAATTTTGTGGAGAAAAATGTAAAACCTTGTACTGTAGAGTTTTATGTCAACTTGACATAAGCTAGAGTTACCTGAAAGGAAGGCACTTCAATTAAGAAAATGCCGGCCTCCATAAGATTCAGCTGTAAGGAATGGGAGAGTGGCCAGTCCATTGTGATCAGAGGCATCCCTGGTTTGATGGTTTGGGGTCTGTAAGAGCAAGCCAATAAGCACCCCTTCATGGCCTCTGCATCTGGTCCTGTCTCCATATTCCTGCCATGTTTGAGTCCTGTTCTGGTCCTTCAGTGATGGACTACAATGCAGAGGTGTAAGCCAAATAAACCCTTTCCTTCCAACTTGCTTTTTGGTCATGATGTTTTGTTTTGCTGCAGCAATAGAAAGATAACTATGTCAAATGTTCTTCACAAAACCCTGGCACTCACTTGTATACTTAGAGCACCTGGATGCTAAATTATTCTAGAGCTTTCCACCAATTTAGTTACCAAAGGAGGGTGGAGGAAGTACATTTCTCATATGATTTTGTAAATTTGAGTCTTCCTGTTCCCGTGAAATTTGCTTTTTAAATTATGTAACAAAATGGCCTCACCAAGTTTAATAGAAAATGCTGAGATTAATAAATTGCAAAAGCCCTAAGAAACGAATCTAGTGTGCAAAGTTCTCACATCATTGTTTTGCAAAACTTGTGGTCCTAAAGCAGAAAATGAAAACTATTTTCCAAATCCACTGAATTAGTTTCTTTTATTTCTGCCATTATAAACTGCATCAAATTTCCTGGCTTACACAGAAATATATCAGCTTTCCAAGCCAGGGTGGAAGACATCCTTAAGTCCATCCTGAGACAAGGGGGCCGTATGCTGCTGTTGCCCTCAGGGAAAATTGCATGTTTAAAAGGAGACATCAGTCAGTTGAGGCTACAGAATCAAGGCTACCATTTTCTATTAATTATCGACACAGGGTCTTTCCCAGCATCTAGAGCTGCTTCAATCCTCTACTTATATCGTTCTTCTTCCATTTTCAACCCAAACAATATGAACTTTCAAGTGTCCTTTATTCTTTCAAATTTTCTCCTGCTGAACGGAGTTTTCTGTTACCCGAATTATGGTGTCTCCAACTGGAGCACAGCCAAGATGATTTCAGTAAGCTGAGCCATGGATCTTTTCGGATCTCCTCAGCTGGATTTATACTTAAGCTTTAAAGATTGAATTTTCAACAATTAGTAGGATTTGACTGAACATTTGGAAAAGAATATCCCATTTCCCAAACCATTTAAAAAGTCTCATCACTGCAGTAACAAAACCTAATAAATGGTGAAAATGATTTCTAAAATACATGTAAAAGCCAAATAGTATCTACTACTCTGGGTTTGCTTGACCTTCTTCAGTATATAAATTTGATTTATATTTTATTCCTTTTGACATAAAAATAAAAAAGGTTCTGCACTCCAATTTTCTTTGTCAGACATAATCAGTGTTTCAAGGGACTACTTAAAAAAATAGAAAAAAACTGACTCAAGTGTTGCTCTGTATTCACCTTTTGCCTCTTTTCATATGGCTTTCATTTCTTCAGTAGTCAGTTTATTTCTTAAGAAATAGAATTGAGTCTGGTGAGGTAACTGAGAGAGCTACTTGTTACTTATCCTGATGACCTGAGCTCAATGCCTAGATCCAGATGGTAGAAAGAAATAACCAACTCCTACAAACTGACCAC
This sequence comes from Mus minutoides, assembly GCA_902729485.2. Lineage (NCBI taxonomy): Eukaryota > Metazoa > Chordata > Mammalia > Rodentia > Muridae > Mus > Mus minutoides. The sequence goes on from LR749924.1 coordinate 1,076,304, forward strand.
ACATGGCCCTGAATATTTAGCACACACACACACACACACACACACACACACACACACACACCACAGTATTATCAAAATGTTGACAAATAGAAATGAGATAGTAAAATAAAGCAGTCTCTGTCCTGGAACACTGGTCCATTGGGAGCAGAGAAGAAACAGCAGAAGCATATTCTGATTGATCACAAGTACCTATGCTTACAGATACCTACATGTTTGTTTCCACTTATTCAGAAAGTGATCCTCATGATGTCCCTGTAGTTCTCTTTACTTCTGACAATCTACAGGGATGCAGTCATTGAGGTGATTTTCTTTGGGCTTTAAATAAACTTTTTTAAGTGTTCAGTTTAGTGTGTTCCTTGGATCATTTTCTCCTCAAGTAAAATATCTGTCCTGTGTACCTTCACTTTGGCTCTGACAATAACAGGAATAAGGAAGTCCTTGCCATAGCTCACATGCTTGTGTCAGAAACTGAGAGAAAGAGAGAGAATAGGTAAGACACACTAAAGGTATTACTGATGTTAAGAATTATTTTTTTCTATATTTTACCTTTTATTTTCTCTTTTTCTCTTTGATGTTTCTTTTGAGATAGTCAGTTTAAAACTTGGGAAAAATAGAAATATACAAAGCCATAAAGTATATTTCAAAAATAAACCACAGGGTAAAAGATAATCCTACCATGGATGGCCCATGGTCAGATTAAAGTCTAACTGTATTCTAACTTTACAAGAACACATTCAGATGTTATTTTACCTCAGTTAGAGTAAAGGATGTTGATTTATTAGGTTAGCATGGTATCAAGTTATCATTTAATAAAGAACATTTCATCAAATCACAGACTGTTAGGTTGTAAAGGACAATGAACCCAGTGATGTTCCTAGTGAAATAACCATAACATATCATCCTCAATGAATGTCCTTTGCTACCCCCTGTTGAATATTCCTCTAGCACAAAGAATTCACCATTCTAAACAATATAGTAGTTTTACAATATTTTGTCTATTTAGACACATTTTATAATGTTCAGATTATGATTCCTACCACATGTGTATATAACCTGCTCATATAGTGCAACTTCCTTTGACAACTCTTCACAAATAGTGACAACTTGGTCTTTAAATGTTTGAAGCACCAGTTTCTATAGTCTATTTCAAAAATGGCCTGTTACATGTGTAGTTGTTATGAAACTCAATAATATTTCCAACTCAATAGAAAATAATCACAATAATCTACACTTTATGTGTGCTAGTATGGTCTAGAAATACTTACTTATTTGTTAATGGTTATAGCAATGACCTTTTCTTAAGTGTGAAAGAACAATTTAAGAAAGAAAATTTTCTACAGGGGAACGTCGGGGCCAAGGGGTGGGAGAGGATGGGTAGGGGAGCAGGGCCGGGAGGGGGGAGGATATAGGGAACTTTCTGGATAACACTTGAAATGTAAATGAAGAAAATATCTAATAAAAGTTGAAAAAAAAAAGAAAGAAAATTTTCAGTCTGGTGATTTCAGGTGGTTTAGTTAATAGTCACTTGGTTCTGTGGGCTTTGATCACCATTGCATCATGGTCATCTAGAAAAGAACTTTTTTTTTCAAATAACAACAGGCAAGCATAAGGAGAAATATTTGCAGTAAGATTACAGGACAAAATATGATCAGTGACAGGCCCTCTGTATACCTGGGTTGTGTTTGTTTGTTTGTTTGTTTTTTCTATCTAAGGAGGAATCCATCAATGATTAAAAATTCGACTCAAATAGCTTATGATATGTTTCTCTAGAAATGCTCTCATAGATATATCTAAGGATGTTGCTAATCTATTAGTTGTTTCTTACTCTAGTCAAATTGATAGAAGTAGCCTTTAGTATCCAAATTACAAAATTTATTTATCTTTTTTTATAAGATTCATTTATTATTATTATTATTTATAAGTACGCTGTAACTGACTTCAGACATACCAGAGGAGGGCGTCAGATCTCATTACGGGTGATTGTAAGCCACCATGTGGTTGCTAGGATTTGAACTCATCACCTTCGGAAGAGCAGTCAGGTGCTCTTACCCGCTGAGCCATATCACCAGCCCCTTATTTATCTTTCTAAACATATCAGGACAATAAAATATTAATGTTACTAGTATTCACCATCTTAATCTAATTTCTCCTTTACTGACAAGTTTGGCAGAATTAAAATTATTGGATTAAGTACAATAGATTGCCTATAGAATAGGTTCATATTGAGAGAAGAATAAACACTGTCTTCACTTTACAGAGTCAGTGGGGTGTCCAGTGAATAATCAAAGTACATTCTACAAGAATAGAAAACAATCAGAAGACACCAATGATGTAAATAAAAAGGCCTTCTCCCATCTTATAATTGGGGTTTTGACAGTTATTATTGAGCAAAAATGTTATGGTATTTAAAACCAAAATACCCTAATAGATTGTGGTTCTTAGGGTTTTCACAGAGGAAGAATAAATCAGTATTGCCTTCCATAGTACCCAAAATAAAGAAGAAGCAGGAAGAGGAGGAAGAGAAGGAAGAGGAGGAAGAGAAGGAAGAGGAATAAGAAAGGGAGGAGAAGAGAAAGGGGAGGAAGAGGAGGAGAAAAAGGAAAAGGAAAGTAAAAAGTAGAAAGGAAAGAACTAATTTGTGTTCTCATGTATGTTTATACAAAGAATCTATACAATAGAATCCACATTCTGGCCAGCATGTGCTGTCCCTTGAGTTTTTGATCTTAGTCATTCTGATTGGTGTAAGATGGAATCTCAGGGTCATTTTGATGTGCATTTTCCTGATGACCAAGGACTTTGAACATTTCTTTAAGTGATTCCCAATCATTTTAGATTCCTCTGTTGATAATTCTGTTTAGCTCTGTACCCCTGTTTTAACTAGATTATTTGGTTCGTTGGACTCTAACTTCTTGAGTTCTTTATATATTTGGATATTAGCCCTTTGTCAGATGTAGGGTTTGTGAAGATCTTTTTTCCATTTGTAGGCTGCTGTTTTGTCCTATTGACAAGGTCCTTTGCCTTATAGAAGCTTTTCAGTTTTATGGGGTGCCATTTATCAATATTTGTTCTTAGAGCCTGATTCATTGGTATTCTGTTCAAAAAATTTGTCTTCTGTACCAATTTGTTCAAGGGTATTTCCAGCTTTTTCTTCAATGAGATGTAGTATATCTGGTTTTATGTTAAGGTCTTTGATCCACTTGGACTTGACTTTTGTGCAGTGTGATAAATATGGATTTATTTTTGTTCTTCTACATGTAGACATCCAGTTAGTCTAACGCCATTTGTTGAAGATGCTTTCTTTTTCCCATTGTATGCTTTTGGTTTCTTTGTTAAAAATCAAACCTTATCTGTGTGGGTTTATTTCTGGGTCTTCAACTCAATTCCAGTGATCAATCTGTCTGTTTCTATACCGATATCATGCAGGATTTTCTTTAAAAATACTATTGCTCTGTAGTACAGCTTGAGATAAGCAATTGTGATTCCTCCAAAAGTTGTTTTATTGTTCAGGATTGTTTTAGCTATCTTGTTTTTTTGTCTTTTGCCTTTTTGTTTTTGGATAGAAAGTTGAAAATTGCTCTTTCAAAGTCTAAGTAACATAACTTAAATGAGTGACTGTAGTCACATGGAGAAGAGAGAGGCCAAATGTTATAAAGAAAGTTATTTCTTAATTTTAATACAAATGAAAATATTAACAATAATGGAAAGCCTTACAAAGAGGTTATATAAACAGAATGCATGTTATTGTTTTTTATAAATGATTTTCAAAAGTATTCATTTTATCAGTATAACAACAATAGAATATATTGGACTAGTACTTTTGTTGTTGTTGCTGCTCTAAGAAAACACCCTGCCTAAAGCAACATAAAGATTTGGGCTCAGAGACCCAGGGTACAGTTCAGAAAGGTGGGGAAGTTAAGGCAAAATGAGCTTGAGGCACCTGATCATATTTCATTCACAGTTGGAAAGCAGAGGAATATAGCTATGGAAATTAGGTTGATAAAGAGACTGCAGGACCTTAAGCAAAAAAAAAAAAAAAAAAAAAATCCTTCTATTGGAGGAAAATACAAAATGTTGTTAAAAACTCATTTTTCTTTCTCTTACAATGAGTTCACATACAATGCATATTGGAGGATGGCACGCCATTAGGTTGTCTTTAAAGAATGTTTCCAAGGGAGTCTATTACTGAGAATCTCACTGTCTCACTAAATACACTAATAGAACAAAAAGAACAGAAAGTCATTGAACATAACAAATAAAACGCAAAACAAATTGAAAGGGACAGGAATTCTAATTTATTTTGAGCTAAGCTCTTAATTAAATTAGTATCTATGAAATTAACCTCTTATGGAGGAAAGAATAAAGAAATCTTCACAAATCGAACTTCATTTATTTATACATGAAACAGATTTAAATATTTACATAACAAAGTATAAAAATTGCACTTTTGTACTGAGCATAGTGGCATGTGTTTATAGTTCCAACTAGTTGCTGTTGTAAGAGACTTGCTTGAGTTTAACATTTTCAAGTTGGGCAGTGGTGGCACAAGCCTTTAATCCCAGAACTTGGGAGGCAGAGGCAAGCAGATTTCTGAGTTCGAGGCAAGCCTGGTCTACAGAGTGAGCTCTTGGATAGCCAGGGCTACACAGAGAAGCCCTGCCTCTAAAATAAATAAATAAATAAATAAATAAATAAATAAATAAATAAATAAGATTTTAAAAAGATTTTCAGGTCAACATTAAGGAGGCATTATCTCAAAACAATAACAATAAAAAATTCTACTTGTTCATATTTTGAAAGAAAAATTAGCATTCTATTTAAAAAGAACTTAATGCCATTACTGTATATGGGTCTACATGGCTGACAATAGGATAAAAATATGCTTTGTGAGCTAATTTAAATTCCAATGAGCAGTTTGTGTAAGGATGTAGTGACTCGGAAAACACTTCTGTGTGAAAAAGATCTTATGAAGGAGAACGTACCTTTGCTAGACCTGAAGGAACCAATGACTCCTTCACTGGAGCAGAAGCACAACACTGCCTCATGTATTATCTTGTTCACTTATACAGAGGAATTAAATGTAAGGTGAATCTCACCCATTCCCATTAAGTCGTAAAGAGACAATGTGCATGGTGCCATTTACTGATACTTAAGACAACCAAAGAGCGATTTTCACACCTCATTGCTACAGGTAAATGAGAGGTTAAATGAAATCAGAGACATGTAATAAGAGCCCTTTAGGCTCTTTGGTTACTAATGATATGGCTTTCCTTCCTCTGATATCACACTAGTATCCTGCTTTATATACCAGAACAAAAACCAGGTATTATTAGAACTCTGGTAACCTACTTCAGCTCAACTGAGTGAAACAGAATCAATCCCCCCCACCAGCCCAGCCCCGATCATAATCCCCTCATCTTTTATTTCATCTTAAAGTTGTTGTGATCAATGTATACAGAATTGTAGAATGATTAGGGTGCTGATTAATAAATATTTATTTATCCCAATCTAAAATAGCAACAATGCAACCTTATATAAATAATTATCTTCAATTAAAATATATATGGAGCACATGTCCTTGAATATGGTACAGCATCTTTTGGGTATATGCCCAGAAGCGGTATAGCTGGATCTTCAGGTAGGACTATGTCCAATTTTCTGAGAAACCTCCAGATTGATTTTCAGAGCGATTAAACAAGTTTGCAATTCCACCAGCAATGGATTGTTCCCCTTTCTCCACCACATCCTGGTCAGCATCTGCTGTCACTTGACTTTTTGATCTTAGCCATTCTGATTGATTTAGGGTAGAATCTTAGGGTTGTTTGATTTGAATTTCCCTGATGACCTAGGACTTTAAACTTTATTTTAGTTTGTTTTAGTTTAGTTTAGTTTAGTTTAGTTTAGTTTAGTTTAGTTTAGTTTAGTTTAGTTTAGTTTAGTTTTTTGAGACAGGATTTCTCTGTGTAGCCTTGGCTGTCCTGGAACTCACTCTGTAGACCAGGCTAGCCTTGAACTCAGAAATCTGCTTGCCTCTGCCTCCCAAGTGCTGGGATTAAAGGTGTGCACCACCACTGCTGGGCCTTGAACATTTCTTTAAGTGCTTCTCAGCCATTCAATATTCCACTGTTGAGAATTCTCTGTTTAGCTCTGAACCCCATTTTTAATTGGGTAATTTGTTTTGTTGGGGTCTAAGTTCTTGAGTTCTTTGTATATTTTGGATATTAGCTTTCTGTCAGATGTAGAGTTAGTGCAGATAAAGGACATATGATATGCTCCATTATGTTCATAGAAGTTTATTTATAAAGTCAGAAACTGGAAACAATCCAGATGTCCATCAACCAAAGAATGGATACAAAAAATATGATTCATTTATACAATGGGATACTATTTAGCTATTAAAAATAAGGACATATTGAAGTTTGCAGGCAAATGGATAGAACTAGAAAATATCATCCTGAGTGAAGTAACCCAGACCCAAAATGACATGCATAACAGGAACCTAGTATAACTTTCCTCTGAAAGACTCTACCCAGCAGCTAACTGAAACAGATGCAGATACCCACAATCAGACATTGGTCAGGGCCTCTTATGAAAGAGATAGGGGAAAGATTGAAGCCCTTGAATAAAATAGAAACTCCACAGGAAGACAAACAGAACCAACTAACCTGGACCCTTTGGAGCTCTGGGAGACTCAACCACCAGCCAGAGAGTATACATGGGCTGGACCAAGTCCCCTGGCACATATATAGCAAACATGTAGATCAGTCTCCATGTTTGCCTTGTCTGGCCTCATTTGGAGAGGATGCACCTAATCTTGCAGAGACATGATGCTCCAGTGTAGGGGAAAACCCAGGGGGACCCACCCTTGAAGAGGAGAAGGGGAAGGAAGGGATTCTTTAAGAGGGCAATGTTTCTTATACTAATTAATTAACTAATTAACATTTAAATATATTAGGACATGTTTTGTGTATTTGTGTATACAGATATATAGTAGATAGAATCACTTCTACTTTGTACCAATAGAGTAAAATTTATTTATTTATGATTTGATAGAATTGCTTATTATAAATTCAGGTTTAACATACTCTCAAGTTCTTGACATTAATTAGAAGTGTGTGGTGGTTACAGATTTAAAACAAATAATAAAACATACCAATTTTATGAACATTAAGGTAAAACAAGGAGATTCCACAACCATTCTCAGCTTGAACATAATTATTAGCAATTTACTATTTGGCTGAGCTTCAACTTGGTCATATAAAAATGTGAATACCAGTAACTTCTCAGAGTTACTTTCACCATTAGAGCAGATAATAGAAACAGCAGCCTTCACTGAGTTCCTGATAAAAGAGAAATAATATTGGACTTTACTCTTACTATTTATATTATAGTTCATCATATTACATATATAATAGAACCATAATAGTAGTTAAAGGCCACTTGTATTTTAGAAAAAGACAATGTGGTAGCTTCAATGACATATTTCATAATATATTGTTACTCTTAGCAAAAACAAATGAGCAGATAAATATTCTTGACATATGGACTTTTATAGCATATACAATTTTATAATATTTATATATAATGCATGTAGGATATTTGTTGTTCATATTAATAATGAAATGATAATACTTGAAGTGAGTTGCTTAGATGATACATCCATTGGCAGTGGGGACTAGTGTAATATAGTAATTCTACATCAATTATAGAAATTATATGAAAATATAAAAACAGTTTTAATTTTCATAAATGTATTAATCTCATAGTTAAAATTAATTGTGAAAAGAAAGACCTCCTCATTCAAAAAATAAGGAGAGTGCAAACCAAGTTATCATTTTTACAGTATGTATTGAAACTGACTGAGAGTTGCATTTTCTGAGAATTAAGAGTACTACATTCTGAACAGACTTGACTCTTAACACTTGGTGGCTACAATATTTTTAATTTGGGGTTTTGAGACTGTCACAGAAAATCTAACCTTTAAGAAGTCAACCAGTACAGGGAGAGTTGAAGAAGTCAGACCATTACAGTAAAGGGTCAGCCATGAGCCAGCAAGCTACTGTGCTGAGGAGTCCCAGTCTGTACTTTCATTTATTTATTTATTTATTTATTTATTCATTTATTTATTATTAGATAATTTCTTCATTTACATTTCAAGTGTTATCCCATAAGTCCCTTATACCCTCCCCCCGCCCTGCTCCCCTACCCACCCACTCCCACTACTTGGCCCTGGCATTCCCCTGTACTGGGGCATATAAACATTGCTAGACCAAGGGGCCTTTCTTCCCCAATAATGGCCAACTAGGCCATCTTCTAATACATATGCAGCTAGAGACATGAGCTCTGGGGGTTCTGATTAGTTCACATTGTTGTTCCATCTATAGGGTTGCAGACCCCTACAGCTCTTGGGTACTCTCTCTAGCTCCTACATTGGGGACCCTGTGTTCTGCCCTATAGATGATTGTGAGCATCCACTTCTGTATTTGTCAGTGACTGTCACTTTCTTATGCTTAAATGCTGAATAGCATCTTTAAAACAAAACAAAACAAAACTTTTTGTTCTTGTTAGCGGTGTGGTAGTGGTTTGCAGTTTAGCCTACGTGACTGATACCCCGGAGCAAACGTGTTTGCAGAATGGAGGAGGTTAGAACAGCTATTTTTAACTATTACTCAAGGCAAGGGTAGATGAGCCAGAAAGGAAGCAATATTACGGAAGCAGAACACAGAACACTGGATTCTCAGTCATAAACGTAGGAAAAAAATAAATAACTCTTTCTAATTCTCCTCAAGACGAGGTAGATTTAAATGTCTGAAACACCGCAGAGGCTCTAAGGACTGAAAGGCTGGTCGAGTCACTGCAGGACATCCAGAAAAAAAAAAAAAAAAAAAGCCAAGGCCTGGGGAAATCTGCTTTCCTAGACTAACTCATACAGATGGGCATATTTTCTGTGTAGAACAAAGGGGCCTGGCAGTAAAGCTGTAGGAACACTGGATGCCCACCTCTGGAGAAGCCCCAGGAACCAAGCACAAGGGCAGATAGCATAAGCTCTCGACAGAGAAACCAGGAAAATGGTTTAAAAATGATCTCATCTTTAAAATGTTGTCATGTTCCAGAAGCAAGAAAGAAACTACACAGAAGGATCAAAATTACGACTACTTTGGAAGAAAATCTAGAATGTGACACAAAACCAATTATCTTAAGGAATTTGTATAGAACTGCGCACTGAGACAGACCAAACGTGTCGACGTCACTGTTGCAAAGGAACACCAGCATCCTGTATAGAAGATCTGAAGGGGAGGTGGCTTTTTTTTTTTTTTTTAAAGTGAATTCTTTTTATTTTTAGGTTGGGAGCTCAAGCAGTGGTTGCTTGTCTTAGAGACAAGCTTTGGCCTCATAGTTTACATTTACCTAGACTGCATGGGTAGTTTTAATGAATACATTAATAGAGCTGGTGGTGAATTCACAATATTCGAGTTAAAATCCAGCATGCCCACTGACAGCAGAACCAAGCTGAAGGCAGTGGCTGTGGACCACTTAGCTACAGAGGACTTCTTAAATCATGAGTAGAGGCTATTGTTTGTGGCTCACTCCATGCTTCTGGGTGGATACTCATAGTTAAATCCACCTGAGATTCAATTATTCATTTATTTTTGAGTCAGGCTCTCATACACCCACGCTGGCTTAGAATTCATTCTGTAATCAAAGATGCTAGTGATCTCCTGCCATCACCACTCAAGTGTTTGGATCTCGGGCGTGTACCTCCACACCTTCACTATTCACCCACATATTTATTTTATTGCTTTTAATTATGCGTGCGCGTGCCTGTTATGTGGATATGCATTGGTGAGTGCGGGTGCCCAAGGAGGCCAAAAGAGGACAGCAGATCCCCCCTCCCTAGGAGCTGGGGTAACAGGCAGCTGTGAACCACCTGACACAGGTACTGAGAATTGAACTCAAGTCTTTAGGAAGAGCAATATGACTAGCCACAGTCCCCTGTCTGTAATTTTCAAGCAAAGCAGAATCGGCAGCTGTGGGTCATGGGGCCATGGGTTGATGCCAGGCAGACCTTGCTATTCTGTTGCTTGCATCCCACTCTGACATCATTGTGGTCCAAACTCTGACTCACCTTCCCCTCATGGAACAATCAAATACATCAGTTAGCAATCACCTTTCTCTTCCAACAGAAGAGAAACTCATGAACTCTGGGGTCAGTCTTCACCAAGGCCATGTGGTAACCCAAAGATTCTATCAAGATTTAGACTATGGGGGAGTAGACAAAGGTACACATGAGCCAAATGGACATGACATGAAGCTCATGGAAGCTTCATATATATATATATATACACACTATATATATATATATATATATATATATATATATATATATATATATATATACACACACACTGTATTCGGTTCTCTCTCCCTCTACCCTGACCAGTAATTGGCAGAGACTAGGAGTAAGAATTAAATGGAAGTAATGGTGACCCAGAGAAGATGATTAGAACATGGAGCAGAGGAGCCAGAACTGACCACATGGGCCTAGTTCTTCTGTACTGTAAGAAGGTATCTAAAGCCAGTGGAAGTCAACATTCAATACAAGTTTAAATAAGCCCACAGCATCAAAGCAAGGCCTACATTATCAGCATCTAACTTTCAATGATTTGGGGGAACATTTATCAAGCATCTGCTAAGCCCTGTCGAGATACTAGGCATATCCTAATGAACAAAACCAAGTCCATACCATCATAAAGTTTCCATTCTAGTGGAAAGACAGACAGAAAGCACACAGATACCATGGAGAAGTCATAGGCTTAGTTTGACTTAATTATTTTTTGACCTTGAGGCTGACTACCCAATGTCAAGTGCACCCTCCATATCTGATCCGTTGATGTGGCTAACGTCTGGCTACTTGTTCCCAGTTAGCTCTGGGTCTGGTTTCTTTCAGACCTATGCTTCTTTTCTCTGGTTGATATAGTGTGAACAAATTAGGGAAAATNGAGAAGTCATAGGCTTAGTTTGACTTAATTATTTTTTGACCTTGAGGCTGACTACCCAATGTCAAGTGCACCCTCCATATCTGATCCGTTGATGTGGCTAACGTCTGGCTACTTGTTCCCAGTTAGCTCTGGGTCTGGTTTCTTTCAGACCTATGCTTCTTTTCTCTGGTTGATATAGTGTGAACAAATTAGGGAAAATTCTAGGGACAAAGTGTCTAGTCAACATGAAATGCCAGGTTGATGAAAGCTGCTTTTTTAAAGCAACAGGACATCATGTGCCAATGGGACTGACAGCTGTTTTATCTTCTTAGTGTGGGTCTTATACAGTCGCTTGAGAAGATATTTCAACTGGAAAAGCTTTCATTTTGCCTAAGTGGAAACATTTCCTCAACAGTTTGTTTGTTTGTTTGTTTGTTTGTTTGTTTGTTTGTTTTAGGTTTTTGAAAATTCCACTAAAATTGACTGCAGCTGTTTCTTTTTCTGCCACATCTTGGCATCAGGGCCTTGGGTGAGTCACTTGGCTTATCTTCTTTGACACCTTACAATAGGTTAGCAAAATTGCTATCTCAGAGGTATTAGGGGTTGATGTGAACAGACATCTTACCAAGAGTAGTTGACAGTTTAGATTTACAGCATTGAAATTATTAAATACTCTCCTATCAATATCAGTTATTTAGATGAGCATTTTTCTTGGCTGTTAACACTATGTAACTATTAACTATTTTCGATGACATCCAGCAGCAGTCAAAATAGTTAATCTTGGAATTAGAGAATTTTCTTTATAAATGTTTGTAGAGAGAAAAGGCAATTTTTTTTTCCAACTTTTATTAGATATTTTCTTCATTTACATTTCAAGTGTTATCCAGAAAGTTCCCTATATCCTCCCCCCTCCCGGCCCTGCTACCCTACCCACCCGCTCCCACCCCCTGGCCCCGGCGTTCCCCTGTATTGGGGCATAAAAAGTCTGCATAACCAAGGGGCCTCTCTTCCCACTGATGGCCAACTANAATCATTCACACTGGATATTCTGTCAAAAGCACTGTCAAATAAATCTATAGAAAGCACATACAGACATACATAATCATATATATACACATATATGACTTTTTAAATTATATACAGTACACATTTGCATGAATTATCATGATATATTTTTAATCTGTAACTTATATTTAAGCAAAAATAGTTTGAATAGAATTGAGACTTAAAACAAAAACTAAATGCTTATTTTAAACATTGTGTTTTTGATTGTGGCAATTTCAAGACGGTCTAGTGACTCATATTCTTCATCACAGCTAAAGGATGTCTTCTTTCTCTAAGATGCTCTCTGTCTGTGTAACCAACGCTGAATGGCACAAATACCAGTGTATTGCTTCTAAGTTAGGCTAACAAGCTGAAACTTTGTTTACATCCCTCTCTCCAACCATAACTTTAGAGAAAGCCAGTTATTGTATCTCTGTGAGACATATATTGTGAGGAACAGAAGCCTCTAAAACCCCTGTGCCTGACCTGTAAAGTAGATTCTCTTCCCTATTCAGTTTTTCAGATGCTGCAGTCTGGCTGGCATCTTTATTAGGAATTCCATAAAAGACACAGAGTGAGAACCACAGAAAGTGTGCGGTGGTGAAGTTTTACTGTTCTAAGATTCTAAATTTTGATGTGTCTGTGACATTGTCATAGACATCACCACACAAGAATACAGAGGCACACTGAGTCGAAGATAAAAGGATGAAAAGGAAGACTCAACTACTTCTTACGATTTCTAAATGTCAGTAGCAATAAGACTGAAATTCTTCGTTAATCTATCTGCCTTCTCTCATGAAGATTTATTTGTTTTCTCATTGAGAAGTTGATGTTCTCGTCAGCTTCAAAGATATTTTTTGTGGCTCAAGAACTTTCATGCAGTGAGTAACCATCAAATCTCCCAACTGGTACTTAGCTCTTAGGAGGTACTTAACACCAATTTCTTTCTCTTCTATGAAATTGTGATTTGTGAAATATATCTACTTACATTTCTTAGAAGATTTCTTTACTAGTGAATGAAGAGTTCCCCCCACACACACACACAAATTCTCTTATACCAAGCATATGAAAACATGCAACCAACACACATGCTCACAAACACAAAGAATTATAAACATAAACACGTTTTAGGAAGAAGCATGCAGTAAGTTATGTTTTAAAACTTTCTTTTACTTACAATACAGTTAGACAGTAGAGTAGTATAAAAATTTCCAAATTTATTTAGCATATATTTTACATTATATTTGTACTGGTACATTTTCTTAAGGATCCCAACTTTTGCAACATGCTTCTGATATATTTTTAGAAGCTACTATTTAGTGAACTTGTAGCAGCAAGAGGCCAGAAGTTACCTCTGAACTAAAGGTCAGATTTGACGATTTTTGAAAATAACAAAATGTTCAAGAAATGGAAAGTCACCTTGAAAGACAAGTGACCTTTTTCAAAATGATGGCATAAAGTTTTCTTTTATATCAAAATTACAATATACAAGATTAAATTGTTAAATGAATTATACTCAAATAGTATCATGTTGGAATATTTATAGCAAAAAAAATTCAATATTTGAAGCTATTATGAAATGGAGTATACATATTTTGTCAAATTCTAAATACTACATTTAAATAAACAACTTGTTTTCTTTTCTGTGTTTGTTTTATGTGTTGTTGTTGTTTTTTTTTTTTTTTTTTTGTATGCCCTAAAGTAGTGGTCTGTGGCCTTCCCAGTGAGACAACCCCTTAATACAGTTCCTAATGTTGTGGTGACGCCAACCATAAACTTTCTTTCATTGCTAACACATAACTGTAATTTGGATAATGTTAAGAATCATAACATAAATATTTTTGGAGATAAACGTTGGCCAAACAGTCACAACCCGAGAACTGCTGCCCTAGAGACTGTTTAGTCTAGAAGAAACATCTGAGGCAGGGTGGATTCTGCAGTAGTGAGTGCTGGCTGACTGCAGAGGACTTCAGTTTATTCCCAGCACCCATTTCAGGCAACTGGTAATTGCCTGTAACCCAGTTTGTAGGAATCTAACACTTTCATCTGACCTTACACACACACACACACACACACACACACACACACACACGTATGTGAATGTGTAGATGTTCATGTATATGGATACATATCTTGATTAGGGCATAAAATGTGCTCTCTCTTGAAGGTAGTAACAGAGTTCTAAAATGAGATGGACAATTTCAGTTTAGAAACCTTTACATCTATGTGCAGACATGAGCATAAAATAACATATGTTTATATATATTTATATATTTACTATATATAATAATATATTATATAAAACTATATAATATAATAAATTATAAGAAATATGTAATCATATATAGATATATACTTAAGCTATATGTCATTATATATTAAAATTATATTATACATCAATTTACATTTAAAAATAACTGTGGTTAATAGTTCACAAAACTGTTCATCCCCCTAAAGGAAAATTATTTCATAGCATTCAAAGACCTATATGATTCTAGGTCCTTAATCATGACTTGGTTCTGTAATATTCTTATAAATAATGCTAAGATTGATGAGACATGTCTATGAATACAGCTAAGAATAGTATATTGAGGTTTTTGTTTTTAGCTTAACAATGTATTCAAGCACACCTGCCATATTAAAAGATGTTCTGAGGAAGCCCAGGCTAGCAAATGTGCAGACTTGGGATTACAGAGAACTGCCCAAACCATGGCTTTTTAGGCATATTAGCCTCCTTAGACAATTCAGAAATGTGTAGGAAATGGTCTTAACTGACATCTGGAATGAGAGATTTGCCTAGCCAAACTCTACCTGAATTCCTAACTAGAATATGGTCCAACAACATGATGGAGCTCGGTGGAAGTCTGTAACATATTAATAGATAACTAGAATGAGGTACCTTGAAGTGAGAAGTCAATATTTCAAAAACCTATAGTGTTACATAGCACAGCCTTTATGCTGAACAGTAGCCACGATGTAGGAAGCCTCTCAATGACTGTCAGGGCAGGATGTGCTGTTATAAGCCTACAAATTCATCACTTGGGAAACTGGAGAAGTATGCATTTAAGATCAGCTTGGCTACAAATTGAGTCTCTGTCTGCATACAAACAAAAAAGCAAGCTTTGGAGATGTTTCAATAGAGGATGAAGAACAGAGATTCAGATGCTATCAGGCTCTGGAATACACTTATTAGATAATGGAAGAAAGACTGTCAACCATCTTACTTAAAGTAACATGGAAACAGAAAGAGTGTCTATCAATGATGGATAAGATCATAGAGACAAGTGTCTAAGATATTCAGCTTTGTTCCCAGCATCTATACATGTTTTAGCATGGGTAATAAATTAAATTACATTTATGGATGAAAAAAGTTTTATTTCTATTATGTTATATTTTGTTTGTATACTAATCATTTGATGGATAAGACAATAGAGACATCATGGTAAAAATGTAGGACAATGTGTCTAGGTTCTCCTATATCACTACGATAAAATATTAAATAGGAATGAAGAACTGCATGAATAATTAAGCATCTTAAAGTACTTAAAGCAAATTTAGAAAGTATTTCCTGTACTGAAAAATTAGGTGGTTTCCCTTCATTATGCTTCGTTCACAAAATTTTATCCAATTAAGAAATGCCTTCAAGGGAAAAATAAAACCATACAAGCAGCCATAAGTCACACCTCTGCTGGTGCTCCAGCAAACACAAGGTTCTCATTAAACACTGTGGTGAAATAGTACATTTTATATTTGACTCAGATATGATCCATATACAATGTGGCATTTACATCCCTGCCACAGTTTCTCCTCCTTCCAGTTCCCCCAATCCTTCTTCAGACCTCTCTCCTTTCCCAGACTAACTCTTCTTCCATCTCCCTTCAAAAATAAGAGCAGGCCTCCCAGGGATATCCACCAAGTATGGCCTAACAAGATATAACAAAATTGGGCACAGACTCTCATTAGCAGTGCTGGACAAGGCAACCCAGCTGGAAAACCCAATAAGCGGAAAAGGGTCCCAAGCACAGACAGACGCGTTAGAGACATCCCTACTTCCACTTCCGGGCACCCACACAACCACTAAGCCACCAAGCTACACAGCCATACAATCTGTGTATCCAGATGATCTATCAGACCCACACAGGGTGCCTATTTGTCATTTCAATCTCTGTGAGCCCCTATGACCCCTGATTAGTTGATTTTGTGGACTATTTTATTATGTTTTGACCCCTCTGCCTCCCCCAATCTCTCCTCCCCTTCTTCTGTGAGAAAACCCATATTTCTTATGACCATGAATGAATATATTATCAAGCAAGTGTTAGGCATCAACGTATAAAAATACTTCTGCTCCATGAGAGCAGATTTCCCCCTTCAAGAACTTTTGCTGCTTCTTTGTATTATGCTTTTTGTTTGGGCTCACAAATGTATTTTCCTAATGTATCTGTGAAATCTATAGCCCT
Source organism: Mus minutoides (assembly GCA_902729485.2). Lineage (NCBI taxonomy): Eukaryota > Metazoa > Chordata > Mammalia > Rodentia > Muridae > Mus > Mus minutoides. Next base: position 1,092,781 of record LR749924.1, read on the forward strand.
TGTGTGTGGCTTCTAAAAATCTGTGATTTAATGGTCAGTTGATTGGATGCAGACTTCTTTAAATTCCCAGGGTCAAAATCTCTCCCCATTCTTGGAGGGTTCTGAATACAAATAGGGATGTACCTTTAGCTGACAGCCAGGCAGTATAAATCTCAGACTTAAATCTTCCCTTCCTGCTGCATGCAGTGCTAAGATTACACAGAGATAAGAATTCAGAACTCTTTCCAGTGTTTGCTATTCTTGTGTTCTGCTCAGGGTATTTGTACTCATGTGGTTTTCTAGATTCCCAGAAATATATTAGAGGTTTTCCATGTCCCTGTGGACATTTTGTTCCTTTTAGGCATGGTTAATAATTCATTTGCCCGGTTATTTTTTTATCCACTGCTCTGGGGAGTGATGGAGTAAACAACTCATTTAACAATATATTTGACTTCAATAAATGTCTATTGGGAACAAAGCTTTTCCAGCTGTGTAAGAGCTAAATCAGGTTAATGCAGACAGCCTTGCAGGTGCATGTAAAAGAGTTTCCACTGCTCTGACAAAACTTCCCGAAACCCAAATCAAAGGAACTTTATTTGGGATGCTGGGTAGAGATGTTACAGCCTATGCTGAGCTGGTATTTTTATCTTTTGCCTGGGTGAGGCAGATCACAGTGCAAGGGTGTAGAATACAGTTGCTCAGCACATGCCATCCAAGAAGCAGAGAAAAACTAATTAAAAGGGCCAGAAAGCGGACAAAACCTTCAGAGGCATTGCACTGTGCGGGGATCTATCTACATCTCTAACACACCTCATCTTACAGGTGTCCAGCACCTTGAAGTGTAGTACCACTAACTAGAGACTATGTCTTCATGCTAACCTGTGTGAGACAGTTTATATTCAAGTCATAACGGCTAGGTTTGCCTGCAAACAGCTCTTCTACATGGAAAGGAGGGCTGTGGCTATTGATTTAATTGTCAGGACTGTACTGAAATGGTATTAACCTGAGCATAATGGTCCATAAACATCCCAATGCTAGACTCCTGTCCACATCAAACTCTTCTTCTACTTTGTTTCTAAACAGCTTTCTGTTTTATTTGTTACTCTTCCTTCTTCATCAGGCATTTGAGGTCTTTAGGGTATATTGTACCAATTTCTGATTAAAATGTAGCCCTTAATTTAAGAACTCTACCCATTGAACCAAGCAAACTACAAGGCCTAATAGGAAATAAGTTGGGGTATAGGGTAATAGCATTAGAGCACAGAGCTCTGTCATTAGTTTTAGAAGTGAAAGGGACAGCCCATGGATGCCATTTACTTCTGAATCTTGTCATTTGGAATAGGACACTTTCAGTGGTGAGCTCAGAGCTGCTCCTGGTATGCCCTTCATTGTTCATGCTGTCGATCATTCTTGGGGTCACTCTCACTGCTAACCCCAGTAATAAGCCGACAAGCGTGCCTCAGAGGATCTGAAAAGTTCCTCATTATCAAGAAGCTTTTGAAACCAAATCTCCAGTGATCTTTGCTGAGTCTGATTCTGCCTTTTGCCAAAGGCTTAAGTCAGCACACCTGGTTACAAATGCGAGTGACATCATCTGACAGGTTAGAAGGGCCAAGGGTCTGCTAGTGCCTGCTTTTACTCAGAGTTCTCACCAAATTGAGCATCTCTTTCAGGTGATTTTGCAAATCAGATCTACCAGAGTAGAAATGCAGCTCATAAAACCTTTAGGATGCTCCAGTCGTTAGACTCCCTGTTGAACATTACTGTCACTAAATATAACTTACTTCCCACAATATGTGGGATATCTCTGCATTCTCCAGTTGACAAAATCACTCACAACCTAGCACTCAGGATCAACTTTATAGTACTGCCAGCCACATTTGAAAGTCCTCTACATATCACACAGTGACAAATTTTCTTGCTTACTATTTTTTTTTAAAGAAACCATTCTCATGATACCATCAACCCAAGAAGCCAACTTACTCCCACTGTTACTGAATTCAGAAAACACTACTCTAGATTGTGATGCAAGGAAGTGAAATTAAATATTGTGTGAAAAAACATAAATATGTACTGAAAGGCATTTCACAAAACCCACGTAAAGTCAGCCTGGATATTTTATGGCTTTGTTACATTTCTTATGAGCTTGAAAGGAGGAGAAACACTTTGCTATTGTCGTATCTGATGAGTGTGGGATTTAATGTTCTCACTATGGCCTTGTTCTTAATAAAACAAATCCCTCTTGAACTTGCAGAGATCCTTGTGCTTAATTGTCCTACAGAACACTTGGGCATCACAGTGGCTGATAGAAACGATCTAGCGTCCTCTCCACTTCCACAATCGCCACAGAAACACCAAGTATCGGCAGCAGAGCTTCGGTATACGATTTTCAGTTACTACTTTTTCACATAAAGGTTATAAGCCAGGCGTTCTCTGCTCTTCACATGTCCTCTGTGTTTCATGGGTGATCACATAAGAGTACATTCCTCTTCCATGATGAGAATCATTAACAGATGGCTACTAATGCCAAGCCTTTTGCAGACTACCTCAGCTCTGCTGGCCATGGAGTTGTTAAAGCCTTGGATTCCCTGCTGATCGCAGATTGCTCTTCAGTATTTTTACAATCAGTTCATCTTTCTAAGATGGTAAAATGTGTGCTATGTTCTAGTATTTTCTATTTCAAGTCATAGTACTCTCATAAAACACTTTTTAAGGATCTTATCAGTGTAGACATTTAGAATGTAGGTTACTTTAAGAGGTGTGTGCATCATGACTGGGGTGGCTAGAAACCTTAAGCTTATAAACCTAAATTTGATAGTATGTCTTATAATTGAAATCTAAATACTGGTGTTTTTAATAGCTTTCTGGCTTAGCTAAATAGAAAACCTTTCCCCTACTTCCCTCTTTTTGTTCATTGTTCATCTTAGCTTCCTGCAGATGACAAAAGTTTTTTTTTCTTTTTTTTTAATTAGATGTTTTCTTCGTTTACATTTCAAATGTTATCCCCTTTCCTAGTTTCCTCTCCTAAAATCCCCTATACCATGCCCCTTCCCCCTGCTCCCCAACCTACCCACTCTCACTTCCTGTTCCTGGCATTCTCCTATACTGGGACCTAGAATCTTCACAAGACCAAGAGCCTCTCCTCCCACTGATGGCTGACTAGGCCATCCTCTGCTACATATGCAGCTAGGGACAAGAGCTCTGGGGATACTGGTTAGTTCATATTGTTATGAAGTAACAATGAAAATGAACTGTTATGAATCATAGCATACATGTCTGTTTTTTCTTAAGGCCTTAGGAGACCATTGTGAAAGAGTCGTTAAACCACCAAAGGGGCCACCACCCATAGGTTGAGAACTGCTGCTGTAGATTCAGCTATCCCTACATCAAATGTGCCTGCCATTTTTCTGCCATCTATAGTCTTTAAAACTATGTGGCAAACTGAAAGATTTATGGGCTGAAGTCAAGGTCAACTCTCAACCTGATTTGCATGAACCAGTACACACCCCCACTAGTCCACATGACCTTTATCTTCAAAACTATAACCTCACAGTCAATTTTAGTATTAATGAAAGTTCTTATCTTTTAATTCTAATGTTATTTTCACTATGGGCCAGTTTGATTGTTTATTGTTCTTTTATAAACAGGTTTCCTTTGTTTGCCCAGTAACCAGTGAATAGTAGATAGGTGAATTTAATTTTGTTGGGTGAAGGATTAATGGATATTATATTCCCCCAAATGCTTTTGAAATGTGTTCTACCCTTTGGTTAAACTCCTTGCAAACACTCTTATCCCCTTGTATCTGACTTTTATAATTTGCCATAATAAGAGTGGTCCTCAGCGCAGAGGCTTTAAATTTTCCTACCATCAAAGTCGAACCTTGTGAATGCTGGACACAGTCAGAGTGTGCCTTATGTCAGTTTCCTTTTAGTTTTCATTTTGAATATAAACAGCGAGTAATGTTGGCGCCCTTATGTCAGTGCTTTTAATGCTGCGTACTGCCGTGCACTTGGTTCCTTTACCCACATGCATTACCAAGTATGCGGAGCATTCTCAATTCATGATTGAGCAATAGAAAAATGCATGTCCCTGAACTCAACAAATTCTGAACTCAATGTGTTATATCCATATTTTAACCAATGAACTCTACCATTGTGTAGTTGGTTCTCTGGGCTTTCTTTATTTTCTGCTCAGCTCAGAATCGTTCCAGAGCTCTGTTCATGTTTATCCTCGAATTCTGTCACAAAAGTAAGGCCAGGGACATCATAAGCATGATCTCCTTTATTTCTCTTTCTGAGAGAGTCTCTGATCTGTGTATCTTCAAACTATTAATTTATATTTTCTGCCCCATACGTATGCTACCAAGTAAGAGGACAAAGTTGGTCTTTGTTATATATTGAGTAGATGTAGAACTCCAAATTACTAGTCATGAAACAAAAACTTTAAAATAAAATTTATTTTTAATGCAAAAAACAAACTTTCACTATGCAAATATTAAGTTTCATATTTAATGGTCAAAGTATACAAATATTTTATACTTAGCTAACATAAGAGAATAACTATCTTATAGTTTGTTAAACAAAGAAAAAGCAGATGAAAATACATACAAAATGTTTAAGATGCATCAAAATATCCACCATTTGCTACTGAATTTCCAGAAAATTTATCACTGATATCTAGAATGAGTCTGGTTGTCAGTCTACATGTGTATGTTGAATATATGATAAAGTTTATGGGTTTACTCAAAATAAAATCTCCAGAGAGAAGACTCAAAGAGAGTCTCTTCCAGTCCTTTACAATAATCACAGGGAAGGAAGAGAAGAAAGGACAGTTGAGTCTGGTCCAGCATGGTATAGAGAAGAGGGTTTTTTAAAATTAATTAATTAACTAATTAATTTATTTATATCCTGATCAGAACTTCACCTCTCTTCCCTTACCCCTATGCTCCCCTTTCTTTCTCCTCAGAGGAGAGACTTTTCATGGATATCAACCCACCTTGCCATATCAAGTTGTAATGGGACTGGGCACATATTTTTTTTTAAATCTTTTATCTATTTATTTATATTCCAGATTTTATCCCCCTCAGTCCACCCTATAACTGTTCTACAACCTATACCTCCGACCCCCACCTGTCTCCATGAGGATGTCCCCAACCCCTACCCCCTACTCAACCAGACCTCTAAACTCCCTGGAGCCTCCAGTCTCTTGAGGGTTAGGTGCATCATCTCTGACTGAACCCAGACCCGGCAGTCCTCTGCTGTATGTGTGTTAGGGGTCTCATATCAGCTGGTGTATGCTGCCTGGTTGGTGGTTCAATGTTTGAGAGATCTTGGGGGCCAGGTTAATTGAGACAGCTGGTCCTCCTACAGGGTCACCCTCCTCCTCAGCTTCTTCCAGTCTTTCCCTAATTCAACCACAGGGGTCAGCAGCTTCTGTCCATTGGTTGGGTGCAAATATCTGTATCTGACTCTTTCGGCTGCTTGTTGGGTCTTCCAGATGGCAGTCATGATAGGTCCCCTTTTGTGAGTGCTTCAGTAATAGTGTCAGGCCTAACAGCAGGGAAAGGGAACTTATAGAGGCCACATTCAGTAGGAAGACAGGGCATCAAGTGAGGAAGAGGGTTTCCATCCCATAGGCAAAACTGACTCATAATTTTTCCTGTCTGAAAGAACTGCAGAGGGGAGTATGAGGAAAAGAAGGTCCAGCAACAGGCCCAAAGTGGGATACAGCTCAAGGGAAGGTCCCTAGGCCTGGGACTGGGCACATATTCTATTGAAAGGAGAGACATGGAAGTCCAGTAAGGAAAGGGATCCAAAGACAGGCAACTGAATCAGACACAGCCCATGCTTCTGTTGTTAGAGGTCAATCCCACATGATGATCAACCTGTACATCTGTTACATTTGTACAGGGGGACTAGGTCTGTCTCGTCTTCATGCCTGAAGAGCTCTTATGGTGCCACCAATCATATAAAACCCTTCAGACCTCCAGGGCATGCTATCAGCATTGCTAAGTTATCACACTGAGAAAGCTTAGAACATGTTCAGACACAGACGATGACTCCTTCCTGGGGTTCCGCTCCCTATAATGTCACACACTGTAGTAGCAAGTTCTCTTCTTTTCTTTTCCTCTTGGAAACTACACAACCATTCATGGAATTCTACTTTGTAAGTGAAAGGTTTGCCTGGTTTGTTTTGCGATAAACAAAACCATTATTTAGAAAATTCATTTTGTTTACTTTGTCTATTATTTCAATTTCCCTGGCCATCTTCAATGTTTACATAGTTCCTTCCCTCCCAGAGACTATAAGGGAAGGATAAATTGAATTTCTAGTTACTATAAAACCCATAAAGAATTAACATATTTAAGATGATGAGTCATGTGTTATATACCGAATATCAATGATGTAAAAAATTAGAAATCTAAAATACTACAAAACTCAACTTTTAAAAAAATATTCACATGGTGCCACATGTGGAAAATACATGTCTGAGTTTATGAGTGCTAGTTAAATCTCAGATGATCAAAAGTACTGTTTCAAATTATAATCATCCTAAGTCTATTATATGAACAAATTTTGGCTTTAAAGGCAAGCCACATTCTGTACATTCATCATGTATACTCAAATATTCTAAAACTCTGGAAGAAAATATCTTTAATCAGAATCATTTCTGCCTACTACTAGTCTGGTTAAGAACTATAGGCAACTCAAGCAGCACTGAGTTAAAACACACTATTTGATTTGAGAGTCCCCCTGGTGAGAGGGCATACCACTGGCTGTACACATTGAATGGTCAGCTCTGAAAACACAGATCCAAGTAAATTTTACAGACTGAGGAGGTTCTATTTATGTATTTACGAATATATACATATGTATATATACATACAAATATGTAACAACAACAAATGAAAAAAGGCCAGGAATTAAAAAGAAATCAAGAAGGGATATATATAAGAGGGTTTGGATGAGGGAAAGGAAGGGAGTAATGATGTAACTATATTATAATCTCAAAAGAAAAATTAAATAGTTTTAAGATTATTCAGATAATATCATCCTCCTGCCATTTTAAAAATCAAATTTAAAAGAGTATATCTTCATAAGCAAAACTTTGTAACATTAGCAAAACAATAAATTTTCATAAGTATGTTGATTAAGTAGGTAAAAAGAAAATTATGTATAGACTCTATTGATAAAATAAGTCATAGCAAAGGGTTTTCCCACAGCAAACGCCTGTGCATTTTGATTATCATAAATTTAATTATATAAATAGAACATTTTAAAAAGTCATAGGGGCTCAAGAAGCAGTTAACTGTGTACAATAATTTTGTCTGCTAAATAATTAACTTTAGTTTTGTAAATTTTAACATTTCTGGTAGGTTAAGAGGCTCCAATGGATATTCTAGAAGTTGGGAAGGACAAACTAGAGGGAAGAACAGAAAAGGGAAGGGCTCCCTCCTGAACTCCATCCAGGTGTGTTGATATCAGGAAATAGGAAACCCTGAAAGCCAGGAAGCCTCAAGCATTTGCCTGATACCTAGTGGGAAAGCCCGGGAGCCTTCTCTTGCCGCATGGGTGAATAAAACCGAACACTTGAGAGATTCAGGCACTGTTACAACCTCACTGTACACCCAGTAAGCTTCTTTATTGCTAATCCAGTGACGCTTACATTTTATTTAGTGAGAAAGGAGATTAGAATTATCTTTCTAAAGTGAATGTTCCTGTTAATAAAGAGGAAAACAATTAATATATGCGCAATAGTCAGTACTAGTGAGGATAAAAACATTTATTTATTTATTTATTTATTTATTTTTTGTTGTTTTGTTTTTTTTGTTGTTGTTGTTTTTTCGAGACAGGGTTTCTCTGTGTAGTCCTGGCTGTCCTGGAACTCACTTTGTAGACCAGGCTGGCCTCGAACTCAGAAATCCGCCTACCTCTGCCTCCCGAGTGCTGGGATTAAAGGCGTGCACCACCACGCCCGGCGAAAAACATTTATTTACAGCAGCCAAATTAAGGTAAGGCAAGTCTATTCCATTGCACTTAAGGTTAAATGAGATATAAAGATGATACCTATAAATGTGTCATGTTTAGATAGAAAATTGGCTTTCTGTAAATGTCATCCATACAACACATATGTGTGTATATGAAATGTATGTTTATGTGTGGGTGTATACCCAAATAAACACTCTGTCAGAAGACCTATTCCCATATATCAAATGCTCCATGTAGATGACGATTCAGTTCTGATAATAATCTTTATGAAATGTCTCATGGTGTGCTTAGTTGAATTAATAGTGGCTAGCTGTCATAACATATGTAGCAAATAGGCACAAACATTATTCGTTAATTTATATGTTGGGGCTTTTCAATGAGAAACTTTTAAAATGCATTATCAGTTCAAAGAGAAAATTTGACAAAATGAAATGTGTTTTGAACAACAATGCTAAAAGCATGGCAGCTCCAAACATGGTTGTTCTTCTTACTGAAAAGTGTTTTTCAATCTTTGGAACACAGTTAAAGCATAGTAAATATTTGCTGAGCAAATTACTTGTGGTACTCGTTTTCTCTTTTTGAAACTAGCAAATACATACTTTGTTAAAATACACTATTTGATTTCTGACTAGCTAATAGGCAAATGGGAATTTGTTTATGACAGCTTGTTTGGGAGTTTAGATTTTTATGTTTTAAGTATGGCTTGAGTGGTGCATAATTATGTTTTCACATAAATTTGATATGTGCAAGCAGGTTGAAACTTGCCTTATGATACAACACTTTAATTATTACATCTCTGTATTCTTATTCTTTCATATGCTGTTCTCTGCAACAAGAATTTCAGCCAGACTTAATACAGAATTTTCCTCATTCCACCAGAAGAAATTATCATTACGTTAAACATATGTTACTAAAAACTAGTGACCCGACGAAAACATACCCTTTCTATGAAAACAAACATAAAGAAAGCATCAGGGAAGACCATCACAGTAGCCAAACACAAAGCTTTTTTTAAAAGAAAGTTTTCCTTAAGATTTAGAAGTACAACACGCAGTATTTTGCTGTCAGCCCTTCAGTGAAGACAGATCAGAAAGAGGGAGAGTTTGATCAGACATAGCATTTCACAAGCTAAAGCGAAGAAAAAGTTGCACCTGAGTGTAAATCAGGGCAAAGAAAATATTTCTCAACACTTTCCACTCACTGAGGCTAATGCGCTCTTGTAAAAGCAGGTTTAGGGTGCCTGTTTCTCTCCCAGTGTGACTTCTTTGCCTCACAAAGAGAAATGGATGCTATAAAGGCAATTTGAGCTCTATTTTCAGTGGTTCTTTTGACTTCTAGAAGCATTAAATGTATTTTACTTTTCACTGAACATAAAACAATTTCCATGATGTAAAAGCCACATTTATTGAAAATTCAGGAAAAAGAACATTATGATATTAAAAGATTGTAATGAGAACCTTGCGTTTGGTCGGTTAAAGAGATCGTGAAAGTATTTACATTAGTCACTATGGTCAAAACTTCCACATTATACAAATACAATAAAAGAGAACAACTAGAAATTACAATGATGGAGAAGGAAACATGGTGTGCCAAAGATTCTCAAGAACAAAAATATTCTCTTTACCTTTCCCCCCTTTAATTTAAGGGCATTTTAAGAACCACATTGCGAGGACATCACTTCAAGGTTCTTATTTGAAAGGAATATATCACTCACTTATTTTTCAACAGTGTATATACAAGATGAAAAAGCTAGACATGCATAAAACTATTTATACATATACCATATATACATATATGATATATTTATTCCATTATCTCCCATACCGTTTTTTGTTATGTTCTGAAAGCTCAACTGGCAGATCCCAGTATTTATTGTCTATTTTTACTTTTTGCTCATCATTATATTGTCTGTTACTATTTCTTTAGAAGAATCTTAACCCAGAAGCCAATTTTATTTCTGTTTTTCTTCCTAGTCAATAAATTATCTGAGATACATGAGTATCTGTAAGAATTTGCATTTAGGTCAGGCAGGGCTGACTGTGGCATTTGCAGAAAGACAGAAAAAAATAGTGTAAAAAGATAATTATAAATAAAGTAAGTTATTCACCCAAGATTATTCAAGTATTTATTTCTAAAATGATAAACATTTATAAAGATGTATAATATGTTCCTATGATAATGTTCACACAAATATAAGCATCAATAGGGAGGTGATCTGGGATGATAAAAATGGGTTATTGCCTGGAAAACAATGGTATTTCTATGGCCTACCCTCTGATTTTTCTATCTTACCACTTTCACAGAAAATATATTTTTTTAATATTTTCCACTACTTTGATTTTATTGTCTTTAACAGTTTTCAAAGAGAAGAGGAAAAACAACAAAGATTTCTAATTTGCAGCCAGTCACACAATTCTAAAACACTATGTACTTGTTTTGAGTCATAATTACTACTGCTGCTATATAACAAAGCCATTCACTTCAGAGATTGCACTAAAATTAATATAAAACACTGAAAATAATATACTAAATGCAGTGTAACAAATATGTGTATCTCAGAGCACAAATCATTGCCACATGGTTTCCAATAAGAAGCCATGATCGGTGATGGAGCAGCATGTACAGGTCCAGGCACCCTGAAGCAATATATGTAAATATATTTATATATTATCATATTATATATTTATAAATACAAATTTATCTACTAATTAATTAGTTTAATAACACTTGATCAAAACTAACTATCAGTGGAAGTCCTGTTGGAATGACATCATGCAAAGAGGAGTTTGACAGGATAAATAAACGAACGCAATGGAATGGAGTGTTTGCTCCTGGTCTCCATAGGATTGTGCAGAGATGTAATTACAAGGTTAGAATGATTGATCCCCAGCCCCATAAGTTGGGCTCCGAAGTGCTCTTTGACAGCCTCTAGATTAAACCTTGACCTTTTATATTTGGAAGACTCACAAACCAGAGAAACAAACTATAGACTCAGTCACAGCAGACTAGCTTCATTGGTGATAATTCTCTGTCCCAGGAGGTATCTTAAATAACGCTCAAGCACATAATGGAAAAGTGGGACCCTCTGACTAAAATGAGGAATCACATTAAACATAGCTTTGGAACATGGAATCTTAGTTATATACTTCTATTAAATGTCATCTACTTACAGGGAATTGAAAGGCTTCAAATGAGGTCAGTGGCATATAAGTTCATCCTTCCCTAACACTGTAATTAATAACAAGAGTTAAATTCCAGTATATCGCAGCTTGAGTAAAAAGGAGAGTGTATACAATAAAATAGCTATAGGACCTGAATACCAGATAGCAGTAGCCATAAAAGACTGTGCATGAGACTATGCGCTGAGACTATGCGCTGAGACAACATAAGATAAATTTTACCAAAATATACCGGAATTCTATTACCAAACTTTAATAGTTTGACAAGAACTTTAAATTTTAAAAACTAGATATAAAATTGAGATAAGGTGGTTGTTAGAAGATGAGGAGGAAATGGAACGAGAAGGTGAAGTCGAACTATTAGGATCCCTATGGTACAGACAAAGATGAGAAACAGAGAGAAGAGCCCATGACAAAAGACTAACAATCCGCTCAGCATACTGTAGTCCAGAAGGGACTAAAAGACACTTTACCAGCTCGAAAGAATAAGAAATTACAATAGTTTCTTAAATTTTCATTACATTGATATTTTGACATCTTGAGAAGTGTACCAGATGTTCAAAGACTCAAAGATAATAGCTTCAGGGTAAAGAACATGGCTTTAAAATGAGAACAATTGAATCCAGAGCTCCCTCTATTTCATCTGGCCTCTACAGCACAAGAGATACTTTTCTGCCTGAATCATCCCAGAGCCAAGTACATGGCCCCTGTAAAAGTCTATCTAGATAAAGTCCATGGAAATTCTTGGAGCTAGATATTTCTGAATTATCCAACCTCACATGACTTACCCCTCCCTTAGAGGGTTCTCTATAATGGACTAATATTTATATGGGATTCACTAGAGTGGCTTACAGACTGAGACCCAGGGAAGTTCTAGAGAGCTGCCAGTTTTCAGTCCACATTGGAATTCCAAAGGAGCAGATTTTAACTCCAGTGAACAGATGACAGGAGGAATATATGAGCTTGCCAATAAGAGTGAAAGCAAGAGGCTCAAAACAAATGCTTATTTCTTCTATGTCTTTTTATAATGGATACCACCAGAAGGTGTGGTCCAGATTAAGGGCGGGTCATCTACCTCAAATAATTCAACCAAGAAGAATCCCTCAGAGCTGTGCCTAGACACTCAGATTTTACTTCATTCCAGAAATGGAAAACCAAGATTAGCCGTTACAAACCTGCTTAAAGTATAAAAAACATAAAATCGTTTTATTTTTATTTTTTAAATTAGAATATAATTACAATATTTTCCCATTTCCCTGTCCTCCCACCAACTCTTTCGATAACCTGCCCCATGCTGCCCTCTGAAATTCATGGCTTCTGTCTTATTTTTCTTGTGTGTGTGTGTGTGTGTGTGTGTGTGTGTGTGTGTACATATTTTTACTTATTCACACACACACACACACACACACACACACACACATATATATATATATATATATATATATATATATATATATATATATATATATTCCTATCAGTACATATTATTTGTATATCTATGACCACTTCTTCATGGCAAAAAAAGAATAAGGTATAAGACTCATAAACGTATTTTATGATTATATCTATGCTAAGTCCTAAAATGGGAAAACTCATATACGTAGAAGGTTGATGAGGGGCTTCCAGAGATTGACAACAGTGGCTGGGACTGATTGACTGCTAATGCGTCAAAGACTTATTACTGTGCTGATAAAAAAAAGTTCTAGAAGTTATATTGGGTGAATAGTTTTGTGAATCAATAAAAAAAAAAGCACTCAATTTTACACTTGATTAAAAGGAGAAAAGAAAATGAAAGAAATGCTCTCCCATATTGGTCTCCTTCATCTTCAAACTTAATAAGAAAGAGGTTGCCAGTGGCTCACTCTTTTCTAAAGTGAATGTAACTCAACAAAGTCTTATCACAGCAGATGATGCCCTTGCAATTTAATGCTCTTACTAAGACAAAGATAGCCAAAGTTTCCAAATTGCCTGTTACTGAAACCCACGAATACACAGCATTTTACAGACAAGTAAAGAATGAAAACCATTTATTTATTCCTGAGGCAAATACCTCAGTATAATAAACTCCTATGTAAGTTCATTAAGTAATCATATTCAAGAGCAAAGAACAAGAATCATAACACACTATAATATTTAATACTGGATCCATGAGAAAATGGTAATATAGAATTATATATTTTAAAACGCTTAATCACTCTACCTCTATTTATTTTGGTATATGTGAATCAAACTTAATAGTGCATATATGGTGTAGATATGTTAACACTAAGAGGATTGTATTTAGTCTCCTTAATATAATAGGTATGCAGAAAGAGTATCTTGAAAGGACACATGATTATATAAATATTTAAAGCTAGTAAAAATATTCATTCTTTGTCTCAACTTTATCTGTTTCTATTATGAAAACATATTTGTTTTCACATAGATCATTGTCAACAAAATTTATAAAAACAATAAGTCATATTTCATCAAGGTTCTGACCATAATCTAATTTAATATTTTATAAAGCTACATTTTTTTGAGCTTTTAAATGATTAATATAAGATGTAAGTGAAAAACCAAAATGGCAAGTAGTGTATTTTAATCATTTATCTATTATTATTCTTCAAGTAGAGATGTGTTTTTAACATTATTTTATTATACTTTAAATTTTATTATACTTTAAATCTTTAAAAATTACTATTACATTTTAACAGTTTTGCAATCTAATCTCAAAGTTATTTCTTATAGTTTTTATTTGATAAATCCTTCTTCCATTTACTCTAGAATTTTATCTCCTTATTAATAATAAAATCCAGATAACAGAGAAATCTTGGCTTTTTTCTTTAATTTTGTGGTTTTAGTATTTTTATTATTTTTACTTAATTAATTGTACATGAAACACTGCACCCTCCCAGTTCCCCCTCACAGAGACTCTTCTCTTCAGAGAGCATAGGGCCTTCCTGGGTATATCTCTACCCTGATGCATCAAGTCTCTGCCAGGGTGTGCACATCATCTTCCCTTACTAAGACCAGCTCTGTTGAGGAACAGACATCACAGTTATGCTACAGCTTTCGAGAGAGCCTCTGGCCCAGTTTTGGGGGAGAGGGGGGACTCCAGGGAGACTGAGATGCACAGTTACTATGTATGTGTCAGGTGTGTACTTGTTCCAGCTTGGGCGTGTTTTGGGTTGATGGCTCAGTCTCTGAGAACTGCCAGAGGTACAGGTAGTTCACTCTGTTGGTCTTTCTGTGGGATTCCTATTTCCTTCAGGGCCTTCAACCCTTCCCTCAACTCTTCCATAAGATTCTCCGACTTGAGCCAGGCGTGGTGATGCATGCCTTTAATCCCAGCACTCGAGAGGCAGAGGCAGGTGGATTTCTTACTTTGAGGCCAGCCTCGTCTACAAAGTGAGTTCCAGAACAGCCAGGGCTGTACAGAGAAACCCTGTCTTGAAAAACTGAAGAAAAAAAAAAAAAAAAAAAAGAGTCTCTGACTTCTACCCAAAGTTTGGCTGTAGGTATCTGAGTCTGTTTCAGTCAGCTACTGGGTAGAGCCGCTCAGAGGACAGTTATGCTAGGCTCCCGTCTGCAAGCATAACAGTCGGGGGGATTGTGTCAGAGATTGGTGCCTGCCCATGAGATGGGCCTCAGGTTGGGCTGGTTATTGGTTGACCATTCCCTCAGTCTTTGTCACTGCTTCTCCTCCACTGCTGGTGTGAGTACAAACTTATACAACCACTCTGAAAATCAATCAAGTGGTTCCTCAGAAAATTAGAAAGAGTTCTACCGGAAGAACTCTTTCTACCTCTCTTGAGTATACACCTAGAAGATGCTCAACCATCCCACAAGGACCCATGCTCAACTATGTTCTTAGCAGCCTTATTTGTAATACCCAGAAACCAGAAACAACCCAGATGTCCTTCAACAGAAGAATAGATGCATAAAATATGCTTCATTTACACAGCTATTAAAAACAAGGACATCATGAATTTGTAGACGAATGGATGGAACTAGAAAATATCATCCTGAGTGAGGTAACCCAGACCCAAAAGGACATGTATGCTATGCACTCACTGATAAGTGAATATTAGCCCAAAAGCTCAAAATACCCTTGGTATACCCACAGACTCAAAGAAGTTAAACAAGAAAGAAGGCCTAAGCAAGGATGCTTAAATCCCACTTAGAAGTGAGGAACAAAATAGTCATAGGAGGCAGAGGGAAGGAGGGAAATGAGTGGGAAAGGGGAGGGGGAAGGGAATGGGGGCAGGACCAGATGTGCAGAGAGATAGGAGAGAGACCCAGAGGGCCAGGAGAATGAATGGGAATCTGCAGCTGCCAGGTTTCCAGAGTTGGAGGGAATCATTTTTTTTTTCCAATTTTTTATTAGGTATTTTCTTCATTTACATTTCAAATGCTATCCCAAAAGGAAATCCCAGAGACCTTAGATGGGGGAGGCTCCCAGGAGTCAATGAGGGTGACCTTAGCCAAAATGCCTAACAGTGGGGACAAGGAACCTGAAGAACTCACCTCCAGTAGCCAGGCAGAAACCACAACCCACCCACAAAACTTTTGACCTAAATTTTGTGCTGTCTAAAAAAATTATTGGATTTTCAAGAGCTTAAACTCAAACTTTGTAGGTTTATCTTTTATCCTCTGCCTTCATATTTGGCACATACATTACCTTCACTTCAACATGAATCATCCTCTTTTAACTCTAATGACTTATTATATAAAGCATCCAGATCTATTATTTACTTAGATGAGCTAAGAATAATAGACAGGGATAGAGAATCAATATTATCTTTCTTTTCTCTAAGTATTGTCTCTTTCATAAATATTAAAATCAGTGCTGAGTGTTGTGTCTCTCATCCTTGTACTGTAGAGGTAAAAGCAGGGGAAGCATCTCAAGGACATCCTCTCTTACATTACAAGATCAAGGTCACCCTGGGCTATATAAGATTGCATGTCAAATAGCAAGACAAATAAAATGTAGCAAATACATAAGTAAATATTAAAAATGGTAAATTATAATCAATAAAGTTGCTCCAGGAAACATGGGTTGAGTTTAGGATTGTAAATTAATTCACTATGCACTGACTTTGTCCTGGTACATGACAGACACAGAGCATTTGGGAAGCACAATAAATTTGACAATTAATGAATGGAAGTCGTACAATGACACCAAACTAACAAATATGACTTCCCTGCTAGTATTTGTGTTTCATTGCTGCCATTTCTATCAACACAGTTGTGATTTGACCCATAAAAGCCTGATCTGTTTCAGTTACGGATGAGACAGATGCCCTCCCTACTCTACCAGTGTTTCAGTTGCTCATCCTCGCCTCTAAGAAACAACATCCATTCTGGAGTCAACTGCTAAAATTAGCAATTTGTTTTTCATTGAAATGAATGTGTATGTTTCCAATTCATAGGGTGAAACCTAATCTCCAGTGTGATAGAGCTTTGAAATAAGGTGTTTGAGAGTTGATTAGGTCATGAAGGAAGAACCTTCTAGATGGTTTATTATCTTAATGAATATGCCAAAGAGCACCATCGTTCCTATGTCACAGGAGGATAAAATGTGATGAAAGAAGTCTATGCTAGAAGAAGATCCCTCATGAAATAATTTAATCTAAGACATCCTTGACTCTAGAGTCAAGAGAAGCCAGTGTCTATTATTTCAACCACTCACATATGGCAATTTGTTACAGCTACATGAATGCACAAATGCAAAACCCAGTACTGAGAAGTAAGGGGACAGCTATAGCAAATATATAAAAATCTTTAAACAGTTGTAGAACTGAATGATGAGCTGTGATGGGGTTTTGTGTTGCATACAATAAGTACTTCTTGCCAATTGGGCAAATTGGGAAGTTCCAAGAATGGCTGACTTTTTGTGTCTGGGGAGACTGAGGGAGACTTTATTTATGCTATCCCCTTAAGTGTATATGTGAAAATCTAATAGTCAGAACTGTGTTTCTGGATAAAAGGCCTTTGGTAACTCATTAGGTAGACTGACTCCTCTTGAACTGAGTTAGTAGCTCTGTAACAGAGATCCCAAAGCACTTCTCCTCTCCTGCCATGGCATGAGGACACAGCCAGGAGATGAAAGTTGTAAGAACTTTAAGCAGGTTCTCAGCAAATAACAAAACACAGGCTTCTCTGCCTCCAGAATTGTGAGTAATGCAATTCTGATAGTTATTGTGGTAATTTGTTAGACTGAGACAATCTCCTGCAGCTGAGTACCTCCATCCTTCTGTGGAATTGTTGTTTCTTCTTCACTCGGGTGCATTTAGAAGAAATGGTTTGCTCTAGCTTTTCCTACATTAAGAAACCTGGAGATAAATTTTCTTATCCAATTTTAGAAATATTAAAAAAGCATGGCCAACATTAAATCTGTCAATGAACCAAAAATGAACTATGAAATAAGGTCAAAAGTATGTAATCTATTTTATAACAGAACTAGAAAGATGAAAACTAAGAACGGCTCACAGTCAAGGACTCATTTACCAAACATCATGTTTAAAGCCCCCAATGAAACTGATGTTGTACAATATAGCTGGGTGATAGTTTTGTGCACTGGGTATTCAGATGCCAATCTCTATGCCCAGACATCTGGCTGCAGTCCAAGCGATGGCATGGTCAAGCATCTCACATCTCTGTGTTATGTAAACATTGTTTTCCATCACCTCTGTTTGGTTAATTAAGTCAATTAGCTGATCAGTCAATTAGCTGGGACTTCAAATCCCAGTTAGGTGGTCCCAGAAAAGAATGGGTATGGATGAGAAGATGTGGATTACCATGAGGAGCTGCCTTGAGCAGCTCTCCACAAGAGTCTCCATGAAGACACACATAGAGCAAAGAAAGCCATGGAATCTCATATTAAAGGCAAAGTACCATGTGGCTGGAAAATTGGTGGCCTTAAAGGGCTAGAATAGCTCAGAACCTGTCCAGCATAATGTCAACAGCTTGTCAATTAAAATGCCAGGTCTCTGTCTCATTTATTCAGGAGCTAAAACAGGCTAGAGTTAGAGTAGAAACTCCCTGAAGTTTTCTGGGAGTAGGGTGGGGCATAAAAAAAATCCTCTAAATTTCTTTTATACAATTTCACAGAAAAACTGAATTATTTCATACTGGATCTCAAGAATACTACAGGAGGATGTACTCTACTGTTTTCAGTCTTTCCGATTTTGGCAGCTCAGCTAATTAATAAATTGTAAGAGGAGTTATACACAAAAGCTTGTAGTTCTTCTCTATCTTTCTTAATATTCAGGATGCATAGATCAGGAAGAGAGACAAGAGGTGGCTCTGAGGTGCAATAGATAATGCATTGGACTTCTAGGAAGAGAGACAGGAAGAGGAAGGAGAAGATGTTAAATGTCCCTACCCACCACATCATTTTACCAACTGTAGATCTGCTTGGGTGTTGACAATACTCTCTAATGATGATGTCTAATTATTATGTAGAATTGCATCTTTTCTGCAAAGGTTCATTCAAAACTTGGAGTACTCCTGCAAGATTCACATGTAAACATTCATTTTATAAAACAGGGATAAACTAGTTTTTAGTCAAACATGTTTTTAAATGAATAAATCAAAGAAGCTGATGAGAAAAGATTATGTGTATAAAATAGAAATAACATATGTTTGGAAGAAAAGGTATAAAATAATGAGAGTAAGTGAAACCAGGTCAGGGTGTATCCATAAACAAAATAAAATTATATTTTCACCTCTACTTACACCAGCTATAAAAACCACAGGCAGCTTGAAGATCTAACTGGCTGATAAACAAAACAATTGAGTTTTGGAGGCAAAGGTAGGAGAATATAAATAGAAACATACATCTTGAACCAGGTAGTGTTTTCTTAACTACTACATAAAGGAAGAGCTAGACATAATATTAAAGTATTAAATATTGTATGGCAATGATGGACTTTTGCTAATGAAAGATGACACTGACGGATTAAAAGACAATGAGAAGGATGAAAGTAGTTTAATATGTGGTTAACTCATGTCCAGAAAACACTTTAAAGATAAATAAATTGACAAAAGACTGAGTGGTTAGAAAGTCTTACACCAAATTTGTTTGTTTGTTTGATTGGTTGGTTGGTTGGTTGGTTGGTTGGTTGGTTGGTTGGTTGGTTGGTTGGTTGGTTGGTTTTGCTTTTTTTTCTTTTATACATGAGTTCATATCATGTAATTCTGGCTGGCCTGGAACTCACAGATGTTCTCTGCCTTCTACTATGATTAAAGGTTTGTGCCACCATATCCAGAAAAAAAATTGATATCCTCACATAATTTTCACAGTATCTGGAAGTACAGAAACAAATACAAAAAGCAAACAACAAACAAAAAACAACAAAAGTGTGTGTTACAAAGATGTGTAGCAATATACATTTTTATAATCTGACTTTGTGCTTGAAACAGTTTTGAAAAATGATAATAATTATTTTATGTCTATGTCAATCATACTATGTCAAAAAGGAAAAGGATGGATATTAACACTGAAGTCATTAGCAAGCCCATACGATAAGTCAAACAAGTATAGCACATGGGGAATGTAAGAGAATTGAGTGAGTATGCTGAGCTAATTAAGCTTACATACCTTCAGGATAGTTTAAAAGGATTTCGTTGGAGTTTAGCTGTGATATGATGAGAAGAATCACTTTGTTTTTCTATTTGTAGGTTTACTGATTTGCAAAACAAGGTTCTAACTTATTCACTAAGTTATTCAAATATGTTTGTTCCTTACATTTTCAGATATCACCTAATTAAAGTAGGTTTCACTTTCATAGCATAAATTCCAGTAATGAAAGTACTTGAAATAACCCCCTCCACACACACACGTACACACATACCTGAAAAAAGTTATAGTAGATTGAGCTTTTACTGAAGTTATATATCTCTCATACTAACGTTTCTCTGAACTAAATCAAATTTGACTGTTGTTCTTACAATCCCACACTGCGTAGTTTATATCTGTGTTTCTTTTCATGTAAATAAAAGATAGATGATAGATAGATAGATAGATAGATAGATAGATAGATAGATTTGATGTGATAAATAGATAGATAGAGATATATGTAAATATATCTAATAGCCATAAACACAATTTGTCATTAAATAAATATTGGATGCATAGACAAAATATACAGAAAGGATGAAAGGGAAAAGGAGATAGATAGATAGATAGATAGATAGATAGATAGATAGATAGACAGACAGATAGATAGGTAGGTAGATAGATAGATAGATTAGGTTAGATTAGATTGAGTCAACATGGAAAGAAAATCAAAGTTCTTCAGAAACTTAGAAATAGAGTTAATGTTTACACTCAAATAAATTAAATATCCTTACTAAGGACACTTGTCCCTAATATGATGTTTTATATTGATTTCTAAACTATTTCCAGTTAAACACACTATTCAGTAAATAAAAGTAATCACAACAAGCTGATGAAAAATTAATATACTCTATTGTAGGCTTCACAGAAGACTGAAAATATCAGCTTTATCTCTAGAATTCATAACTGGGCCCTATGGCAATACTCAGCATTTACCCTGTTTGATGATAAGTGCCTGAACACCTCACTGTAGCTGTGTTCTTTGGTAGACACTGGTCTGTTCTCGTCTTTGCTAAACAAAACTTGTCTCCAATGAGATTAGAAAGAAAATAGATTTTATATAAAATTATTTTGTTGTTGAAGCATTGTTTTCTAATATATGTCATACACATTGAGGATGTGATAATGGAATCAGGAAGATTAGGAGTGTTTGAGGAGATGTGTGAAAAGTCCTAGGCAAGATGAGGTTGAATGAATTAAATGATTTTTTTTAAACCCCAATTCAAAAAGAAAAAATCAATTCCCTTAAAGTCTGATTAAAATGCAAGCCAAGTAGGGTTAGTTTCCCTCACTCAGATCTCCGCAGTCCCATCTATCTCAGTATCTCCCTATCTCTCAACTATAGAGACTTATAAAAACAATTCATTATGTATAATGAGGTTGACTAAAGCATCTCTCCTGATTCTTACTTCTTTACTTGATATTTAATTATCCTTTAATACAAAACTCTTTTAAATTATAGAAAATTTTAGGGATATATTTAGTAGATATTTTGAATATTTTTTTGTGTTTAAAATGGGTTTTATCTTCTGTACCAACAGAGCAATCACTCCTTAGTGAATCTGAATCATTTATTGATAGTTGGTGTGAGATATACATCTTTGCTAATGAAGGCAATTAATCTATTACCACAGATGGATTCACACTAAGTATCTTTCCTGAGCAGACATCACCTTCTTCTTTCTTGCCACATATAAATCTTCATGAGCTCGTTTTTCATGCAGGGAGAGCAATTTGTTATAGATTGACTGCTTTAAGGACCAATCTACCATCCACCCTCTAGATTAGGATTTATGCTTACGTCTCCTTACTGTGCAGGGGACTGACACAAACTGAAGGGCTGGTGATGCTACCCATCAAGGGGCTGACAGTTTTAACTCTGTTCCTCTATTGCAGAGAAGCTGAATGAGCAATCTGATACCTCACCCCGTGAACATTGCTGCTCTGAGGGCAAACGACTCTCCTCACTGTGTACATATGAACTATCTAATCAAAGAAACTTAGCTTTTTTAAACTGATGGTGCTTGACTTTCCAAAGAAACACTGTTAATTATTCAGGAAATGGGCAACTTTATGCATATATCTCCCTTCTTGACCTTTTCTGTATCAGGTAATCATGTTACTCTCTTATCAGTTCACTCTTCCCAAGTTATTAACCAATCTCATTTTGAGGTAAAACAAAAGGTGTTCCAGTATAAGAAATGTATGTGTCTCCCAAGTGCAATATGCTTGCTCAGCTTGCCTTAGTCAATGCTTGCATACCTAGCCCATGAGGTTCATCTGTTCATTATAAAGCCTCAAACTCAACATTTAAGTGACGTTAACATTGCATTTGGTCAATTTAATAACAGTAAAAAGATGAGTGAAGTTTTTAAAGAATTATGAGTTATAGTGGTAAATTACCTCTTGAAAGTTATTTATAAGAAATTGCACATCATAACTATGCTTCACTGCGTATTCCCTCTTGATGCTACTTACTGTAAACATGTTCATTTATTACTTTTCATGAATAAGTTTAACTGACACTGATGTGCTCAGAAATGCATCAAATGTGGCTCTTTTGCATTCTTTATCAGTCCCAGGGCTTTTCTGACACTCCTTCAGACTTTAGATTCCAGAAGAGTGCCTCAGAAAATTTATAAATGTCTTTGAAGTACTAGAAAAATTCACCCTAAAGGAGGAACCCTAGACCCAGAAAGACAAACAGAAAAGATAAAAGAAAAGACTTAGCTGTTAAGTCAAAGATAACCAAGCTTCAATCCATTGATCCAGAGAGGTTAGGTATAGAGTAGGAGACTGGGGAACAGATAGACTTCATTGGGAAAAGAAATAGAATGGATATTTATGGGTGGATAGGGGATGGGGAACCGGATAAGAAAGTACAAATGAGGAGGGTATAGTGGGCAATGGAGAGAACACCAAGAAAGGTTGTTACAATTAAGCCAAGTAAGTATGGAAACCTAATACAACAGAAACTTCCTAAATTATATACATATATAAAGGCAATATAAATAAATAGACAAAGCCTTCAACTGGCCATCCCTTTTCACCAAATAAAGTTTCCAGTACCAGGATTGTGTTACATCTAATTGAGTTCTTGGCCAAAGGGACCCCCCATTACAATACCCCAAATCTCAGGCTGTTGCCGGCACTATAGTGTGCTCTCCATAAAGTGACAGCAAAGCCCCATTGCTGAAGACAACACTTACACAACTAACTGAAAATGAAGAATCCAAGTTGCTGCCTACATAGGGCCTTCGCCTTTACATTCAAGTGTCTTTGGTACAGGAAGTTCTCGTTCATGCTGCCAAAAGTAAAAATGTAAACACCATGCCAGCCACAAACATTTTGATCTGTAATGGTGTCCTGCCTTCATGTTATACTAATGCAATGGTGGTGCAGTGCTTATGGAAGTCACCACTCAATAGGTGATTTGGCTTAAGGCTCACTCCATAAGAGTTATAGAGCCCAAATAACTCTACTCAAACAATACCAGCTATGGCGGCATGTTCCTCATTACCCGCCCCAATGTTCTGGGCTCCTGAATGAAAGACACACACAAGCAGCCTTATATTTTAATATGACTTAAATAGTTCATTGGCTGAGCTACTTCATAACCTACACGTAGCTAATATCCTTTCCTATATTCATGAGTTCTTTCTTTCTAAAATCTATATTCTATTTTTGCAGCCCTGGACCCAAACCTTCGGTCCGCCTGGGCCACAATACCTAACTCTTCCATAATGGCTATGCTCTCTCTTCTGCACCTCAGGACTGGTATATCCTTCTTTCTCTCCAGCATGGTGGCTATACCTTCCTCCTACCTGATCTCTTGCCCAGGACTCCTAAAATCCTGCCTCTATCTCCCTGCCCAGCCATTAGCCACCTGCAACTTATTTACCAATCAAAACCAACTATGGGCAGGGACCCTTAGCATCTTATGTGCAGATGTGTGGATTCTCATGCAATTTGGGGGATCCAATTAACATAATACAAACATTAGACCAAATCCGCAACAGAACATGATTTAAAAAGTCTTTCAGTAGCAGAATAAAGATTATTTTAGACATATTCTCAAGAATGGTATATCTATCTCTTGAGGTGGATCTATTTCCAGTTTTCTGAGAAACGGCTACATTGACTTTATAGTAACTGTACAAGTTTATACTCCCACAAACAATGGATGTTTCCCTTGGAAAGTTAACAATTTCTGTGTACTAAGTTTATAACCTGGTACTCTTCTGAAAGAGTTTATCAGCTGTAGGTGTTTCCTGGTAGAAGTGTAGGATACATATGCATACAATCATGTCATCAGCAAATACAGATACTTTGACTTCTTCCTTTCTTATTTGTATCCACTTGATCTCTTTCAGTTGTCTGTTTGTTCTAGTCAAGACTTCAATAACTGTGTTAAATAGATATGGACAGAATGGACAATCTTGTCTTCTTCATTTTAATGACAATGCTTTGAGTTTCTCTCTGTTTAATTTGAAGTATGGACCTGTGGTGTATGGCCTCTTTTATGTAAAGCTATTTCCCTTGTTTTACTGTTCTCTCCAGGATTTTCACTATGAAAGGTTTTTGGATTTTTGACAAAGACTTTTTATGCATCTAATAAGATGATTATGTGAATTTTTAATGTTTATATAGTTAGATTTATTAACTAAGCATTTTAAACCATTCCTGCATCTCTGGCGGGAAGCCTCTTTGTTCCTGGTGGACGATATTCTTGATGTGTTCTTGGATTTTGGTTTGTATTTATTGAGAATTTTTGGTGTCTTTGTTCATTAGCAAAATTGGTCTGTAATTTTTTTCCATTTTAGGGTCCTTATGTATTTTAGATATGAAGTAACTGCAGCTTTATTTTAAAAACTGACAATTCCCTGTTTTCCCATTTTGTGAGATAATTAGAAAAGTATTACTATTACTGCTTCTTATAAAGTCTGGCAGAATTCACTAAACCCATGTGGATCTGGGATTTTAATTTTTGGTTTTGAGATTTTATTTTATTTTACTTACTTATTTTATTTTGTTTTGAGATCTTAGTTGCTGCTTCTAGTTCATTAGGGGTTATCAGACAGGTTTATATTGGTTATCTTGTCTTGATTTAACTTTTGTAGCTGTATATGTTGAGCAAATTATCCATTATTTTGGGTTTTCCAAGTTGTAGGAGAACAGGTTTTTAAATTATGTCCTTATGACCATCTAGACTTCATCAGTTTCTGCTGTCAGGTCTCCCTTTTTGTCTCTTATTTTGTTAATATGGATCTTCTCATTTCATCTTTGAGTTGATTTGGGTAAGGGTTTTTCAATATTATTTATTTTCTAAGAAATTCAATCTTTGCTTCATTGATTCTTTGTATTTTGTTTATTTGTTTGCTTCTGATTTATTTATTTTAGTTTTGAGTTTCATTATTTCTATCTATTTTGACTGTGATTTCCTCCTGTTGTGGTGGTACTTTCGAGTGAGCTCTCAGGTTTCTAAAATGAGATCTCTTCACATGTTTTATGTAAGCAGGACAAAATGCTTTCTCAGGATCTGAAATCTCAACTCACCCAAGGTTCTGACTCTAAGCCATTACTGCCTCTGCTAACTAAGCCTGTGCCTGGTTTTAGAAGGATCTGTATTCCTTTACTACACCGCATGGCTTCAAGAAAGCCTTGGATCAGCCCAACCTCCAACGTTCCAGATGATGGTTCAAGTATCAAGCTGTACTCACAATCCTCTAAAAGGTCAATGGGATAGATATAGCTGTTTAAATAATAATATTTGAAACAGAACAAAAAGTTTTACCTTCGTGCCATTTACAAATGTAACAGAAGAGAATATAAAATTGACTAAAATAGACTAACTTAATACCTATTTAGTATATTTCCTAAAAAGCAACACTTTATGCAATAATATTTTGATTGAAGAATGTTAACCACATAAATCTTCATTTTTTAATTTAATTTTATTTGTAATTCATTTTTTACATTCTTTATTCCATTCCCCTTCCCCTCCCCATCCACCCTCCAACTGCTCCATATCCCACTCCTCCTCCCCACCCCACCCCATCTCCATGTGGATGCCCCCATCCCCCATCCCACCTGATCTCTAAACTCCCTGGACCTCCAGTCTTTTGAGGGTTAGGTGCATCATCTCTGAAATACAGACCTGGAAGTCCTCTAGTATATGTGTATTGGGGGCCTCAGGTGTATGCTGTCTGTTTAGTGGTCCAGTGTTTGAAAGATCTCAGGAGTCCAGATTACTTAAGGTCTGCTGAAAAGAGGAACCTTTGTCCTTTCAGCCTCATAATCTAAATTTTGCTTCTACTTGCCCACAAAAAAAGACACACCTTACAGTTTGTGGCAGAGTAGTATCAAAGGGGCTTAGTGCCCACATAAGTTTTAAAGTGCCCACATAAGTTTTAAAAGTATATGTAACCTCATAGTACAATCATAACAGACAGCCAGGATTCAGTGAAAATTGACTTATTACACAGAGTCAGAAATACATCTAAAAGTAAAGGAGAAGAAATATTGAAGAAATGCTAATAGTGATATGGATACATAAGTCAGAAGGAATAAAATTTGCCAAAAAGTAATTCCAACTGTGTTTAAAACAAAATTTATAGAAAATACTCAAAAAATGACAAGGTAATAAAATATGCAGGCACACATTTAAAACTGAATTATAGAGGCTATACCATAGACTCTAGTCTTTGACTATGGAGAAATTATACCAGGAAATGATAGTTCAGGGCATGGAACCAAGTGGTGTGATGGTAAGAGTGTCTGAAAGCCTTCCTTAAATTAGAACAATCCTAGTAATCTAGATTTATTTAGTTAGATAAAGGCCTTGTGGTGCTTTGACTAATAATGGCCCCATAGACTCATTTGAATACTTAATCACCAGGAAGTGGAAGTGTTTGGTGTTTGGTAGGATTAGAAGGATTAAGAGGTATGCAATTAAGAGGTAAGCAATCTACAGCAAACCAGTGGCCAACATCAAACTAAATGGAGAGAAGCTGGAAGCAATCCCACTAAAATCAGGGACCAGACAAGGCTGCCCACTTTCTCCCTACCTATTCAATATGGTACTTGAAGTCCTAGCCAGAGCGATTCGACAACAAAAGGAGGTCAAGGGGATACAAATTGGAAAGGAAGAACTCAAATTNAGTTGGCCATCATTGGGAGGAGAGGCCCCTTGGTCATACAGACTCTATATGCCCCAGAACAGGGGAATGCCAGGGCCATTACGTGGGAGGGGGTGGGTAGGGGAGCAGGGCGGGGACGCGGGAGGGTAAGGGAAAATTTCTGGATAACATATGAAATGTAAATGAAGAAAATATCTAATAAAGAGGAAAAAAAAAAAAACCAACAACAGCAACCAAAAGCAAAATAAAGTAAGGAAGGAAGGAAGGAAGGAAGGTAGGAAGGAAGGAAGGAAGGAAGGAAGGAAGGAAGGAAGGATGTAAGGAAGGATGCAAACAAGTAAACAAGAAGCAAGCCAGCTTACTGTTCTTTCAGAAGACATGATCCAGTTCCCAACTTCCATGATGGACATACTACCCCCCCACACAAATATACATAATTAAAAGTAAATCTCAAAAACAAAACAAAAAAACAAAAACAAAAAAAAAAGAGGTATGGCCAGAGGAGGAGTGTCATTGGGGGATGGGCTCTGACTCCAGAATGATGCACCCTGCCATGCTCCCTGCCCTTAGATGATGGCCTAACCTATGAAACTGTAAGGAAGCCCCAATAATGGTCATTTATAAGAGTTGCCTTGATCATGGTTTTTGTTCATGGCAATGAAATAGGCCTCTAATAATATTAAGGGTCTGCTTAATATTTACACAAAATGCTTCTAACTGTTTGAGTAACACTATTTTTAACATTCTGCTAGGGAAGAATTTCTTTAAAAATTAACTGTGGTACAGTGTGATGATACAACCTGCCACCTCTGTCCTGGAAGAATGAGACAAGACAATTGTAAATTAAAGGCCAGCCAGGGCTACACAGTAAATGCCTGTCTCAAAATAAAACTAATAATTGTGGTAACAGTACTAATTCATTTTAAAAAGGGGGGGATGTGAACATAGCCTTTATCAAACACTTTCTGTGCCATATCTCACAGAGACTTTAATGCCATTCTAACAGTATGAAACTTAAAAGTACACAAAGTTCAAACTGGCCTGTGGTCCTCCAGTGAATAAACTGAAATCCTCTGTCTTCTCAGTTGAACGTATTGATTGACACATTTTTCATTAAAAGGGTACGCTGCTCTACATGGGAGATTCCAAAAGTTCTACCAGGAAACCTCTAGAAACAAACAAACAAACAAACAAAAAACAAGTTCAGCAATGTGGCAGGACACAGAATCAACTTGTGCAAATCAATGAAACGTTTTCTATAGGTCAACAGTAACATGCAGAGAAGGAGATGCTGTGTGCACTCCCATTCCATGACTTCTCACCATCACCACATGGTTTCACTGAATTCTAGTTGTAGGTGAGAGGCATGACACCAGTGATTATTCAAATAAGCTTTTTAATAGAAAAAGAATAAGGAAAAATATTACTATTTATAGAAAGAAATAGTCTCTGAGAACATAGATTTAAAAGTATTTGAATATTACATACTGCATACAGTTGTTAAAATATTATAAGATACCTCAGGAACATGAATACTTTTTATATTTTTATGTAACAGCTTAAAATAAACTTTAAGAAATTTTAACAATTTATGAAAAATAAGTAGAATGCCGANGAAAAATATTACTATTTATAGAAAGAAATAGTCTCTGAGAACATAGATTTAAAAGTATTTGAATATTACATACTGCATACAGTTGTTAAAATATTATAAGATACCTCAGGAACATGAATACTTTTTATATTTTTATGTAACAGCTTAAAATAAACTTTAAGAAATTTTAACAATTTATGAAAAATAAGTAGAATGCCGATGCATATGTCTTTGGTACCAATATTAAAAGTTTCTGTTTAATGTTGTATTTAATTGCAACAAAGCAATTTGGGCTTCAAAGCTTACTCTAAGTATCCATTACTGTGAGTTGTATACTTATGTTACAGAAATATGAAAAATCAAGAACTTTCTTTGTATCCATAATATACAATATGAAAAATGTTGGCCAGTGAGAATGAACTAGATGAGCAGCAGAGAATATCAAAGAACAACAATCAAGTCCATCAGACATTTCAAGGAGTTAAAGACACAAAGAAAAGTTCAGTGACACCAAAATGAAAGACCATGAGGACTTCAATGATGCTCAGAAACCTGATGTGAAGGATGAGGACAGCTGAGACTTGAGAGCAGAATTTAACACATTACAGACACTGAAGAGAACTCAAGCTAAAAGTAACACAAAATTGAAAAAAACAATACATTAATTAGAAAATTAAAAAATAAGTGTTACAAGTAGAATGAATCAAGCAAAAGGTACAGTATCAGTACTCAAAGATAAGCTAGGGAATATAAACTAAGTAAACAAGAAATATAATTTTTAAAGGAAAAAGAACATTTAGTAAATGTGTGACACCATGAAAATAAACACACAATCAAACCTTTGAATTATAGGCATGAATTGAAGATTCAATAGCCCAGATCTTCAACAAGATTATGAAAAAAAAAAAAAAAAATCCCAAACCAAGAAATTAAACACTCATACAGATAGAAGTGTGGTGTCCCTTCCCCCATCAGCATTGCTGAGACCAGCCTTGGGAAGCCACCTGCAGTGTGGCATCCATAGTCTTGTTAATTAGGATAAGCAATATTTCAGGGACAAAGAGGCCAGGTGGAAAAGCCCACAGTTACAACCACAAGGTCCAAATGTATTATTCTATATTCTTCAAAAATAAACATAATTTAATTGCTGTAATAAATATTCATGATCAAGACAACCTACAGCATAAAACATTTAATTTTAGGTTCACAGGTTCAGAAGGATAGCATATAGAGCACCATGTCAGGAAGCATGGAATCAGGCAAGTAGGCAATAGCCTGGAGAAGTAGCTAAAAGTTTGCCTTTTGATTGACAAGCATGAGGCAGAGAGATCTAGCTGGGAGTGCCACAGGATTTTGAAATCTCACCTGCTCTCAATGACATATCTCTCCCAAAATGACCGTACACTGTGATCTTTTTGAACAGTTCCATCAGTTGTGACCCAAGCATTCAAACATATAAGCCTTTGGGACCATTCTCATTAAAAACAGCATATGCATGTAATAGTTTTGTTTGCTCCCATTTTTGAGTCTTACTGCACTGTGGTCAGATATGATACATGCTCATATTTCAAATTTTTGGCATTGAGAAGATTTGGATTGAGTTCTGTGATATTGTTTCTAATTCCATACAATTCTGAATAGGATGTGTATTCTTTGGTATTTGGATAGACTATTTTGTGGATATCTATTAAATCTACTTAATATATTATGTTATTTAATTTTATACTTCTCTATTTTGTTTTTGTTTGTTTTGGCTTTTGGGGGGGGTTGTTGTTGTTTGACTTTTTTGCCTTAATGACATGCATATTGGTGAATGTGGGGTACTGAAATCAACTTCAGTCAATCAGTTGATGTCAACCTATTTCTTTAAATCTAGAAATCTAGTAGTATGCTTTTGAAGAAATTTGTATGCACCAGAGTTTGATGAAAGATGTTTAGTATTGTCATGTATTACTGGTTAACTGTTCCCTTGACTAGAAGGAAGCAGTCCTCTTTTTTTCTTTTTTTTTTTTTCAACTTTTATTAGATATTTTCTTCATTTATATTTCAAGTGTTATCCAGAAAGTTCCCTATATTCTCCCCCCTCCCGGCCCTGCTCCCCTACCCACCCTCTCCCACCCCTTAGCCCCGGCGTTCCCCTGTATTGGGGCATATAAAGACTGCATAACCAAGGGGCCTCTCTTCCCACTGATGGCCAACTAGGCCATCCTCTTCTATATATGCAGCTAGAGACACGAGCCCCGGGGGTACTAGTTAGTTCATGGTTATTCTTCCACCTATAGGGTTGAAGACCCCTTCAGCTCCTTGGGTACTTTCTCTAGCTCCTTCTTCCTTGGGAACCCTGTGTTCCATCTAATANTCTTCTATATATGCAGCTAGAGACACGAGCCCAGGGGGTACTAGTTAGTTCATGGTTATTCTTCCACCTATAGGGTTGAAGACCCCTTCAGCTCCTTGGGTACTTTCTCTAGCTCCTTCTTCCTTGGGAACCCTGTGTTCCATCTAATAGCTGACCGTGAGCTTCCACCTCCATGTTTGCCAGGCATTGGAATATTTTCCCCCGAGACCGCTATATCCAGGCCCTTTCAGCACCATCTTGCTGGCATATGCTATAGTGTCTATGTTTGGTGACTGATTGTGGGATGGATCCCTGGCAGCTGCAGTCGTTGGGTCCATCCTTTGGATTGAGCTGCACAAATGCTCCCTTTAACTCTTTCAATGTGGGAAGCAGTCCTCTTAATCTCTTCTGATTAGTTTTAGTTTGAAATCCATCTTATTAAATTGTAGTACAGCTATCCTGTCTGACATTTTGGTTCCATTTAACTTGTCCATCCTTTACTAGAAAGTGGTGCCTATCTTTAGATTTAAGATGTGTGCTTGTAGACAACAGATGGATTTTGGTCTGCTCATTTCAGCTGTGCCTCTCAGTTGGATATTTGAAGGTATCAATATCGTGAGTTATTATTGAACTATGTGTTATCTGTGCTTACTATATTGTTGATTTCTGGTGGTGCTGATTGTGTTTTAGTAATTATGGCTTTGTGTTTCTTTCTACAATTTCTCGGTTATGCACATTCAATTCTTCAGTCATATTATTGTGTTTCATGTTTTATGTCTGCTTTGTTAGATAAAATTCTAAGAGATGGTTTATATCATGTAAGGTCTTTCTTCTTGAACCATGGAGACATTTTGCAGTGTATATTATTTTACTGGTAGTCATGGGTTTCTAGTAGTTGAAATTCATTCCTGTATTTTCTACTGAATTTTTGTTTTCAAGTCCTGGATTGTTTTCATCATTAATGTGACCTGTGTGTTCTTTAGAGATATCATTCAAGTATTTCTTTTTCTCTAGTTCTTTTAATTTCTCTGAGCTGTTTCTTTAAAATCCTTGACTTCTTTTATGGAGTTTATGATTTTTTTTTCTTTTTTTGTAATTCTGTGTCATGGCTTCATCTAAGTAATTTTCATTGGCAAATAGTTCTACAACACTAGTAGGTTTTGGATGAAAGATACTGGTTTAATCTTTTATAGTATTTGTAATTTCAATGAGACCTGAGATTATGGACATTTTTTAGTGTTTGATATAGATAGAATAGGTTGTGATAGAAGAGAAGGTATGTGGGAAGTTTGGTCTTAGAGGTTGGTAGTGGCTTCTGTCCAAATAAAGTCAGATGAATGGAGGGGACTGGACTGTGTGTATGATGTGCATCTTGGTCTAATCTGGAGGAAGGGGGCAAATCTGACTAAATGCAGAAGTTGTATATCATGTGGTAAGAATCTCTAGGTTGGGGAACAGTCACCATGGCTTCTGGTAGAAGCCCAGAGATTGATTGCATTACAGTCAATGATGGTTGGACTAGGTTGGGTCACAAGATGTGGAACCCAGACTAGATATAGTAGGTTGTAGAAGGTGCATAGAGGGACAGGGATAGGGCAAGTCACCAGGAAAGACCCTAAAGAAGGATCTGCAGGAACTGGGTCAAGAGATGATAGCTATTCTATTTTCAAATGGTAATAAAATTGAAATAATAATAAAGCATAAAAATTTATATCATTAAAAGAGTTCTCAAATGTTTAGTCATTAGTAGTTTTATGTGATGCTATAATTTACACCAAGGACCTTGTGCATGCTAGGCAACCATTTTCTCAACTGAGCTTTAAAAAGTGGTCTCACTACAGAGTCTAGGCTTGCCCTGAGGTTACTCTTGCCCGGGATGGCCATGTACCTATTGCATTTATGAGGTCCTGCTCCCTCCTCTTGCAGACTGGTATTACAAGAAGTACATGTCACGATATCTAGTTCCTTCTGCATGTCTTTAATAGTTAAATATGCACACAAAAATAAGTTGTGTTTCTCAAACAATATTTAATGGTTCTTATTTCATATCCTCAAAACAAAGGCAGGGAAAGTCATTGTTTGATTATATGAGGGCTCTTAACTATCATGCATTCTGGAAAATTAGGATTTAGTATTCAGTTAGAGAAAGTTACATAAAACTTTTATCATATATCATATGATTCAAAAATTAAACTTTTATTAGGAGGTTTTATGACTTGCCAGTTATAAATTCCACACCCATCACTGACTACTGCACTTTTCATGTCAGAACTCTTTCAATGATAATGAAGAAATATATCAGCAGAAAAAAGTTCAGAAAAACATAAAAATGGAAAATTAGCAAACTGCTCAAGTGTACACGAACAAGGATACAAATAACAGGAGATCAAATGAGTTGGCACCGTGCAAAAGGAAAACCTGACAAAAGACTTCAAAGAGGTGATGTGTCTACTTCACTCTTTATGGTCTCTCATTCTGGTATTTTAATTTTTGCTAGTTTTTAATATACAAATCCACATGTGAATATTCTTAGCAATTATACCTCTAGCACTATTTTTCTTTCACAATATGCTATTTGTTGCTGCAATTTTATCCATGCTAATAGTTTTCTCTATCTTGTTGCCTCTGAAATTACTTTCTGTTTTGAATTATATTTTTCTTGCTGCTTGCATGCAAACATTCAACCACATTCATGAAACTTTGCTTCCTCAGCTCAAGCATTCCTTCTCTTACTTACCTCAGATCTGCCCTTAAAGTGATTTTGCCACAATAAAAATATAAAATCATCACACTCCGTTGAAGCCAAAGAATAGCTGGTCGTTATTATAGGATGAAGCCCAGCCTAGTTATGTAAGTACAAATCACCTTAATAAATAGCTAAGAATATGTATCTTCAGCCTCAGCTCCAAACTTTCTATCCTTCCAAATTCCTAATCCAAAGCTATCGAATTATTTTCAGTTGTTTGTGCTTATACTGCTCTTATGAACATGGGATGTCTGCACACATGCAGTTCTGGAAATGATAACAGTTTCTTGTCTATTTGGCTCGATTTCCACGTGCTTTGCAACTTTGTGCTGCCTTCTGTGTAAGGTCATTCATCTCCCAAATAAAAGTGTACTATACTTGCTAAGGCTAATTCTGTATCTTGTACTTATCTCTCTATCATTGGACACTTAAAAATAATAATTAATCTTTATAAAAAGCATAATTTTTCTGCTATGTTCTAATGAGAAGACATACTGAATTTGTATTATATATATACATATATACATATATAAATATACATTCATATACAGCAGAACTTTTCTTTTTCTTTTAATTTATTCTTTAATTATATTTTAAAGTACAGACTTTATTCCCCTCCTGGTCCACCCTCTGACTGTTACACATCACATGCCTCCTCCCCAGTCTCCAAGGGTATGTCCCCAAACCCCCAACCTACCAGACATCTCTACTCCCTGGGGCCCTAAGTCCCTTGAGGGTTAGGTGTGTACATCTTCTGAATTCATATTTAGAACAGATAAGATGATATTTTGAAAAAAAAACTTTTCAAAAACTGGATTTGTGTAATTAACAACTTTTCTTTCTGTGATATTCATTCCAGAAAACAGATTCAAATTTTATTCCTATAACATAGATATTCTTGAGGGGGAAAATTAGAAAGTCTGGTGCAGAGGCTGTATTAACAGCTGAATCCCTCATTAAGCTTCCTTGGGATGTAAAAATATTTCTAAGGACAAACCTCCCAGATCCTGAATGCAGCGAGTTGGTGTCTACCCTCTAATCAGCATCAATATGGTACCCGGTAAGTCAGCACTTTTATAATGAGGCAGCTGTTCATAAATAGCTGCGTGTTTATATCAGCTCATACTGCAAAAATGTTCAAAACGTCTCCACTGAGAGGATCAGCTAGTATTTAGTTTCAACATAGTGTTAAATTAAGAATGGGACATACCTAAGCACCTTTTATTGCTTAGATGTGTCTACCTGTATCAATGTTTGCTTTTCTACTACAGAATGTGGTTGGATTAAAGTAGGCTTGCTTAAAGTAATCTTTCTTCTTTTTTAAACTCATGTGAAAAAGCAGGAGACTAAAGGTCTCTTACTTCCACCTCTACTTCACCTAGACAAGAATTACAGAATGGTACATGTACAGAGTTATTGCAGTATTTTATGACTTATACTTGTCTTTCATGACCCAACATTTCAATCTCATAACCATATCAATTTCTACACTCCAGGTGTCAAGTCAAAGTAATATGATTTTTCCAAAGAACAATGTATGATCAAGAATCTGAAAGTAATCTGGTATACCTAGGACAAGAAACAGAAGAATCATAAGTTTGAGACCACAGAGGGATATATAATAAAATTCTGTCTCAAACAAGGAAGAAGAGGAGGAGGGGAAAAATGAGGAAGAAGGAAAGGAGGAGGAGGGGAACAAGGAGGAGGAGGAGGAGCCGGAGGAAGGAAAGGAGGAGGGGGAGGAAGAGGAGAGGAGGAGGGGAGGAAAGAAAGAAAGATTAAAGGAAGGAAGGAAGGAAGGAAGGAAGGAAGGAAGGAAGGAAGGAAGGAAGGAAGGAAGGAAGGAAGGAAGGAAGGAAGGAAGGGAAAAAGGAAAAAATAAAAGTTGACTTTACCTTTCTAATATTGTAGTACTGTGAGTGGCCATATATTTGTGGACTGTAAATTGCCTGAGTCACACACTCAGAATGCTTTTATTCACATGAAGGCAGAAAATACCAATGTCTAAACCAAATTCTTTAATTATAAAATTAACAACATTCTGACTCTCATTCTTTGTTTCAAACTTGTCATTCTGTTTTTCGACTGTCTGAAATTATCCCATACCTGGTTTGATTTCTTTTTTAATAGAATATTCCTATTGCTCTCTTCTGGGACAGTTTTCTTTCTTCCTTTCTTCCTTCCTTTCTTTCTTTCTTAATATTCCTTGATGCTTTCATACCACAGTCTTTCAGTATCCTTTAGAGGGCCTGATAAGTTCATGCTCAGGGGATGGTAAAAACCCTTACTATTAACTTCCCCATACATGACTATGACATTTTCCACATTTTTGATGATGAGAGGAGAATGAAAGAAATCAAAAGAGTGAGAGCAAGTGAGTGAGAGAGGGAAAAGACAGAGAGACCGACAGAAAGACAGACAGACAGACAGACAGACAGACAGACAGACAGACAGAGTGGGGATTGAATTCAAAGCCTTACTATACATGTACTCTACCACTGAAACACCTTCTCATCCTTGGCCCTAATATTTAGATCCCATGTCCTGCCAGTAGCTCTGACTGACCTTACTTGTCAAAGAGAGACTAAAATGAGATAAATATGTACTAAAGGACAAGAATGGTTCAACCCACACAAGGTCCTAGTGATCTCACCTGGTAAAAGTGAAAACTCATGCGGGATATGGTGGCACACATACATGCAATCACAGAACATGGGGTGCTAAGACACAATGACTGACTTCTAGGATACCTTGAGCAGCTTAGTGAGAACTTGCCAAGAAACACATAATAAATAAATAAATAAATAAATAAATAAATAAATAAATAAATAAATAAATAAAGTTGAGATTGCACATATAATATCTCTCAAAAGTATTCTTCTAAGAACTGGTATCTGAAAACACTCAAAACTCCATAGCTTTTTAAAACTACCCCATCCTTTTAATATATATTCACTCTATGAAACACTGGATTTTGTGTTACATCTACATCTATCTATCTATCTATCTATCTATCTATCTATCTATCTATCTATCTATCATCTACACACACACATAGATAGTACTTCATTGCATCTGCTCATTTTAATCACACTTACTTAAATCTTCCCTTCCCTTTCACTGGTCTTCCTATTCCTAATATTGTTTCTTCTTTCAGGAGAAAAATAAATATGAGATAATCATCCTTTCCAGTCTGACTTATTTTACTTAACATATGATCTCCATGTCTATTTTTCTGCAAATGACATTTCATTCTTTTGTATTTATTTTCACTTTGAGTTGTGTATAAGTGGAAAGAGCATACACACTTGAACGCAGATCCCTGCAGAAGCTATAGGAATGGGATTCCTCTAGCTATTTACAGGCAGTTGTGAGCTGTCAGACATGGTTGTTGGGAATCAAATTTCAGGTGTTATCTCAAGTTGACATTGCTGTGAAGAGACACTATGACCAAGGCAACTCTTATAAAGCACATTTAATTAGGGCTGGCTTACAGTTTCAAAGGTTCAGTCCATCGTGGCAGGAAGCACAGCAGCATCTAGGCAGACAGGGAGCTGGAAAAGAAACTGAGAATACTACATCTGGATCCAAAGGCAGCCAGGAGTAGACTACTGTTTTTTGTTTGTTTGTTTGTTTGTTTTCCCCACAGGAAGCCAGGAAGAGGATCTCTTCCCCACTGGCCAGAGTTTGAACATGATACCTCAAAGCCCACCCCCACAGTCATGAACTTCCTCCAAAAAGACCATGCCTCCTAATGTTGCCCCTTCCCATGGGCCAAGCTTATTCAAACCACCATAGGTGCTCAAAAACAAAACAGAAAAGAACAATAACCAGCACGTGCTCTTACCACTGAGTTGACCCTTCAGTGTCAATTTCATTCTTATTAATGTCTGAATGATCTCCAATAGATCAGAACAATGTGACATTAATATCTAAAGGAGAATTACTCATCTTGTTGTTCTCAAATATACATACTACTTGCTATCTTCTCTTTCTAAATTCGTTCTGTGTTCATCTATACTGTATTTAAGACTTTTCACACATTGATCAAAAACAGTTTCTTCTACGTACTGGTTTCCAAAGATTTACTCTAGTATTTGTTGTATGGAAGAGATCTTTGTAGTTACAACTATTTTTCCCACCACAGAAGCTAAACTTATCAATGCTGAGTCATTTTCATTGCTTGAGAAGAATTTTTAAACAGCAAAAAGCAAACATCAATGTATCCATACTGGAATATGTTCTGAGGAATGTAGCCCTGAGTGTCTTTGAGCAAGGCTGAAAATAAAATCGAGTTAGGGAAGCTAAGAAAGAAATTACGTATGAGATAGA
Source organism: Mus minutoides (assembly GCA_902729485.2). NCBI lineage: Eukaryota > Metazoa > Chordata > Mammalia > Rodentia > Muridae > Mus > Mus minutoides. Next base: position 1,130,681 of record LR749924.1, read on the forward strand.
AAACATGAGTAAAAATCACTTTAAACCCCTGCTAGAAAGGCTATGTTCAGCAAAGTAAAGATGGCACATAGTTTAAAATATATGAAAAATAAATTATTCAAACATCGTTAGTAATATTGTAAAGCAGTATAACTATTACAAACCAGTAGGGGAAAATTTTCAGACAGTGAAAAACAGAGCAACAATATCATCACAATATTTGTAGATATATGGATTGTTTCCACCACTTGACTATTGTAAATAATTTTGCAACAAGTATGGGTTAGCTGATATTTAAGATAGTTCTTTAATTCCTATGATTATATGAAGAATGAGATACCAATAAGTCAGTACTGGCAACTGTAATGGTTTGGTTGTCAACAAAATTAGTTCTTTTCTTTACTTAGGCCAACTTTAGAAAAAAATCATAATCTTTTAAAGGCCTTTCTCACTAGAACACAATACGCTTTCATTTCTCAACACTCAAGGAGAGAAGCTAAGCTCATCAGGAACCCAAGGAAGGACCCCTCATAGTCTATAGTCTTCCAAGGCCACTGTTTTTAATGGAGACTGAATCCAAGCTCTTACACAAGCAGCAAATTAGCTATACATTGATTAAAGGTTATTAGCTTGGTAAAAGCCTAATAATATTTGACCAAAGCACCTATAATGTGTTTTAATTTTATGTGCAATCTTAAATATATGTGGTTGTATTGAGAAATGACCTGTCTTTGAATACATATCTCTATAGGTTTTCTTAGATCAAACTTATTCACTCACAGGTGAAGAAACCTGAAATATAGAGAGCAACCTTTCTGCATATGGGAAATAATTTACTGCTCTGATATTCTAAATCTGAATATCTGTGCCAAAGTTACTGAGTACCTGTAAGTTAGTTAATATGCTTACGAAGCTTGTGGCAGTTTTCTATTTATGGGAAATTTAAGGTCATTCTGTATTAGGCATTTGAGAATTTGTTATAAAAGCAAACAAAAGTTCTGTGCATACATTTACTTAATTTCCTAGTTAATATGATCATAAGATAATTGTTACATTTATATTCTAAACAGGTAGGTTTTATATGAAGAAATACATTCATATTTTTTTGGTACTAAAGAGTCTCGGCAGATAATGATGGACTATATGCAAGTCAATAGCGACCTCTTTTAAAATAAAGGTTTTTTTTCAACATTTATTAGATAATTTCTTCATTTACATTTCAAGTGTTATCTAGAAAGTTCCCTATACCCTCCCCCCTCCCAGCCCTGCTCCCCTACCCACCCGCTCCCACATCTTGGCCCTGGTGTTCCCCTGTAAATATGGCACTATAATATTGAAAATACCTCATAAGAAATTCAAAACAGGTTCCACTATTTAGGCCAGAGCTCACGGCTGTAATCTCTAGGTCTCCATGGCAGCAGAGTCATGCATGCTGGTGAAGAAGTGTAAGGTTTGTCTGCATCTTTAATAACCTTTGTGAGAACCTGGTCTACCCATCTGATTTTCCCAAGACTATGAAGATCCCTCCAGCTTGTAGATTTAAGGATAATGAAGATTACTGTCAGCCTTTAGTGGCCAAGGTACTGTTCCAATTACCTATCAACTTCAGGCAACAGAGCTATCCCCAGATTAGTGCTCTCAGGGAATGGATAACCAGTTTAGGAATGGAGACAAGACATTCATCCTGGTGGTGGCACATGATTTAGCTGCATTTAGCTATGGCACAAGCCTTGGTAAACCCCTGGAAACCTTCAAATATTCGTGGTGGAGACAATCAGATACAACTCAGATTAGGGACAGCCTTTATGATCAGAGAGGTTCCCTCCTTAAAAGTAGCCAATTTGGGGAAGCACCTAATGGAACAAGAGTGTATTTGATAAGGGTAGATCATGGGAGTTAACTCAGCTGAGAACTTTTCATTGAAACATGAGAAAACACAGGGAAGACACCAATAGTACCCATTACTAGACAGGCAGCTGCAAGACAAAGACTCCGAGATATCCCTGGTCCAGATGGAGTCACACAACACTATTCTATTGTACTTATTTCCAACATCACCTATGGCTTGTTAAATTTAGGGTAGCTCATGCGTCTTCTCAGTCCATAGCAGCATAGGCTTAGATTGTACCTCAGTACTATCTTGGTCTTAATTAGCTCTAGATTCAAAGTATGAGAAAGATGGAAGGCTTTGTTGGCCATAGGCATGACATTTTTCTTTTAATACTGAAGAGGTTCTGTACAAAATGATGAACTGTATGCACCTGCAAATCAATAGTCCTAGAGTCTGTGGCTGCCTCCATGGTTAGTTTATTCAAAGCTATATAAAATCCCACAGTGCCAGGATAATGACTACTGGAGGTATTGAGGCATATCCAGCCTCAGAAAATAGTCACCCCTTTTTATCCATTCTTCTTTCTCATGACACACAAGTCATTAGCTGGATTTGGAACATGCTTAGGCTTGGATACAAAAATCAGAGAATAGGCTATAAATTTATTAATTTGGAGATTAAAAGATTAAATCTTGATTGTAAGGGTTACAAAAACTAATATTATCAAAATCTTCTAAATATTATGCATTTAGTAGATAGTATGCAGTACCTATTAATTTCATTCCTTATCATCTTACCTTGCAGAAATTTTTATGTTTTTTATAATGGATACATCAAAGGAATATGTTTGGTAAAAGTCCGATCAAGAAATTGAAACATAAAGAGAAAATGCAAATAAATGAAAGGAAAAAAACATGAGTCCAGAATGGTCTACTGTAAAGCAAGTTAGCAGACAGACATAAAAGAACCATTTACAAGCCCTCAACCTTTCAACTTAATTAAGAAATCTTAAAAACTATGTGTGTTTACTGAAAGCTGTGGTTATAGCCGCAGTTTAGGGCAAATGTGCTTTCTGAAAACAAATTCCGTTATATTCATCTGTGTTTTGTATTTGCTTCATTTATGTGACAATAATGGTTGGGAAATGAATTACTGTGATATATTATCAATTCAGCTGTCTAGCAACGATTGTTTTCTACCAGGCTTGATATGCTCAACAGTCAGAGAATTGGATGGTGACAAATAATCCTGATCATTAGAACTGTGTGATTCCATTGCAGTCACACACTGAACAACAGAGTCCACGACTGTGGAATTTTTATGGAGAAGAAAGCTGATATGAAATGTTTGAATCATTCAGGTAAAGAGAATAAAGTCATGTGACATAGTGGCAACTTATGATAGTTTAAATCTCTAAGAAACAGCTCACCCTTGTTTAATAAAAAATTAGATCTTTCTGCAGATTGCTAAGGAACCACAGATGATTTTTCCCCCAGAAATGACTGTGAGACAAAGGCAGAAGGTGTTCCTATGGCTTTGTTCACCAAAACCCCAGGCCACATTTCATTTTTGTAAATGCTAAAGCAGCGAGCCAAGTTATAAAATATTGTTACTTCAAGTTTCTCCAATGATTCACAAACATGTGCTGAACAGCTTTTCTTGCCAAACTCCACCACTTTCATATCCCAGGAGGAACAGACAGACAGGGTGGATTTCCTTTCTTTGACTAACAACAGAGGGTGAAAGCATAAAGAGAATTTTGAAATGTTTTGATTTGACAGGAATCAAGAGACCTGGTAGGTGCCCTGCATATACAAAAGGGATTTTTTTTTATAGCAAGGTCCAAATCTTTCTGTATTTCTGCTGCAGCACTAAACCTGTACAAGCCTGAAAAATGAAAGCCAGCTTATTTACACATACTTGTTAATATTGCTCCAACCGATTCCCGAGCTGGGGAGAGAAACAGGGTTGCAGTACAGTGCCGCTGCCACTGGGACCCAATTGTATGGCACATGCTTTTGCTCTGGATTTGATTTGCAATATTTTAATAAAGCCTTCTCCATTAATCAGGGCTTCTCATCACCTACACATTATTAACAGGATGTCTCAAAACCCATTCTGTAAGGGGCACAACACCAAGAGAGTGACTTGTTATTGTATTTTTTCTAAGAGGAAAAAAAAATCGAATCGGTTTAGCTTTGTGAAATGACTTTAAAGAGTATGTATCTCTGTTTCCCACAGCAGTGAGAAAACAGATAGATACATTATATCCTGCAAATCCGGCTATTGGGGTCCTGCTCATATCTCCTCACCTACCCATAAGTACCACACAGAGACACTTAGAAGCATTCCTGTCCATGAAACTGGCCAGACAAATTAAAGGTATACCCCAGACAGCTCTGAAACAGTGTAGGTCCTGAATGTAAGTAAGCCATTTCTCGGTGGTGGAGCAATTTCGAAATGCTTCTATACATTCAGTCCAAGATTTTAAAGAAAAATTGATCAACAGCCTCTCACTCGGTCTTGTTTTCACTATTCCTGCTGCCACTGTATCACAGTAGTTCCGGAGAATGCCCCCCAGTAAGTGGCTTGTGTTTAAACCATTGCATGACATCCAGGGATCAATCAAGTCCATACTAACATCAATACTCCTCAACAAAAAATTCTGTCAGCTCTAAGGTAATATATTCTCAAGCAGTGTAATGGGCATTTTAAAATTCTTAGGAGTGTTTTTTATTCTAATGCCTTATTTTTTAAAAATACAATTTTAATATACTTCTGCATTAAATGCACTTAAAGAGTAGATGTTTTGACTCAAGGTCAATATATACCAGCTTAGGAGTTTCAGGTTTGCTTCTGTTTTTCTTTTTAATCTCTCTCGGTAATTTTATTTTTACATATGATGAAAATATTGGTCAGATACATCAGAATTGAAGTCTGAACATAAAAAAAATGTACAGAACACTGAAAATTGACAAATGTACTTCTCATCACCAACTCTCCTGACTGTTGTGACTGCAGGAATGTAAGTTCCACGTGTGTCTGTATCTTACATACTCACTAACTCATTTATTTTGTTGATTGTGACGCTATATCTCAATCCATTGTTGACACATAGAATAGGCATACAGTTGTTCTTGATATTTGTTAAATAATTCCATTATTGAATTGAATTCATGATTGAATGATATCTTCATACTGTCCCCTTTTACATTCCTGGTTTGTGCAGTTAATATCAGATATGTACTCACAAATGAAGATTTGAAGCCAGGAGTCTCATATGAGAGAGGACATCATACAGCATTTATCTCTCTGGGTGTGGGCTATCTTGCTCAATATGATCTTTTCTAGTTCCATCCATTTGCCTGCAAACAAAAAAAAATGGTTTTGGGGTATTTTGAAGATTGTAAATGCCCTTAAATCAGGCATCTAAACTTAAGGTCTAAACAGTCCAGTTTCCCTGGAACAAGCCCTCCTGACTTTCTCTAATCATACCCTGGCTTGACGGAGGGAGACGTTCTATTGGTTTTGTTTGTGTTCACTTTAAATAGTATATATCTATTTGATTAACACATTTGCTTTTGATATTCAGCTATGTCTCTTGACCGAGTTAACAGCCGTTTTCTCTCTCTAAATAATCATTTATTCCCTGAATGTAACATACTCTGCTCATCTCTTTTTGTTTCAATGGATTTTGTTTGTTTCCATATTGGCATTCTATATAAAAAAAAAAGCTTCTGTTAATATTCTTAGGCGATTTGTTTTGTACATTAATGATTTTATATTTAAGGGGATTACCTAACAATGAACCTTTCATTCCTAAGCTGAAAATATAATTGATGTTAGAAGAAATAGTCAAACACTGTTTCAACAAATAGATTTTACAATGTATATTGCCACCAGCCCTGTATAAATATTTTCACACACTTGAAGAAGTTCCCTGCCTTTGGTAATGTCTATATCTAGACTCTGAACTATCTCTATATATTTATCTATTTTAGGGGGAGTATGCTCTGGCTTTCTCCCACATGTCTCTTCCTCTTTTATACAGAAGTTGAACTGACCATAAGAATCTCACCCTCAGCTCCTCCTCACTACTGTCCTGCCTCCAGATATCATTGCATTACTGATTTGGTTTTCAATGTATTTTCAGAGGGTTACACAATCAAACAATATCCTTGTTCCTGGTTACCGCTACACAACCCACCCACCCTGTACCCCCTCTCTCCCTCCCTTTTGCTTCTATGAGGGTGCTCCTCCACCCACTCACCACTCCCATCTCATCACTCTAGCATCCCCCTATGCTGGGGCATCAAACCTCCTCAGGACCAAGGACCTCCCCTCCCATTAATGTCAGATAAGGCCATCCTCTGCTACATATGTGGCTGGAGCCATGGATCCCTTCATGTGTACTTGTTCATTAGTTGTTCAGTCTCTGGTTGGTCGTGTAGTTGATATCGTTCTTCCTAGGGGGCTGCAATCCCCTTCAGCTCCTTCAATCCTTCCTCTAGCTCTTCCATTGGGGTCCCTGGGCTCAGTGTGTTGCTTGGCTGTGAGTATCTGCATCTGTATTGGTCAGGTGCTGGTAGAACCTCTCAGGGAATAGGCTCCTGTCAGCAAGTGCTTCTTGGCATCAACAAAAGTGTGCAGGTTTGGTATCAGCAGATGGGATGGATCCTTAGGTGGGGTAGTCTAAATTATTTAGATCTTTAATTGAATCCCTGCAAGCTCTTAGGATTTTCATGTAAACTTCAGACAGAATGTGTGTGTGTGTCTGTGTGTGTGTGTGTGTGTGTGTGTGTGTGTGTATAAAATTTCAATGTTACTTGTTAAGTTTTCAAGCAGCTTCTAGATGCACAATTTCATGTACAAGAAGAGTTTCTGGTTACTCTTATAGTTATTTTGACATTTTCACTGCCTTTCTAAAAATAATATCAATTTCAGTGGGATATATTAAAATCAGTGAGATCTGATATTATCTTTTTATTAAAGTCTGGTCTTGCTTTGCATAGGTAAGTTATCATTTGTTATTTTTCAGGAGACATTCTTGATCAGATTAAAGGCATTCCTTTTTTCTTTCCCTTTGCTGAGTACTTTTTTTTTTTTAATGAATGATAGTTTAACTTTGACAAATGAGTTTTCTACTTCTCCTGAGATAATTTTCTGTTAAGTTGATATATTCTGTTGATTGTTTTAAGTGTGAAAACAATTATTCTTTCATGGGATAAAACCTATCTTGTAAGATGCATCATTCCTATATGTTTTAAGATTGAATATGCAAGTGCTTTTGTTGAGGATTTTGGTGTTTCTAACTAAAGGAAGTTGTTTCCTGAATTTGCCTTTTTAAAATATATCTTTTTTTTAAACTAAGACTAAGCTGACTTCCACAGGAGATAGAAATTAATCTTTTCCTTCATTTTAATTACTCTCATAAAACTGATTTTATCTATTCTCTTTATGACAATTACCTATTAATCTTTCAAAAGAAAAGATTGCATCTATACATATGTATTTATTGAGTTAGTCATTAATCAATAGAATTATATAAATATAGACAGTTATATATGATATTTGCTTTCGTAACCCTTATTGTTTTGTGCAGAGTAATCCCTAGCAAGATGACATAATTTTGGCTGTGACTTACTTTTGTGTTTTTGAGTCAGTTTCATGAAGCCCAAGACTATAACAGATGGTGGCTTTGACTCTTCCTCTTACAAGCATGAGCTGCCATGCCCTGGGAAAGCTTGATTTTTTTTTTTTTTTGCTGTTTTATAGTTGTCTAATTTGTTCCAGTATCAGAATCATACTGAGAGCTTTGTACATAGTCACTAAGCTGTCTACCACTGAACCACATCCCTGGTTTCAAAACTGATTGGAGATAAAGACAGAGATAGACAGAGATACAGAAAGAGGCAAAGAGAGATCTCTCAAAATATAAAGAGTATATATCATGAAAGAGAAAAGTTATAAAAAGTGAGAGAAATACTTTACTGTCAATAGATTTGTCAACTTTGATAAAACAGATACATTTCCTCAAAGCAAATAACTGACATTTCATTGGTTTCAGTTAACTGTTACTTGTTATGTAATGAAATATCATCAAAGACACTGTCACACCGTAAAGACACTGATCCTCTGGTTCTTACAGTAGTTCAATCTCTCTTTTCTGATGCTCCCTGAGCCTTAGGTGTGGGGGTTGTGTTGTAGAAATATTGATTAGGGACAAGCACCCCCCGGTCACCTTTTTCTGTATTTTGAGCAGTTGTAGTTTTGTTTGATGGTCTTTTCTACTGAAAGCATTGCTAAGAGCCAGAGGATGAGGACATCTGCAATAAGATACTATCTTCTAACAATATGAACTAACCAGTACCCCCAGAGCTCGTGTCTCTAGCTGGATATGTAGCAGAAGATGGCCTATAGTTGGCCATCATTGAGAAGAGAGGCCCCTTGGTCTTGCAAACTTTATATGCCCCAGTACAGGGGAACGCCAGGGCCAAGATGTGGGAGTGAGTGGGTAGGGGAGCAGGGCGGGGGATGGGGGAGGGTATAGGGACTTTCAGGATAGCATTTGAAATGTAAATCAAGAAAATATCTAATAAAAATTGGGAAAAGATACTATCTTCTAGGTCCAACACACAGCTGTACCTATGAAATCTTACCAACATGATCGCAAAAATAAGACATGGATAATAACAACATTAACTGACATCCCAAAGCAGGTAGCCTACTCCTAGATGAATAATTACACCAATTAATGGCTTCTGAGAGAAGAGGAATCAGTATTTTTGGAGGAACAAGCCCCAGGATAGGTTATCCAACCTAAAGTGCTCGTCTCTAAACATATATACATATAAACAACAGTAAATGGACTCAGCAGGTTACATATGTGTAACAATAATAACTTTGAAGAGGTCATAGACATGAGAATAAGTGGGCAGGAATGAAAGGACTTGGAAGATGGGAAGAGTATAGTGAAATTATGTAAATACAGTACTAATGTATGAAGTTTACAAAATCATAAAATAAATATTAAAAAGAATAAACATTATGTAACAATAACAATGACAAAGAAAAGCTTACCAAGACGTACTTGTCAGCATGCCCTCTATGTTTGCTATGACAACGAAAGCAGAGAAAATGCCCTATAGTGTTTGTTGGTGCACTCATAATCCCAGCATCCAGAAGGAAGAGTAGGCATGATTGCACTGGTCCCTCTGGTGCAAGGTCAAACAGGAACAGTCCTCTGAGGAGTGAAGAGGCAGTGGGGATGATTATAGGAAAGACAGAAGAGAAGACTCAGATGCAAAAAGGTTAGAAATGGGGAGGGATGTCCAGTGAATACTGAGGCAGCCTGGAGTTTAATTCTCATGGGCTTTTTATACTTTACAGTATAGTGGGAAACATAGTCACAAGCAAGTAGAGACAATGGCTGATGTACCAGTATAGAGGGAAACATAGTCACAAGCAAGCCGAGACAATGGCTGAGGTACTTTGGATATGTACCCATCCAGAGGACTCCATATTCCTCCCTGTTCCTTCCTCCAAGATTAACAGAACATTCAGCCCTTTACCCTTACCCTCTCTTATTATTCCATGTGTCACCAGGCCTACTCAGCTATTAGAAACAATGAATATATGAAATTCCTAGGCAAATGGATGGATCTGGAGGGTGTCATCCTGAGTGAGGTAACCCAATCACAAAAGAACTCACATAACATGTACTCACTGATATGTGCTATGATCGGGTCTTCGGATCTGATGGGTTCTATGTTAAATGATTTGTGTACTTTGAGTTCTTCTTACTTCTTCAAAATGTGGTCTCTTCGCCCCTTCCTAGAATTAGAACAAAGCACACATTGAAGGAGTTACAGAGATCATGTGTGAAGCTGAATCAAAAGGATGGACCAACCAGTGACAGCGGCTGCCAGGGATCCCTCCCATAATCAGCCACCAAAAATAAACACTATTGCATATGCCAGCAAGATAATGCTGAAAGGGCCCTGATATAGCTGTCTCATGGGAGGCTATGCCAGTGCCTGGCAAAGACTGAAGTGGATGCTCACAGTTAGCTATTAGTTGGAACACAGGACTCCCAAGGTAGGAGCTAGAGAAAGTACCCAAGGAGCTGAAGGGGTCTTCAACCATATGGGTGGAAGAATAACATGAACTAACTAGTTCCCCCTGCGCTCATGTCTCTAGCTGCATATATGGAAGAAGATGGCCTAGTTGGCCATTATTGGGAGGAGAGTCCCCTTGGTCATACGGACTTTATATGCCCCAGTACAAGGGAACACCAGGGCCATTATGTGGGAGAGGATGGATAGGGGAGCAGGGCGGGGATGGGGGAGGTTATAGGGAAATTTCTGGATAACACTTGAAATGTAAATGAAGAAAATATCTAATAAAGAGAAAAAAATTTTTAAAAAATCTGCCATCAGGCTGGACTTGACTCTGCCTGATAATCCTCAGGCTTTCACAGAAGCAGGGAAAATGGCTCCAGGCAAATGATTACCATAAATTTGAATCTAGCCTCCTCCATATAGTAACTTGTTGTGAGGCACTCTCTTCAGTAATTAGTTTCCACAGATCCATCTTAATATTTTAAACCTCCAGGACTACAACTCACAACTTTTATTTTATAATCTCTTATCCCCCTCCCTCAGGTGCCCACTCCAAAAGTCCCCTTATGCTTTCTGAACTTTTTCTATTACTCCATGTTAAACACACAAGCAAATGATTTGAAGCTAGGATTTGTATATGAGAGACAACATAAGATATTTGTCTGTCTGTCCTGGCCTCAGTTGCATCACCCCGTATAAATTTTTCCAGCTCAACCCATTTACCTGAAATTGTTATGATTTAATGTTTCATTACAGTTAAGTAATATCACACAATGTATATGGACCACATTTTTTATGTATTCATCCACTGATGGACATGTGTTGATCTTATTTCTTAGCTATTGAGAATGGAGAAACAAAAAGATGCTTAAATCTCTCTGTAGTAGGGTAGTTATAAAGTTCATTGAGCATATGCCCAAGAGTGGTATAGCTGTGTCATAAAGGAATTCTATTTCTTGGTTTGGGAGGAACATCCAGATTGGTTTCCAAAATGGACACACTGTGTGCACTCCCATCAACAGTACCTAAACATACCATTTGCAGCATCATGTTAGTACTCGTTATTTGTATTCCAGGTGATGACCATTCTCACTGGACGGAGGTGAATCTTAAAATAATTTTAATTTGCATTTACCTGTTAACTAATTTTTTTTAACTTGAAAACTTTTAAAATTGTTTTTAAGCCATTTGCATTTCTTCTTTTGAAAATTCTCTGTTCAGTTCTATAGCCCACTTTAAAATTTTTATTGTCTACTTATTTTAATATTTAAGGTACTTTAAATTTTATTTGTATGTATCTGGATACTGATTCTCTTTTAGTTGAATAGATAGCAAAGACTTTCTCACATTCTGTGGGCTGTCTATTTGCTGTAATTTCTTGTACTTCATGAAACCCAATTTCTTCATAATTTGACTAACTTTCTGTTCTACCTTTGAAGGGGAAAGCTAACCCAACAGAAGAGTGTAATAAAAATATGAAAGCCTATTTTCTCTTAACCTAACTTTAAAATAATTAATTGGCAGTATAGTAGAATACATGTAAAGCTAGACTGTCTTCAATCAGAAATTTACACCCTCAGGAAAAGAGTTAATTTACTGTCTGTGACTCCAGGTATTAAAAAAAGGAGGTCCCAAACCAATGCTATGCAACATGTCTGTCTAAGATGTGGAAGGACAAATGCAATTATCACCATAAGCCTAGAAATAAGTAACATGCAAAAGTGTCTTGTTATTGAAAGAACAGAGGAGCATTTTCAGAAACTGGACACAAACCAAAGATTACAAATCTAATATGCACAAGTAACATACAAAAGACAATGACAGAGACCTCCATGAAAGATATCTATGTAGGATAGAATTCTAGAAGTCTCATGATGATTATAAAATGATTGCAAATAAATCATCTCTGCATTCATTAAAATAACAAGAGGATGCACAAAAAATATTGTTCTTCCTTAATGTGTGTATTGAAAGCATTTTCATAATCTTCTTTAACTCTTGCACTTGATATGAGGGTTTGTGCCTGCTCTTATTGTAACTTGTTATGCTGTATTCAGCTGATATCTTTGGGAGGCCTCTTCTCTGAAAGAAGACAAAGGAGCAGTGGATCGGGGGAAGAAGAGGGCTGNGAAGAGGGCTGTTGAGATGGCTCAGCGGGTAAGAGCACCCGACTGCTCTTCCGAAGGTGATAAGTTCAAATCCCAGCATCCACATGGTGGCTCACAACCATCCGTAACGAGATCTGGCGCCCTCTTCTGGAGTGTCTGAAGACAGCTACAGTGTACTTACATATAATAAATAAAACAAATCTTTAAAAAAAAAAAAAAAGAGGAGCGGAGAGAGAAGAAACTGCAGTCAGAATGTAATATATGAAAGAATAATGAAATTTAAAACTGAAAAAATTCAACACTGAGATCTTACAATCCTTAATAGTTTCCAATCACATGTCTGAATCTAAACTTGCCATACTAATAAACAACCAAATTTGATGATCCCATTTTCAAGAAAAAAATATATACACACATTCATCTCTTACTTATGATTCTCCTTTCTCAATTTTTCAAGAATAAAGGACATGGAGGATGGGAAAATATAATTATACATTTATTTCTCATTGAATTTGTTTCTTCACTGTCAACTGGCCTTTTGGTTTCTTAGTGTTCCATCAATTTTCTATGAATCCACATATAGCATATGAATTCTTATAATGGATTTTGTCTTGACTTCTGATAAACTGGGAGAAGGGATATAGTAAATGAATATCTCTTTCATCTTAACTCTTTTCTTCTTAGATGCTGTGCCTTTTTCAGTGCTAATAGTGGAGAGCAGTATGGTGGTCTACATCTATACCACTTGCTTGTGTAATAATGGAAGTTATACCTGTGACAAAGCCTGTTCAACTAGACCATCTGTGTTTATAAAATTTTTACAAATGAGCATTAAAACATAAATGATACAAGTGCATTTTAATTTTAAGACTACAGAAAATAGGAAAACTTAACTTTGAATATCATGAGACGAAGCAAACTTGAACACACATCAGATGTATCTTGAAGAAAGATTAGGAAATAAAGTTAACTTGTCTTTAACACTGATGAGGCTACATTCTCTTTACACATTTTAAACAAGAATATAAAATTGCTCTTGAAAGTGCTTCCCCAAATGTATTTATAACTAGAATATGATTTGTAAACTTCTTTCATTCGTACAAAAATCAAGTCATTCTTTCTAATACTCCATGTTTCTAAATTGAAGAATACGGTTTCAATGACAGAATATAGATAAAGGAAGAGCAAGAAAAGTGGTTAGTGTGTGCCCTTTAGAAAGAAGCTTTTGAGACCTGTCCCATGTAGATCCAAAAGCTTTCACAGAGTGAAGTTGCTTAATATTATTTGAAAGTCTTTCTTGCCAGGCATGGTGGCACACACCTTTAATCCCAGCACTTGGGAGGCAGAGGCAGGCCGATTTCTGAGTTCGAGGCAAGCCTGGTCTACAAAGTGAGTTCCAGGACAGCCAGTGCTATACAGAAAAACCCTGTCTTGAAAAACCAAAAAAAAAAATAAATAAATAAATAAATAAATAAATAAATAAATAAATAAATAAAAGAAAGAAAGAAAGAAAGTCTTTCTCACTACATCTCTATTTCTAGCTCTGTAGAGAGAATCTCTTATAATCATTACCTGTCAATTAAAAAGCCTATGCCCAATGAGCTGAGGCAGAAAATAGGAGGTGGGGCATCCAATAGGGGGAGAGGGAATTCTGGGAATTAGTCAAAGGCCAAATATTCACCCAGAACCTAGAGGAGATCAGAACATGGCAGCTGAGCACAGGTATCCAGCAAAATGGGAAAACTCAGATTAACGTCAAGGAGTTGGTTGCCTGGGAACATGGAAGAGATGGCCATAAACCAGCTACATGGCTGAACTCAGGATAGAATAAAAGAAGAGAATATACCCAGCACCGCTAAGGACACTGATGTAAACAAGCACTTAGCTGAACTGAAATAAGGGGAGAGTCACCCAGGAACTTGGAGGAAATGGACATAAGAAGACAAGGAGAGTCCCTCCTCATGTACTCCTTGGTTGGTGGTCTAGTCCCTGGGAGCTCTGTGGGTACTGGTTGGTTCTGTGAGAGGAGAGGCCCTTGGCCTTGTGGAGGTTAGACGCCCCAGTGTAGGGGAATGCCAGGACAGGGAAGTGGTTGTGGGTGGGTTAGTGAGCAGGGGAAGCGGGGATGGGATGGGGGGAATTTCAGAGGGGACATGAGGAAAGGGGATAAAATGTAAATAAAGAAAATACCTAATAAAAACTGAAAAAATAATCAAGGAAGGAAGGGAAGGAGGGAGAAAAAAGGCAGAGAGACTGACATGAAGACAGAGAAATGTTGTGTGGTGAAATAAAAATGACAGGAGAAAATGGAGCCTTCTGTTAATGTGTGACATGTATCAAAAGCCATGGAAACATTTATATTCCACCAGTAAAAGAAGAAAACCAACAAAACAATTAAAAAAAGAAGAAGCAGGCAGAGGAGGAGGAGGAGACAGAGGAGGAGGAGGAAGAGACAGAGGAGGAGGAGACAGAGGAGCAGGAGGAGGAGGAGGAGGAGGAAGAGGAGGGGGAGGAAATGAAACCAGCCAAGTAACTGAGCCCAGGTTAGAATAAAGGGGATAGAAAATTAAGAGCAAGTTGGAAAACAAGCCAAAGCTTATGGTCGGGGCATTTATTAATAAATAATCCATCTCTGAGTTATCATTCCAGAAGCAAGGGCTGGGAGGAGAAAAATGGATTTTTTTTTTAATGAACCCAAACAGTTGTTTTCAGATATCAATTAGAATGTAAAAACAAAGAAGCATAGATGTGCAGTTCAAAGAATGGTAGTGTCTATTCAATTCTCATAGAAGAAGGGAACATAAGTTTTCTTTTTACACAGCATCCCAAGAGCTGAGAACTCAAGCCATGTGGTCTCTAAAGTAATATACACCGTATCACATCAGAATGATATAAGTGGATTCACAAACATGCACAAATCTGTGATTTTGTATGTGTGTGCCGCCTTCCTTATAAGTCCAAACAAGTGATTCCATGCTAAATATTGGGATGCTGATGAAATGAAAGTAGAGTAGAAAATGTCCAGATAAAAATATTTTAAAAGAGAAATAAAATAAAATTACATTCATTGTAGTTGTTAGATCAAAACTCATGTTAATAAAGAAATAGGTTTAAAAAATTGCCAACAAGATGTTACTAAGAATGATGCTTTTGATTGATACTAGGATATGGTCAAATCTGACTGCCTTTTCTCACTCATTTCCTGGGGAACTCAGTTTTTAGATTCAAAGATATAGAAATAATAAGCACTACAAATTAAAATTTGTTGAAGAAACTGTCATGCTGACAAAGTAATAATCGTAATATCTGGAAAATTCATAGTCTGTTGACTTAATGCAGTGTCTTGAATTAATACAGCCTTTTCACCAATATACTGAAAATTACTCACTTTATTGACATTAACAAACATAATTATATCCTCAGGTTGAACAGGTTTCTGTGAAATTTAGTAAAATGTCAAATATTGTCCTTTATAATGTTGGTTCTTATAAAGTATTTCACACATATTAACTTATTCTTTATCTAAGGAAATATGATCATAAAATTTTCCCATTTTGATTACATATAAAAATGCTAACTACTTTATAGCCAGATTCTACACTTTAAATATGAAATTCTTTGACACAGCAAGAGTATTTGGTTATGTAAACTGAGGCTCATAAAAGTTGCTAATAAATACAGAGAAAGAAAGGATGTGAACTCAAGAGATTTTGATTATATGATCACAATTATCATGTTATAGTGTCATAGATATGAGAAAATTAAATATAAACAGTGTGTCCTGCTTGTGCTCATGTGGTAACTTAGAGACAAACTATAACAAGAAAGCAACTTGCAAGTATTTTTTCACTTCCCATCAAAACAGGCTGGTTCTAAAAACATATACCAGATATCCAAAGTGAGGATTGACGCCTTCTAGATTTTCTTAGGTTGTTGTAAGAAGTCATTTTTTGTGACCATGTAGTTGATGTCTCCATGTAGTACTTGCCTATTATCTGAAGACTTATAGCCCCTCATGCCTCACCACAGCTGACCACTGTCCTCTGTCACCTAGCCTTTACTAAAACACAGGTATTTTAGTTACACCACTTCTTGAAAATGAATCCTTAGAGTAATCTGAAAGAGTCTGAGAATGAATCATTCCTTAGTACATTCCCATGTAATACCGAGCCAAACCTCTACATGGGTTATAAGTTTTGTCCGAAAGCTAAATAGAAGTATCAGGTAATCTATGCTTACATTTTTGACCTTGGGAATTTAAACTGTCTAAGGACCATAGTTAAACAATTTGAACTATGAGATTTTTGTCCTTTGAACAGTTGCTGTTATGATATAAGATCTGAGGGACTTCGAAACAGAAAGAAGATGTGTTTTCATGTGAAGTGGAATGAATTCTGGAGGGCATAAGGTAGACCCTCTCTGAAGAAAGCCTCCAAGGATCTATGCCCTTAAGTTACCCCACAACTTCTATCCTTAAATATAATTGTGACCCATTACTTGCTTCATTGTTGCAGCATAGCAGGTGGAAAAACTTTCCATTGGTTGATTTGAATAAGGAATATTCTATGCTTTGAAAAGGCCTATAGAAATGGCCACATGGTAAAAATTATATGTAGTTTGTGAATACTGAGAGCATTATCCATCTAACAGCCCACAAGTAAATATTAAACCTTTATTCTACAACCACAAAAAGATGAATTATGCCAGCAGTCTGAGAAAATTTGGATGCTGATCAATTTGTAATCAAGCTTTGGATAATTCTGCAGTCCAAGCCAAAATGTGAATTGTAACTTTTACCTCAAAATGCAAAGCTAGCCAAGTTTGGCTAGAATCCTCTGCCTCAGAACTATGAGGTAATAAAACTAAGCTGCTATTGATACTAAATTATAAATTGCTTCTGTATCATAGACAGCTGGTATGGCCATATCATGACATCATATATAATTATACTCACTTCAAAATATTTTAAAGATTTTCATAAATATGTATCAGTTAAAAATAAGTGTATTCTGGATTTAAATATTTATTATGAATAAGAATTTTTCAGATTGTTGAAATTACTTTAAGTAACCAATATACCAGGTACACATATAGTTAAATAAAAGTGTTTTACTTGTATGAAGAAGTCGACCATATTTGAGTACATATTGAGTATTCTATGATATATTTGCATTTTAATATCAGTTATCACTCAAAGGAACTATGATCAATGTCATGACTTTATTACTCAAGTAGAAATATACTCAAAGATAAACAAAGAAAATTTCAAAACTCTGATGGAAATTTAATAAAAAAACATAGCTTATTATTCTATTTCAAATTTTACATGTATTTAAAGAAGTTTTAAAAATCCTACCCATATTCCTACAAAATAATTGTGATAAAGATGCTTAATAAATTCAGGATCATACTTGAGTTTCAAGTTTTAACAGTATTTTAGCACCCAGGTTCATTTGTTGCTCATCTACATTATACAAATTTTACATCATTGTTATCTTTTTTAGTGTCAGTTATTTATACATTTATCTTGTATTTCAGAAAACTGAAAATTTATTGTGAAATATTCCAAATAACTTTACAGGTGATGTACAAATATAATGGTAACCAAACAGGCAGTCATGAAACAAGCATAAAATCTGCAATACCAATAGACACAGTAAGTATTCCATTATGAAAGACATGGATAAAGAGGGGAATTCTCAACTGAGGAAACTCAAATGGCTAAAAAGCACCTAAAGAAATGTTCAACGTCATTATTCATCAGGGAAATGCAAATCAAAACAACCTTGAGATTCCACCTCACACCAGTCAGAATAGCTAAGATGAAACACTCAGGTGACAGCAGATGCTGGAAAGGATGTGCAGAAAGAGGAACACTTCTCCATTATTGGTGGGATTACAAGCTGGTACAACCACTCTGGAAATCAGTCTGGCAGCTCCTCAGAAAACTGGGCTTACCTGAGGACCCAGCTATCCCACTCCTGGCATATACCCAGAAGATGCTCCAACATGTAATAAGGATACATACTCCACTATGTTCATAGAACCCTTATTTATAATAGCCAGAAGCTGGAAAGAACCCAAATGTTCCTCAACAGAGGAATGGATACGGAAAATGTGTTACATTTATACAATGAACTACTACTCAGCTATTAAAAACAATGACTTCATGAAATTCACAGGCAAATGAAGTAGAACTTGAAAAATATCATCCTGAGTGAGGTAACTCAGTCACAAAAGAATGCACATGGTATGTACTCACTGATGAAAGGATAATAGCCAAAAAGTTCAGAAAACACAAGATTCAATTCATAGACCATATGAAGCCTAAGAAGAAGGAAGACCAAAGTATGGATGTTTCAGTGCTTCTTAGAAGGGTGAACAAAATGCTCACAGGAGGAAATATGGAGACAAAGTGTGGAGTAGAGACTGAAGGAAAGGCCATCCAGAGACTGCCCCACCTGGGGATTTATCCCATATATAGCAACCAAACCAGGACACTTTTGTGGATACCAGGAAGTGCTTGTTGTTGATGGAAGCCCGATATGGCCATCTCCTGAGAGGCTCTTCTAGAGCCTGACAAATACAGAGGTGAATGCTCACAGCCAACCATTGGACTGAGCTGGGGTCCCCGATAGAGGAGTTGGAGTAGGGATTGAAGGAGTTGAGGGAAATGCCACTTATGTGGAAGAGGATGGCCTTGTTGGACATCAGTGGGAGGAGAGGTCCTTGGGCCTGAGAGTGTTTGATGCTCCAGTGTAGGGAAATGCCAGCGCAGGAAGAAGGGAGTAGGTAGGTGGGTGGGTGAGTGGGTGGGTGGGTTGGTGGGGAAGCACCCTCATAGAGGCAGGGAGAGGGGGGATGGGATGGGGGTTTCTGAAGCGGAGACCTCTAAAGGGGAAAACATTTAAAATATAAATAAAGAAAATATCCAATTAAAAAAAAAACATTGAGGAATTTGTATCTTTTCAGGAAATTTTTCTTTTGAAGAAATGTTCATTGAGACAAGACCTCAATGATTATGCAATGGTGTACCTAACTTAAAGGAACCCACTTACTCACATTTAAAGACAATAGAGTAAATGTTAGGCAAAATGCATCTGCTCTAATGACTGACTAATGTAAATGAAGAAATTATCTAATAAATAAATTTTAAAAATTAAAAAAATATTAAAAAGAGACTTTATATGATTACTTTCAATTTGGGGAACTTTCAGAGTTTCAGAGTAACCAACAGAAATTCCAGCTATCTTCCTCAATTGTAGATTGTATGGAATGGGACTTGGGATATAGGATATTTTCTAGAAATGGCCTTAATTTTTTCTGAGCTATCTTGGCTTTAATATATTTACATCCTTTAATATCATAAATGAATGGATTATGCTTGATAAGGTTTGCAATCTGCAAATGATTCTTAGCATATGAGCTTTGCCAGCTCTGCAGAAGCCCTACGACAGGTGAGGATTCATCTGCAAAACAAAATGTGGCACTGAAAAATTACCTCCGTTGCAGGCATGATTTCCCAATACATAATGCCATTTGTTGCCTAGTTATGTGATTTCATTTATTAAAATGTTTCACGCCTAATAATCCAAGCCCTTCAGCCATGAGATTCTCTAGTTTTCATAACATCTACTATTCTTCCATCTCCAATATGTAATTCTGAGGCTGCTACATTCATAGTTAACATTTCAATCATATATTTATTTCTAAGCAAAGTGGGCATCTCTTAGACAAACAAAAATATGTAGATGCTAGTCAAAAGAAAACTACTAAAAACATCCTCTTTGACTCCACTGTGAACTGAGGTTCCTAGAAATAAGCCTTATCTACATAGAACTTTTCTACAAAAGTTGATTGATTGATAAGAACACTGGTGATTATAGAGGAGTCAGAAGGTTACAAGTTCACTTCAAAATCATCCTGTGCTATCTTGGTCTTTTGAATAGTAATATATTTCCTACCCCAGATGTAGGCTAACAATGTTAAACCATTTGGTAAATTAAATGAAACTTAGAAATTTGTAAATGGACAAATCATTGGATTTTGCCAATTCAAAAGCTAAATGTCATCAGACAGTATTGGCCTATAAAATATATGTCCCTGCTATTCAGTAAGCTGCCTGCAGGAGAGACAAGTATCAACATATTTGAAACTTCTCTGTTCTATAACTTTCTTTGTTCTGTTGCTGGGCAATGTGGGGTAACTTTAATCTGTATTCTCAACCCATGGTCACTGATATTTGGCTCCAGAATGATTCTATCTCATTCCATTTCAGGTGAAAGCTGTGTCCTTTGCATTGATATCACTTAAAGGCTACTTCCAAATTATTCCATGTTTTTAAAAGCAACAGTAGGGGGCCATGAGTGAGTCTTAGGGTCACACTAGTTTGCATTTCATTTTTGACTATAAGAATTTAATGCTTTGCCCTCAGACCAAGTGCTAACCTTTGGATTTCTACAATTATAAATCGAATATCGATATCCTGGCTGACAAGGTTGTGTTAAAACTAACAAATTTCAAGAACATGGCGAGATCTTTCTCAAAGTGAAAGAAACCAAAAGTAATTTATTCACACTTCTCTTTCCTATACCTTCAATCTGTTATGAACAACAACAACAAAAAAAATAGTTTGCCAAAGAGCCACGGCTATAGAATATTATGCAACTACCATAGCACTGCTGTAACCTTTCCAAGCAGCAAGACCCTACTTTGTATTCACTACTTCACGTAATCAGATGTCCTTGGAAAGAAGTGGCATTTCCTTCCAAACTGCACTTCCAAAACTGTAGCTAACTTAAACTAAATTTAAGTTCACTTTCTGGTATTTTACCTAAACCATCATATATCATAACCTACATGTAAGCAGTACTCTTACCATTGCAATATTTTATGCAAAACAATTTGAATTACAGGTCAAATGTTCCCTTAAGTAATTGCATTACAGTGGAAATGCAATCTTTGGGAAGGGTAAAGAATACATTAAAGAGAAATCCTGCATAATGACGCCTCCCCACAGCTTCCGTGTACTTAGAGTTGTTTGGTTTTTAATTTTTTAGGACAGAAGACAAAAGCTCAAGGCATGAGATTATTTTCCTATTGGTATTAAAATTATAGGTTGATTCAGTGAATATTTCAAGATGAAAAGGTTTTGAAGCGTGTTTGTGCAAGCCCTGAGATGCTGATCTACAACAGTCCTGAAAATGTTAACTCTTCCCTGCTATTGGTTTGTCTCCTATCCCCTCCAGCCTTCCCCACCACATCACTCACAGAAGATGGCAAATGGTATTTTTCAGCTGCACTCATGGGAATGTAGAGCTTAAAGGTAATTTTTATAGCTACAAACAAAGTGCATTGGATTTCAAAAGTGTGTACGTTGAGTTATGTATAGATGTGAACCTCAAAGAGGTGTGTGGATTCTTTTTGTTAATACTGTCCTAACTAGAAACTTTCTCTAAAAGCCTCAGGCATTCTATAACCAGCAAATGGTTCTCAGCATGACACTTTCAGGGAAGCAGAAGACCTATAAATCTGGCAGGAGCTGCGAAAGTGAGATTATGAACAGTTAAGTAGATTGTCCCAGGTGACAGCCAGTGCATCTGAACCCTCAGTCCCCCAGAATCTAAATCCATCCCACACGCACTGTGATCTAAACAAGCCTGCCAGTTTATCAACTTTAAACCTTTCACAAAACTAATATTACAAATCACACTGTCCAGGAGGCATCAATGATGTTCAAAGTCTTGTTGCAGAACTTATGATTATGGAGAGAAATGAGGAGTTGTTGCCTCTAATCAACCTGTTCATGCAGCAGATCTTGTCAGACTCATATTTGTTCGGCCTCTATAAATGTCCCACAGGGAACGCATTGCTCTCTGAAGTGAAGCTGCTGTCAGGAATGCATTATTGTAATGGTACAATGGGCATTTTACAGTAAAGGCTGGCTTGTCTTTGATCAAGATGACCTTGGTGACCTTTGTTTGCCTTTGCTTGACTAAAGTGTGTAGACTTTTTCCTGAGCGAGCAATGCAGAGGTCATGGATGGGCGCTGCTTACTGCCTTGCTTCCCAAGGTTTGCTGAGCCTGCTTCCTTATAGAACCCAGGACCAGCCACTGGTGGCACTTCCCAAAATGGGCGGGGCCTTTGTGCTTGAACTAATGAAGAAAATGACCTGTGGGCTTGCCTACAATTCAGTCCTTTAAGGTATTTTCTTTTTCTTTTTTTCTTTTTTTTTCTATTTCTTATTGGTTGTTTTATTTATTTACATTTCAAATGTTAGCCTCCTTCTGGGTTTCCCCTTGATGAACTCCCTATCCCATGCTCCCTACCCCCCTCCTTCTATGAGGGTGCTCCCCCACTCACTCACCCACCCACCAACTACCCACCCATCCCTGCCTCAGTGCCCTAGCATTGTCCTATCCTGGGTCATCAAATCGTCATAGGACCAAGGGCTTCCCCTCCCATTGATGCCAGATCAGGCCATCCTCTGCTACATATGTATCTGGAGACATGGGTTCCTCCATGTGAACACTTTGGTTGATGGTTAAGTCCTTGGGAGCTCTGAACAGTCTGGTTAATTGGTATTGTTCCTCTTTCTATGGGGTTACAAACCCCTTCAGCTCCTTCAGACCTTCCACTAACTCCTCCATTAGGGATCCCAGACTTAGTCCGATGGTTGGTTGCATGCATCCACATCTGTAATGGCCAGGCTCTGGCAGAGCTTCTCAAGAGACAGCTATATCAGGCTCCTGTCAGCAAACACTTCTAGGCATCAGCAATAGTGTCTGGGTTTGGTTACATATGAGATGAATCTCCAGATGGGACAGTCTCTGGATGGCTTTTCCTTCAGTCTCTGCTCCAGTATTTGTCCCTGTATTTCCTTTAGACAGGAGCAATTCTGGGTTAATATTTTTGAGATGGGTGGGTGGAGGCTCCCAGGACCCAATGGGGATGACATTAGCTGAAATACCCAACAATGTAGAGAAAGAACCTGTAGAGGTATTTTATTAATTGAAGCTTCCTCCTCTCAATTGACTATAGCTGTGTCGGCTTGACATAAAATGAGCCAGCACAGGTGTTAAAACGATGTATTTTACTCTTTTGTAAAACACATACTCACTTATATACACACTCTCATACACACATGCATACACATACATATGCACATACACAGTTTGATTGGTTCCCTCGACAATGTCATTCTCTTGCCAACAGTAATCTTCCCATATTTTCTTTCACTGGAGTTGACCTTAATCATCTCTATTACAATACTTGTGTAGATTTTAAATGTATTTTAGCATTAATTTTTTAATTTTTGAAAAATAATTATCTTGGATGAATTCTCCAACTCTTGTTTAATTTTGTCCAATAAATTTTCTTTGAATAATGTATGAGTTTCATGGAAACTAGGCAACAGAGAGAGCTCCATATTTTTGAAAACTAAAAGTTATTAGTCACAATAAGAAAAATGCATATGAGAAGTTAGGGATTTGGGTGACAAGTTGCATACTCTGTGTTTTGAGATACAATAAGGTACCAGTGACAGAATTAAATTTCTATTTCCTGTGTAATATTTTTAGTTTAAATTACTATATATATATGAAGATATATGGATATGATTGTGCAATGACCAGTGTATGAAAGTCCTAGAGGACAGTTTGTAAGACTAGGTTCTATCTTTCCACCATGCAGGTTCTGGGCTTTCAACTCTGGTTATCAGGCTCAGGGGCAAGTACCTCTGCCGCTGCCAGGGCCATCACATTAGTCATCACGTGGTTTTGAAGCAGAGTTGAATAGAACACAATCATTCTGAGTCTTAAAGATGCTGCAAAAACAAACAGCATTTCCAAAACACAAAATCAAGTGAGACTTACAGCAGAAACAAAGTAATGTGCCAGAAATCAGAAAACAAAGTTGCTTTAACTAGAGGTGAGGCTCGTTAGAGGAAAGTAAGGAATAAACAACTTTACTAATAGAAATCACTAGGATGAAAGGTTAAATACAATGGAGTAGATTTTAGTAAAAATTAGAAGGCTGGGGGTTTTATTTAAATGCCCCAAATTTATGTTTTAAATGTAAGTGTAGAAGAAGCTTTTCTTTTTCTTTAAATTTTAAAGAACTTATTATCATTCAGTGACTGACTGCTTCAAATGATTTTCTCAGTAAGTTCTGGGTGCTTCATGTTCTGTGGCCGTGCGATGCTTTATTTTGCTATGTGATGTTCTACTTTTATTCTGTATCACTTTGGGAACAGATGCCTAAGTTTCTCACCACCAACATACAGCAGCATATGCCTTCGTCAACTATCACCTCGGCTGTGATAGTCAGGATCCTGCTCTTTAGTAACAAATCATCTTCAAATTAATATATCCAGGGATGTCCTGTCAATCCACAGGTCATGACTGCAAACTTGAACACTGGCTATTGTCTCCTTCCTTGATTTTCATCCTAGTATTTTGTGTCCAACTTTCATGTTATTTGCATAATGTATAGCTATCGTCTTTCTAGAGCAGTGCTTCTCAACCTGAGAATCAAGACCAGCAGGAAGCACAGATTTCCAATGGTCTTATGAACTGAGACACAGCTCAGTAGCAAAATTACAGTTATGAGGCAGCAGGAAAATAATTTTATGGTTGGGGAGGTCACTACAACATGAGGAACTATATTAAAGGGTCTCAGCACTAGAAAGGTTGAGAGCCACTGCTCTAGACAATTTAGCATTAAGAACCTCATTCCTTCTTCCACTATTATATCTGTACAACTGCTAAAGCATACCTCAGTGGTATCTCCAACTTTCCTAGAAGCAAGTTTGTGTAAGTAGAGAAGAAAATAGTGTCAAAATACTCTCCCAGGATCCAGGTACTCTCTCTCTCTCTCTCTCTCTCTCTCTCTATATATATATATATATATATATATATATATATATATATATACACAAACACATACATATATGTGTATGTGTACACACATATATACATATATATACAAACAAACATATCATATATATATATATATATATATATATATATATATATATATAACCATATATAATTAGGAAATTACAATATTTAAAATATTTGTCTTTTTTGCAAACATTTACAAGTAAAAAAAGAAAGAAAAAAAAGACTACCATACTACAAGGAAGAAAGCAAGCAAAGAAAGAGCTTGAAGTTACATTAAAACATATTTGTTATTTGACAAATAACTTATATACCCTCTTAGTTTATGAAAGAAAACAGAAATTTTAATACCCTTCACGTTTTCTAAACTTTGTGTTTAATTCATATCAGAGATAGGATGGTAAATTAAACAGTAACAGTCATGAAGTACAGATTATTCCTAAACCACCATAATCAAAGTAAATTCATCAAGTTTTAATGCAGGAAGTCAGTTGAAAAGAACCAGTGAGCCATGTATTAGGTGAAAACATTATGTGACACAAAAAAAGAGAGAGATGTTCACACATACACACATACACATACAGATTCATCTGTACACACACATACAAACACTTGCACACAGTGAGCCCCTTTCATGTATACATGTATACAGTGTATTGATACATGTATACAAATACACACATGCATATACACAGAGAGACATATGCATGCACACAGATTATCACAGTAAGACATTTCCCTAGCATCCTGAATCTCTTGAGGTTTTCCTTGTGGCTCAATGCAAGTTGTAAAATAGTAAAAAAGACATTTAACATAAAACAAATTAGTGGAGTATAGGCTCAAAATTAATGACTTTAGGTGATTTATTTTAAATAAGTGCATTCACTTGACAGAGAATATGCTTTTAAAGTTAGTCAGCTTGAGATTACTACAAGTGCTGCCTTGTTGAGATCCTCTGTGTGCATCATCATCCCGACTTTCTCCTAAAATGTCGGATTTTCTTTAAATGAACACAACAATGCATGAATTGTTGTTATTCTGCATTGATGCTTAGGAGTTGACTGAATCTTCAGAGCTTATTCCATAGCCTGTATTTTTTTTTAATTTGACAGATATTAGGGGTTAAAAGAGAGTGGAATAGCAGCTTTCCAATTCTCTGGCTACATCTTTGCTGTCACAACCCAGTTCATCTTTATTTTGCAAGGGCAGTGAGAAAAATTGGGAGTATATTTCCTTTTCTGAGCAATTTAGAATATTTAGCTTGAATAACACTATCATTTATATGGCATCAATATTAATGATTTGGAATGGGAGCAAAATTACAGTAATGAAATTCATAGCTGTGCTAAGACTTCAGCTGCTAGAACTGCAAGAGAGAGTAAATATATAAAATGATGCATCATTTAGACCCTGGTTTATAAACCGCAATGAGCGTTTTAACAAGCATTGAGCTTTGGGGAATAAGTATTAAGGCAATTTTAGTTGAGAATAAAACTTTCAGAATATTTACTTATAAACTAACACCACAAGCAAAGGAAGATTCACTGGTTTCATTTAAATAATGTCTGGTTGTATGTACATGCTTAGCAGAGAACTGCACATGGCTGTCCAAGTATAAATTTCTCAGGAGGAAAAAGTACAATCCCCAAAGTTGCCCCTGCCAAATTAGATTCATTTTCTTTATTATTACATTTTATTTTAAAATAAGAGTTGAGGATTAATGATAGCTCAAACAAAACAATTTTTCTACTGCTTGTCACCCCTAGTGGAGGTGACAGTTGACTGCTGGAATGTTAAGCCACAAAGCCTAAGTATTATGGGAGCCATGTTTGTGAATATATTGCTGCATTAGTTCCTTCTTATATCACTGAGACCAAGTCGCTGACAGAAGCCATGCAAGGAAGGAAGGGTTTATTTTACTTCACAATTCTGATTCCATTATGATGAAGAGCTTATGCCAGAAGCAGTTCCTTCTACCCAAGAATATGAGGGGTTAGATTGCCACATTTTAGTAGACAGGACGCTCAGCATCCAACAGAATCACAAGTGGATACAAACTCACATTACAGTGAGCCCCTTTCATTTGCTGGTTCAATGTTATAAAGTTCTACAATCTCCCACACCTGTGCCACAAGGCTGAAGAGTAGACACTGGAACATTTGAGTCTATGGGTGGTAGTTTGATTTAGACCTTAACAATGGTGTATTTTGTATCTCTGCCTCAAACAGACTCTTTTTTTTTTTTT
>LR749924.1:1168370-1224070 GCA_902729485.2 Mus minutoides
AGTGATTTTATATCCATGTCCTGTTTTTCTGGTGTGCTGTTGTATCTAGGACTTGATGGGGTGGGTGAGTTTGGATCTGGTGATGCCAAATACCCTTGGATTCTGTTGCTTTTGTTCTTACGCTTACCTCCTGCCATCTCTAACCAAGGAGACCTGGCGTTGGTGCAGGCCAGAAGGGAGAGTCTGAAATGGTCTGGGCCTATCTCTGTCCTGGCTGGTGACTCAGGTCGCACGAGATTGGGCAGGAACAGATGCTGCGTTCAGCTGCTTACCTGTGGTCCCAAGACAGTCTGGGGGGTCCCGCGGAGAGTTTGCAGAGCTTGCCCCCTAGCCCTGGGCTGTTGTGGGTGCACAGGACCAGACCGGAAGGGGAAGGGAGAGTCCCTCCTGGGCTGGGCCTCTAACTCTGTCCTGGCTGGTGACTCAGGTCGCAAGGGATTGGGCAGGAACAGATGCTGCTTTCAGCTGTTCACCTTGATGTGTGCCTAGTGACCTGGGGTGTGGACAGTGTGCAAGTGGCCCTATCCGCTGCGTTCAGAGAGGGATGATGGCGGGCAGCCAGCGGCAGCGGGGGAGGTCCTGGCTGGCTGGGAGGGGTCCCAGCCTCTGGTTGGTCTGAGGTCCTCTGTTCCAGCTGCTGCTGCAATTGGGCCACTGGACCCTCTGCGATTTCAAGGCCCCCGGTGCGCTCCACTCACCTTTAACCCCGAAGTGTGCCTAATGTCCTGGGGTTTGGAGAGTGCGCAGGCGGCCCTATCCGCTGCGTTCAGAGAGGGATGATGGCGGGCGGCGGGGGAGGTCCTGGTTGGCTGGGGGGGGGGGGTCCCAGCCTCTGGTTGGACTGAGGTCCTCTGTTCCAGCTGCTGCTGCAACTGGGCCACTGGACCCTCTGCGATTTCAAGGCCCCCGGTGCACTCCACTCACCTTTAACCCCGAAGTGTGCCTAATGTCCTGGGGTTTGGAGAGTCGACTTTCTTTTTCTTTTTCACTTTTTTGTTTTGTTTTGTTTTGTTTTGTTTTTCGAGACAGGGTTTCTCTGTATAGCCCTGGCTGTCCTGGAACTCACTTGGTAGACCAGGCTGGCCTCAACTCAGAAATCCGCCTGCCTCTGCCTCCCCAGTGCTGGGATTAAAGGCGTGCGCCACCACGCCCGGCTCTTTTTCACATTTTTTACCTATCTCATTTTTTTCCCCAAGAACTCTGATGACAAAAATTATGGTGTGTTGTTAGGCAATAAAAAAATTGACTGACTATTTTCAAATGCTTATTTTCTGTCATGGAAATTCTACTTGGGAAGCTAAGGAGACATTTGCATAAATGTATAACATGAATTTTGTGAAAGCAAACATCATGAAATTTAAACACACATCTCAGATGTTACACCTGTTTTCTCTTTCTCCCTCTCTTCTTCTCTTCCTCCCCCTCCCTCTCCCCCTCCCTCTCCCTCCCTCTTACTCACTCTGTCCCTGTCCCTGTCCCTGCCCCCGCCCCCGCCCCTGCCCCTGCCCCTGGCTTGCCCCTGTTCTTCTCCCTGTCCCTCTCCCTGTCCCTCTTCCTGTCCCTCTCCCTCTCCCTCTCCCTCTCCCTCTCCCTCTCCCTCTCCCTCTCCTTCACTCTCCAGAGTGAGAATATTAACTAAAACTAAAGAGTTTGGGAACTGCTGTTGGTCCTGTTCCTTTAAGACATTAGCCCCAACAGAAAGGAAACTTCCTTCAGAAAGCACATGCTACTTTATCACTTCAGCGGAAAAAATATCTAAATGAACTCTGGGAAATTCATGGTGAAGGGACCAAAAGGCTATTCTACAGAAAATTCCACATTTTACAAGATTGCCTCTCTGCTACATCCACTCCAGTAGCAACCTGCATGACAGACTGAAAAGTCTGAACACAGTCCCAAGGCAAAAGCTCAGGGAAACTTAGTCTCCTGGAATTATGGCATCCTGTATAAAGAACGCTCCAATGTCCTGGCTTTAGTTAGTAAACAGATCTGTGTGCTTTCCTTTAATATTGCTTCATTATAAGTGTTCCTAAGGTTTCATATTTTGAGTTAGATTCTAGGCAGCCCTTGATCCAACCTTGAGCATATATAGCTAAGTCACTGCCCTACACAGGAATTCACCACTACCTCAGGTGGAATTGTTTTTGATCCCAGTTGTTAACCTTGAATCTGATCCCAGTTGGTTCTTGCCAGTCCTTCCCCACTTGCATTACTGTTTTGTTATCTTGCTGGTGTGTCACCCAACTTCCCCATTTTCTTCTGTATAAAAGTCTGATGCTCAATTTGACAAATTACATTCAGATTCTACACATCCTCTCGTGTTGTCTCTGTCTGTCACCCACTTTCGCTGAATCTTTGCCCACTTCGCTCCAGAGAACTCAACACACGCAGACAAGGGACCCAGAGCGTCTGCGGCACCTCTCCTGTCCACTATTCATGAGGTGGAGACAGGAACATCAGGAGGTCAAGGCCAACCTTGTCAATGTACTGAATTTGCAGCTATGTTGAGATACATGAAAACATATATTAGCCCATGTTCCCAGAAAAACAAATAAGATTTTTTTTAATTTATTTTTTTTAACTTACTCACTTTACATCCCACTCACTGCTCCCCTCCCTGTCACCCATTCCCACAATCATTCCTCCTCTCATCTCCTCTGAGCAGGAGGAGGACCCTGTGTATCCCCCTTACCCAGGCACTTCAAGTCTCTGAGAGGCTAGGCAATTCCTCTCCCACAGAAGCCAGACAAGGCAGCCCAGCTAGTAGAACATATGCCACATACAGGCAACAGCTTTTGAGATAGGCCCCACTCCAGTTGTTTGGGACCCACATGAAGGTCAAGCTGCACATCTGCTACATATGAGTGGGGAAGCCTAGGTCCAGCCCATTATGTCCTTTGGTTGGTGGTTCTGAAAGATCCTGAGAAAATGTAACAGGCCTCAAAGACCCCGAAACTAGAAAGAGATTTCATTATTAGTAGAAAGCCTTTACATAGCTAAATATAATAGCCTGAACATTTCTTGAATCTGTGTGCTTGCCCCTACTGTTCTTTGAATGCATGTATTTGCCAACTGCTATAGCTCACTGCCAAGAGTTTGTGAGTTAGTTGATAGATTGAGATACAGCTCACTGCCAAGTGTTTGTGGTAAGAATTTCACTTTGCAGCTGTGCACCCGAGCATAAAGATCTTCCGTGTACCCATTTCTTCTGTAGAAAGAATGGCTATTGTCAAATCAGAAAAATCCCCTACTCCCTCCTCCTCCTTCTCTCCCTCTTGAGGAACCATAAAAACTGAGTCCTCTTTTCCCTCAGGGTCGACCCCCCTGTCCCCTGCGTGGGATACGGGTCGTCCCGGAGCTCCGATTAAAAATCCTCATGCTTTTTTGCATCAAGACCGGTCTCGTGATTCGTGGGGTGCACGAACAGCCCGTGTTTGAAATAGGGGTATTTCTGATTAGATCTTACAGTTCAGATTCTGAGAGCCCCAAGAGTCTATGATAGTTGACCCTGTTGGTCTTCCTGTGGAGCTCCTATCCACTTCAGGGCTGACAATCCTTCCTCAAATTCTGTAGGAATCCCCCAAACTCTATCCATTGTTTGTCTGTGAGTGTCTGTACCTGTCTTAGTCATCTGCTGGGTGGAGCCTTTGAGAGGACAACATGCTGCTGTCTGAAAGCATAACAGAGTACCATTAATAGTTTTAGGGATTGGTGCTTGCCTATGGGATGCATCTCAAATTGGACTGGTTATTGGTCAGCCATTCCCTCAGTATCTGCACCCTCCCTAGTGCCTGCATTTCTTTCAGACAGGATAAATTTGGGGTTGAAATTGGAATCCCTGTCTAGATACTGGAAGTGGCCTTTTCAGTTTCCAAATCCCCAGTGTAGTGAGTTACAGCTTAGGTCATCCTCATTGATTCTTGGGGGCATCACTTGTCCTAGGATATGTCTCCTCCTAGAGATGGCCCCACTACTTCCTCACCCTTGTCAGTTGCAGAATTCCATTCATGAACATCTATCCATCTCTCTTGTACTTCTTCATAGCGGATCTTGAATTCGCCATACTCTTCCCCATTGCCTATTTCCCCCAGTTCCCTCCATCCATCTGCCTGTTATGACTTTTTTTATTCCCTTTTATAAGTGAGACTTGAGTTTCCTTGTTTGGGTCTTCCTTTTTGTTTAGCTTCTTTGGGTCTGTAGAGTGTAACATGATACCTGTATTTTATGGCTAATATCCACTTATAAGTAAGTACATACTATGCACATCCTTTTAAGAGTGGACATCCTCACTCAGGATGTTCTCAAGTTCTATCCATTTGCCTGCAAAATTCATATCTTGGTTTTTAATAGCTAAATAGTATCCCATTTTGTAGTTATACCACATTTTCTTTATTCTTCAGTTGGAGGATATTTAGGGTATTTCTATTTACTGACTGAATAAAGCTGCTATGAACGTAGTTGATCAAGTGTCTTGTGAGATGGTGGAGTATCTTTTGGGTATATGCCCAGGAATGGTATAGATGTGTCTTGAGGGAGAACTATTGCCAGTTTTCTAAGAAAACGCCAGATTGACTTCCAAAATGATTGTACAAGTTTGCACTCTTACCAGCAATGGAGGAGTATTCCCCCCTTGCTCCACATCTTTGCAAGCATGTTCTGTCTCATGAGTTTTTGATCTTTGACATTCTGATGGGTGTAAGATGGAATCTCAGAGTTGTTTTGATTTGCACTTCCCTGATGACTAAGGACTTTGAACTTTTAAAAGTGCTTCTCAGACAATTGAGATTATTCTGTTGAGAATCCTCTGTTTAGTTCTGTACCCCATTTTTAAATTGGGTTATTTGGATTGTTGGTGTCTAACTTCTTGAATTCTTTATAAATTTTGGATATTAGCATTCTATCAGATGTAGGGCTGGTAAATATCCTTTTCCAATCTGTAGGTGACTAATTTGTCCTATTGACAGTGTCCTTTGCCTTACAGAATCTTTTCAGCTTCTATTTATCAATTGTTGATCTTAGAGCCTGAACAATTGGGTATTCTGTTCAGGAATTGTAAGATATTTTAAAGGGGAATATAAAATATTATTGATAATTATAGAGAAATTATAAGGTAAAATAAAATTCTTCTTTATAATATTGGAAAAAATATAAGAACTCAGATTTATATTGAGGATATTTTATTTTTAACTGATAATTTCTGAAGGACAAAAATGAATATACCTATTTTAATTGCAGTACAACATAGAATTTACATTTAAGTGAAAAAACATCCAGTTTAATTAGCAAATGATTATGAAAAGTCTCTCATATTTATCAAATAGCTCATTTATTTTATACTTATATACTTCCTAGTTCTTCCATTATATGAAAAAGAAAATCAATACAATGAAGTTGAGAAAACAAATATTAAACAATGGCAGTATGAAAAGTTTTGACAGAGAAAGTTAATTTTAAGATAGTATAAAGAATTTTACCATATCAAGAAAATGTAAATGGCAAAAATATTGCTTATAAAAATTCTTACCAGTATTTATTTTAAATGTTCAACCAATGACTGAACCCAAAGGTTTATCTATGGAAAAGCATGATTGCAAACACAGTCATTTATATAACCATGGAGCATGAAAGATATGAAAAGAAAATTAAATTTTCAGTAAATCAATTGCCAGACACTTTGCCATTTAAAAGAGACTGAGCTAGCTGATGGAAAATATTTTTATTTCATTTTGACCTTCAGAAGTCATACTATTTGTTGGTTCAGTCATTGGTTGAACATTTAAAATAAATACTGGTAAGAATTTTTATAAGCAATATTTTTGCCATTTACATTTTCTTGATATGGTAAAATTCTTTATACTATCTTAAAATTAACTTTCTCTGTCAAAACTTTTCATACTGCCATTGTTTAATATTTGTTTTCTCAACTACCTTGAGGAAATGCCTCCATGACATCCAGCTGTAAGGTGTTTTCTCAATTAGTGATCAAGGCAGGGAGGGCCCAGCCTATTGTGGGTGGTGCCATCCCTGGAATGGCAGTCCTGGATTCTATAAGAAAGCAAGCTGAGCAAGCCAGGGGAAACAAGTCAGCAAGTAACATCCCTTCACGGCCACTGCATCAGTTCCTGCCTCCTAACCTGCTGGAGTTCCAATCCCTTTTTTTGGTGATGAACAGCAATGTACAAGCTGAATAAATCCTTTACTCCCCAACTTGCTTCTTGGTCATGATGCTTGTGCAAGAATAGAAACCTTAAGACACCCCCTCATTTATGACTAGCTTTCATAGTACCCAAAGGCACCATGTGAGCTTCCCAGGGAGGAAGAACTAAGAGTTCATCCAGCTGTGGTGCCTATGAAACTCAATAATGATCAGCATGGAATGTATCACTAAGGGGGCAATAGTTACATGCATACTTCCGAGGTAAACAACAGCTTACTAATTGAACTTAAGACACACCCAACAAGAGGAAAATCATGCCTGGTACAGGAAACATTACCAACTACCCAGGGCTAAAGAAGTCATGGATCTTGGAGAAGAATCTACAGCTGCCTCTTTACTAAACTAGTATAATCTCTAAAACATTCTGAAGTGTAGTTCTCTCCCCCTCATTAAGGAAACGCTATTGTAACAGAAAGAGTCCATTA
Organism: Mus minutoides; assembly: GCA_902729485.2. NCBI lineage: Eukaryota > Metazoa > Chordata > Mammalia > Rodentia > Muridae > Mus > Mus minutoides. Next base: position 1,175,013 of record LR749924.1, read on the forward strand.
CAAGACACCACAACAGATTCAAATGCAGTGCTGTGGAGCCCAATCCCAACGTTTGAAACATCCACAACACAGCTCCTACACCAAGGTCTAGGCAATCACTGTAGAAGAAAAGGTAAAAGGATTCTAAGAGCCAGAGAAATAGGAACGAAGTAGGAGATCGTGTCTCCTAGAAATGTCAGAGAAGCTACATGTCTACAGTCACACCAAAGTGTCTGTCTAAAAGTCATCAGAGCAGGGATGATGCCAATAAATGTGGTACAGTAGAAGAAAGGAAGCTGACGAAGCCTCAACTCTTGATAAAGACCAAAGGTGACTAAGGAGTTCCAGGAGTGGAAAAAATAGGCTTCTCTGGGGAAGAATTTACCAAATTGTTTCCAATATTAACCTTGAAAACATAAACATACAAGTAACATCATGAGAAGGATGAGCAGGTTATATTCAAATATTTGGTAATATATATATATGCATGCCATATGTTTGCAACCATAGTTTTCTTCAGATAAAAAGGCATTGGATTAAACTTTTAAAGCAAATGCTGATAAAAAGAAATTTTTATAAACAATATTTCCACTTTTACTTTTTCTTGTAAAAATTTTTTATACCAGTTTAAATCCAAGACATACAACAACAGCAACAGCATTGAAAGAAAATCCTCCCACCCTACCTCCATTCTCTGAGGACTTCACCTAGCCAAGAACCTAGCTATCTTCTTCCCTGTGGACCAGTAAGACCAGGCAGAAAACATCCAGAAAATCTGGGACACTATGAAAAGAAAGAATATACAAATATGAAAAATAGAGGAACAATAAATAATCCAGGTCAGAGGCACAGAAAATATTTTCAACAAAACCATAGAAGAAAATATCTTTAACATAAAGAATGAGGTTCCTATCAAAGTTGAGAAGTATAGAATATACAGAACAGACAGGATCAAATATGAAATTCCCCATGGCACTGAACATACAAACAAAGAAAAAAATATTAAAACCTTCAAGAAAAAAAAAACAAGTCACATAAAGGCAGAGCCAAAGCCGGGCGTGGTGGCACACGCCTTTAATCCCAGCACTCGGGAGGTAGAGGCAGGCAGATTTCTGAGTTCGAGACCAGCCTGGTCTACAAAGTGAGTTCCAGGACAGCCAGGGCTATACAGAAAAACCCTGTCTCAAAAAACCAAAACAAACAAACAAACAAACAAACAAAGAAACAACAACAACAAAAGGCAGAGCCAAGCCAATAAACAATATCTATCTACCAACTCAAATCTACAGAAGGTACCAGAAGGAAATTTTCCATCTGAAGATATTAACCATACTCAAGAAAACAAGACCAAATACAACCAGACTAGTAAATCAAACAAAAAATAACAGGAATCAATAAACACTGCCCATTGATATCTATTTCCCAGTAAAATGATATAGACTAACAGATTGGATTAAAAAGCAGAACCCATTGCTCTGCTGCATACAAGAAATAAATCTTAGAATAGAGGATAGATATCACTTCAGGGTAAAAGGACTTCAAAAGGTATTCCAAGCAAATGGACCAAAAGAGTAATCAGGAAAAAACATTTTAATACCTGACAAAATAGATATCAAACCAAAAATAACAAAAAGATATGTGGAAGGAAACCATGTATTCATCAAAGTATTTAAATTTTTAAAATATATGCACAAGCAGAAGGACACCCAAGTTCATTAAAGAAATTGAGAAGAAAATTAAAATCTTTTGAATTGGATGGACATAAAAATAGAAGATAAATATATGATGACTTTCATAGAATCTTGTTCGGCTGATGATGACTGTTGAGACTTGGGGAAAAAAGATAAAAAACTATGGGACATGATAAAGGCAGTTCTAAGAGTCAAGTTCATAACACTATGTTTCTATATATAAAAATTGAAGAGATCTCATATTACCAACTTAATGGTATACCTGAAAGCTCTAGAACAAAAACAAGAAATATCTCTCCCTCTCTCACTTTCTCTCTCTCTCTCCCCCTCCCTGTGTGTGTCTGTCTGTCTCTTTGTCTCTCTCTAAAATGCACACACATACACATGCACCAACAAATAAATGGCATGAAATATTGATATTAAATAGGAATATAAGTCAAACAACTCTTTTTGCAGATGTTAGGATTTTATACATTAAAGACCCTAAAAACCCTACCAGGAAAACTTTACAGCTGATAAACACTTTGGTAATGTAGCAGGATAAAAAAAAAATTGACACAGCAATCAGTAACTTTCTTATATACAAACATAAATGTATCTTTTATATATAAAATATTTTATTTACAAATAAATATATGTATGCATATATCTTGGGATGACTCTCACTAAGCAAGTGAAAGACTTGCACAGTAAATTCTTTAAGACATCGAAGAAAGAAAGTAAAGAATACCTAAAAAGTGGGAAATCTCTCATGCTCATGGATTTTAACATTGATACAGTGAAAATGGCCATCTTACCAAAAGCTATCTGCACATTAATACTATCCCTGTCTAAATTCAAACACAATTCTTTGGAGAAATTGAAAGGCAATTTTCAGTTTCATATGGAAATGCAAAATATCCAGGATCACTAAAACAACCCTGCTTAGCAAAGACCTGTTACAAGTTTAACCATTCCTGATTTTCAAGTTGTGCTACAAATTTATAGTAACAAAACAGCATGGTATTGCAGAAGAGCAGACATATGAATAAATAGAATTGGACTAAAGAGTCATAAATAAATCCACACACCTATGAATTCCTGATTTTATACAAAGAAGCCAGAAATATACATTGGAAAACAGAAAGCATCTGCAACAAATAGTGTTGAACTAACTGGGTGGCTCCAAATAAATCCATATTTATAAACTCAACTCCAAATAAATCCATATTTATAAACTCAACTCCAAGTGGCTCAAAGACCTCAATATAGGGTCAAATACTCTCATTCTACTAGAAGAGGACATAGTGAATTATCTAAAATTATTGGCACAGGGAAAGACTTTCTAATAGGAAACAAATAGAACAGGCACTAAGAACAATAGTTAATAAATGAGACCTCATAAAAATGAAATAATTATTCGATAAAAGCAGCAGGCAAAAGAATGTAAGAAAAAGTGTTTACAAATTATACATCTGATAGAGGGTTGATATCTAACATATAAAAAACCTAAAAATAAACTAGACAGGAAGAAAAAAAATAATCCAAATTGAAAAATGGGCTAAGGATCTAAACAGACAGTCCTCAAAAGATGAAGCAAATGGCTAAGAAACACTTAAAGAAATGTACAGCATCCTTAGTCATTGGGGAACTGTAAGTCAGAACTACTTTGAGATTTTGTCTTATACCAGTCACAATGGTCAAGATCAATAAAACAAATGGCAGCTCTTTCTGGTAAGGATGTGGAGTAAGAGGAAAGGAACACCCTTCCATTGCTTGTGGCAGTGAGAAATTTTACAACCACTTTGGAAATCAATGTGGTTATTTCTCAGAAAGATGGGAATTGATCTACCTCAAGATTGAGCTATGCCACTCTTGAGCACATATGTAAAGGACTCTGTGTCCTACCACAGAGACACTTTCTCATCCATATTCATTGCTTCTCCTTTCATGATAGCCAGAAACTAGAAACAGCATTGATGTCTATCAACAAATGAATGAGAGTATGGAGAATTTACTCAATTGGGATATTACTATGCAGTTATTTAAAAATAAAGTCATTATATTCAGAGCTAGACAAAATCATCCCAAGTGAGGTAACCCAGTACCAAAATATAAATGTTATATATTATCTTATATGTAGATGTTAGCCTTTAAGCCTTCAGTAGTAGGCTACAATCTGTATAGCCACAGAGATTAGGAATAGAGGATGGGACTAGGTGGGAGAAGAGGTTATCCCAAAGAAGAGGAAACAAAATATAAAGTCAGGGAGACACATGAAGACAGACTAGAACAGGATTAAACAGAGATAGGGTGAAAGAGGGAGGGGAGGGAAGGGTTATTGGGTAGACGACTAACACTAAGGTTCATGTGAAACCTATTACTATAGATTCTTAAAATATACACATATAAGAAAGGAATCTTAATGAAATCACTAAGTAACCAGGTGGACAATGCCCAGTTAGAGGTTTTTAGCTACAAAGTTAAAACCTTTAGTGCTGGGGATGGGTTACATCTAATATAGTTGTTGTCTAAAGTATCCTCATGGAAATCTGAGAACAATCCAGGCTATTGTCAAGGATATTAATTGCTTTCAGCGAATTGATGGTAAGGTCCTACAGGAGAAGACAGTACTAACACATCTTCTTTAGGTTGGGCAGGTCAAACTGATGCTTAACTAGAGCTTTCTCCTTTATTGATGACTATCCATGCCACTGTGTAGTACTCTTCATGCTATTGGTGGGAAAAAGTAACTACCAATCCTCCAATCCTGTGATCGACAGAGGTTACCTGGCCACAAGATGCATTAGTGCAATAGTGACACAAATGTGGGAGAATTGACAAATAAAATGAAGAAATTTAGCCTCAGAATTTATGAAAATCCTGCATAGAGAGTAAAATGGATTACTATGTTGTAATCAGAGTTGCAAGAAAACGTATGTCACAACTGTTATGAATATTATAGCTCTCATAGATCCAGAAAAAATTTTGAAGATGAAGATCTTACCGTGCTGACATTGGATTAGAAGTCAAGCTTATACCTAACTAGAGCAACACTAGACATAAATACTATCCAGCTGCATTTGAAGCCAGTTCAAGAAATGGATTCCATGCCTGACACTGCTCAGGTAGCCAAGAATTTGAGACAAAATAGGCCATGGACCCAGAGAAAAATTCGAATACTATTGTTTTGCAATAGTGAAGTAGCAATAAAATGACTCCTAATGGCATTCTTTCTCAGTCAGCCATTATCCTATATGGGAAGTAATACAGAGATTCACAAACTCGTCAATGTATAGAGAATGGTAGACTTTGGAACACTCTATCCTAAAACATTAATACAAAAGAACTTTATTGAACATAATAGAGGACATAAAACTTTTTCTGAATCTGTAAAAGGAATTGCCTAATAGATATAAGCACTCTAAGACTTTCATCTTCAAAATTATTTCTGGATCTACTATGGCTGTAATATTGATAACTGTTGAGCAGTGTAAGCTTTCTTGCAGCTCAGAACAGTTTAGTAGTTCATTTTACTCTCTGCAAAGGCTATCCATATATTCCTAGACTACATTTCTTAATTTTACTTCTCAGTTTATTTATTAAAAAGTTTTTAAGTTCTTATATTTTTTTACATTCATGGTCTAAATTTATTATCTCATAAATTTTCATATAAATCTTAGCAATAACAACTGTTCTTCCTGATTCTAATTATGCCCTTTCATTCTCCTCTCCTTGCTATTCCTAGAATGTTCTTTTGAAAACACAAATCCAATACTATTAAGTCACTGGTATAGCCAAGCTCTCTAGAACAACACAGAAAAGAACCATCATTTTCTTGCTTAAAGTCTGACCCCAATTACATCCAACCTTTCATCTTAACTAATTATACCCAAGATGCATTTCGGCTTCTCCTCACTAAGATTAACCTAGCTTCAGCTCATTGAAATTTCTCTTAGTTCTTTATCTGTTTATCACCCTCTGTTTTGGGTTGTTTGTTTGTTTGTTTGTTTTTTGTTTTTTTTTTTTGAGTCATTTTCTGTGGCACGACTTATAGAATTTTATCTAGGCAATCATTCTTAAGTATATCTTCACAGCAAGCTCTTTTGATGGGTTTTAATAAACACTTACACAGATTTATCCTAGGAGTTTTCACAAAGTATAATTACTATTTATTGTCCATTTTCTCTTATACAGTTATCAAACATCAATCTTATGGTCCCAGGGAATTAATCTTATTTGTGCTTGCCATATATGCCTCTTGAAAGTTTTGATGGAAGAATACATAAAAGGATATTTTGTCTGGATAAATATCAACCATCTGAACAAGTTGACAGGCTGCAAATTATATCTGACAGAAAAATTTAAAAGTAACAGAAAGCTGCCTCTCTGGGCATAGCTTGGATGCAAAAACAAGCTGCAGTTAGGCAAGAAGTAATTACAGGAAACATCTGTAAGTGAATGACAACAGGTACCTGCGAAGGGCAAAGTTAGCACTGAGACATGGAATGATGGAAAACAACATTAGGAAAATCTCTAAAATAAAGTCCTGACTGACTTTGTCAAACTGACTTCAATAAGGGAAAATTTGTCTAAACAATATAGGATGCTCTAAGGAAATGTCATCGATAAAGGAGAAAAGTTCAAAAGTAAAAATGAGACTAACTGCAGTAACTATAATTTAAAAGCCCTCAATGTAGTGAGTGGGTATGGATATATCTGTCTGTCTATCTGTCATCTCTCTGTCTGTGTATCTCTGTGCACACGTGCACATGTATTCGAAAGCTTTAATCCACAACTACAGGATAATTACTAAATACTGTGAGAAACATACTACCGGGGATGCATGTGTTTAGTGACAGGAATGTCTGAGAATTTCATGAATTAGAATACTATTTGTTAAAGGTAGAGTTTATAGATAAATTTAATATTTCAAAACTTGTTGATTGATTAGTTAATATTTTCTTAGTGAAAGAGAAACACATATACATTTGAATGTATATTGATACTTACTAGCTTAATATTCAGGTACATAGGCATATATCAGAGCTCCTTAGCTTTCCCCATGATGTTATTCTGTTCTAGGATCTCATCCAATACACCACACTACTCTTCTGTATCCTTAAGCCTACGAGAGAGCTTTAGTTGTTTTTCTTCCTCCCTCCTCCCTCTTTGCCTCTCCATCCTCCCTCCTTCCCTCTCCCCTCCCTCTCTCTTTTTCTTTCCCCACATTTTTGGGGAGATCAATCCTAAGATTGTTCTAAGTTTTTAAGTATACCAATAGTATCAAAATTGACTTCTAAATTACATCTATAATTGACAGGAGATACTGAAGAAAATTTCCCTTTCATTCAAGCATAAAAAAATAATGGTATAGAACTGTTGCTTTTTCTTTCTTTCTTTCTTTTTTAACAATATGATGGTACCTGTCAAATTGTATTTGACAATCAAGTCTTTCTTTTCAGAGCATAGCTCATATATGATCATCACCATAAGAATGAACATTATTGAGACATCTCTGGTGAAGTCCATACCCACCCAATGATGTACACAACAGTTGTTAGGTGTTTATCATGTCTCTTTGTTCTCCCCCCCCCCCCCGTCTCTCTCTTTCCTTTTTTTTTTTGTTTCGTTGTTGTTGTTGTTGTTGTTGTTGTTGTTGTTGTTGTTGTTTGAGACAGGATTTCTCTGTGTAGCCCTGGCTGTCCTGGAACTCACTCTATAGATCAGGCTAGGCTCAAACTCAGAAAACTGCTTGCCTCTGCCTCCCAAGTGCTGGGATTAAAGGCCTGAACCACCACTGCCCAGCAATTCTCCCCTCTCTTAATATTCATGTTTGAATTAAGAGCTTATTTTTATTAAAATCAAAGCATTGCCTCAGCAAATTCTTTTCTGCAGCATAAGTGTGTGTAGGTATCCCCTGCTGGCACTGTATGTTTTCACTGTGATACCTAAGGAGAACCATGAGAATTCTCTCAAGAACAACCTGGGGTCAAGGCCAGTTATATCTGCAAACTGTAAAAAGACTTAGTAGCTCTTTTCAAACAGGAGGAAAAGATACAGTGTGTTCTTATATACATTGTCCAAAGGAAATCTCAATCTTAACTCATAAGTTAAGTGATGATAATAATCAACATGTAGTGAAATCAGCTAATCTTTGATACTTTGACCATAAGCAGGGGAACTTACATAGTTGAATGTAACACCGTACACCTGAACACTTTGGTGATGTGTGCTTAAGTTTTCTAAGATTTACATATTTAAATGAAGTCTGGATATCCAGTCAATAATGATCTTCTGTTGATTCTTTTTTTAAACCAATGTTATTTATTTTTTATTATTAGATATTTTCTTCATTTTCATTTCACATGTTATCCTGAAAGTCCCCTAAACCCTCCCCCATGCCCCGCCCTGCTCTCGTACCCACCCACTCCCACTTATTGGCCCTGGCGTTCCCTGTACTGGGGCATATAAAGTTTGCATGACCAAGGGGTCTCTCTTCCCAATGATGGCCAACTAGGACATCTTCTTCTATATATGCAGCTAGAGACATGAGCTCTGGGGGTACTAGTTAGTTCATGTTATTCGTCCACCTATAGGGTTGAAGACCCCTTCAGCTCCTTGGGTACTTTCTCTAGTTCCTTCCTTGGGAACCCTGTGTTCCATCTAATAGCTGACTGTGAGCATCCACTTCTGTGTTTGCCAGGCACTGGTATAGCCTCCCACGAGACAGCTATATCAGGGCCCTTTCAGCACTATCTTGCTGGCATATGCAATAGTGTCTGGGTTTGGTGGCTGATTATGGGATGGATCCCCGGCTGCAGCAGTCACTGGTTGCTCCATCCTTTTGATTCAGCTCCAAACTTGATCTCTGTAACTCCTTCAATGTGTGCTTTGTTCTTAATTCTAGGAAGGGGCGAAGTGTCCACATTCTGATCTTCATTTTTCTTGAGTTTCATGTGTTTAGTAAATTGTATCTTGGGCAGTCTAGGTTTCTGGGCTAATATCCACTTATCAGTGAGTACATGTTATGTGAGTTCTTTTGTGATTGGGTTACCTCACTCAGGATGATACCCTCCAGATCCATCCATTTGCCTAGGAATTTCATATATTCATTGTTTTTAATAGCTGAGTAGTACTCCATTGTGTAAATTTACCGAATTTGTTGTATCCATTCCTCAGACATCTGGGTTCTTTCCAGCTTCTGGCTATTATGAATAAGGCTGCTATGAACATAGTGGAACATGTGTTCTTATTACCAGATGGAACATCTTCTGGATAAATGCCCAGGAGAGGTATTGCAGGATCTTCCGGTAGTACTATGTCCAATTTTCTGAGGAGCAGCCAGACTGATTTCCAGAGTGGTTGAACCTGCTTGCAGTCCCACCAACAATGCAGGAGTGTTCCCCTTTCTCCACATCCACACCAGCATCTGCTGTCACCTGAATTTTTTATCTTAGCCATTCTTACTGGTGTGAGGTGGAATCTCAGGGTTGTTTTGATTTGCATTTCCCTGATGATTAAGGATATTGAACATTTTTTCATGTGCTTCTCAGTCATTCAGTATTTCTCAGTTGAGAATTCTTTGTTTAAGTCTGTGCCCCACTTTTTAATGGGGATATTTGTTTTTCTGGTGTCCACCATCTTGAGTTCTTTATATATATTGGATATCAGTCCCTTATCTGATTTAGGATTGGTAAATATCCTTTCCCAATCTGTTGGTGGCCCTTTTGTCTTGTTGACAGTATCTTTTGCCTTACAGAAGCTTTGCAACTTTATGAGGTCCCATTTGTCAATTCTTGATCTTACAGCACAAGCCTTTGCTGTTCTATTCAGGAATTTTCCCCCTGTGCCCATATCTTTGAGGCTTTTCCCCACTTTCTGCTCTATAAGTTTCAGTGTCTCTTGTTTTATGTGGAGATCCTTAAACCACTTAAACTTGACCTTAGTACAAGGAGATAAGAAAGGATCAATTCCCAGTCTTCTATTGTCTGGTGTTTTCCTTCCTCAGTATTCAACTGAGCTCCAGGGAAAGGTAACTTCGGTGGAGCATGGGTTTGTGAGAATGAGCCCCAGCTAGCCATGGAAATTTGGGAGTGCTAAGTGGGTTTGGCAGAGGCCAGCTGCAGGATGAAGAGAGCTATTTCATGGCTCTGGAGAGGCAGAGCCAACTTTGGTGGAATAGGCTTTGGCAAAAGGGAAACATGAAGACTCAATATCAGGCTGGGAACAGATCAAGACTGCTGGCCGGTGTCTAGCCTTCGAAAACATGTGCTGTTTTTTTAATATCACAGGCTACATTGTGTAGTGCTAGTTTTGTGGCTACTTGATGCAAACTAGAGAAATCAGAGAGAAAGGAACCTCAGTTGAGGAAATTCCTTCATGAGATTCAGCTACACTGCAGTTTCTCAATTAGTGACCAAGGGGGGAGGATCCAGTCCATGGTGGGTGATACCATCGCTGGGCTGGTGGTTCTGGGTTCTATTAAAAAATCAGGTTGAGCAAGATACTATGGCACTTGTACTAGATAAAAATTAGAATGGTCTCTCATAAGATTATTAATCCCTTTACAATAAAATCATACACCTTGATATCTTTGTGTCATGGGTACAGTGAGGATCTTATTGGACTATAAACCTATTTAGTGAGCTCAAGCCATTTTATATTAATTTCCAAAAATATAGTTTCTGCTGCCAGGTGGTACATACCTTAAATCCTAGCACCCTGGAAGCAGAGCTGGCATATCTCTGAGATTTGGAGATTAGCTTGCTCTACAAATAAAGTTCTGGTCAAATGTGACTGCATCCTGAGTTCCTGTCTCAAACATTAAGTTTCTATAGACCAAAATAAACATTAAAAGTACTTGGTATAGTCCTTCCTGGGTGGATAACATGATGAGATAAATTTGTATCAACAGCACCCATATAAAACAAAGATTGATAAAGCAGATACCTGCAATCCCTTTCCCAGCATGCTCAGAAGTGAAGGCAGGGGTCCTAGTACTTGATGATGAGCTAGTCTATAAAATCTGTAACTTCTAGGTTCAGTGAAAGACCATGTCTCAAAAATCTCAAAAAATTTATATAGTTATTTATTAAAAAAAAAAAGATACACTGAGTTCTGTCCTCTGCTCGCACACACATGGGCATAAATGCCTGTGTGTACACGCATGCATACACACATGTACACACACACACACACACAAACACACACACACACAAATGTATTGTGGTTAATCTCCTCCCAAATATATCCCAGCAATGAGAACACAACACAGTTACTATGATTGCATGCTGTGTGCCTGGATTGGGCAGATCTACTGCTACTCTACCATCTTCTCCATCTATAGGACCCCTTCGAACTTGCAATTTCTCCAGTTCATGTGTTTCTGGTCTGCTTTTCTCCTTCTTCCTCCTCCTCTGTGTCCTCTCCCTCTCTCATTTTCTCCTTCTCTCTCTCCCCCACCTTCTGCTCCACCTTCCCTTTTATCTGTTCAATCATCAACTCTCCTTTATTTTACAAATTAAAGTAGGAAGCAGGTTTATAGGAAATCACCTGAGTGCTGACACATGCCTTGTTCACAACCACTCACAGTAGTATGGAATTAAGATCAAATATAATTAACCCCAAGGCTATTCACAACGCAAATGTAACCTCAGAAGCTATCAAAATTTTAGATGACTGCTTTTTTTTTTCAATTAGTTTTTATTAGATATTTTCTTAATTTACATTTTAAATGTTATCCCGAAAGTCTCCCCTCCCCCTGCCCTGTTCCCCTGCCCACCCACTCTTACTTCTTGGTCCTGGCATTCCCCTGTATTGGGGTATATAAAGATTACAATACCAAGGGGCCTCTCCACCCAATGATGGCCGACTAGGCCATCTTCTGCTACATGTAGAGCTAGAGACACGTGTTCTGGGGGTTCTGGTGAGTTCATATTGTTGTTCCTCTTCTAGGGTTGCAGACCCCTTCAGCTCCTAGGGTTCTATCTCTAGCTTCTCCATTGTGGGCCCTGTGTTCCATCATATAGATGATTATGAGCAACCACTTCTGTACAAGACAGCTATATCAGGTTCCCTTAAGTAGGCACTAGCTGTCCTATGCAATAGTGTCTGAGTTTAATGATTGATTATGGGATGGATTCCCCCTCGTGGGGTAGTCTCTGTATGGTCCATCCTTTCATCTTAGCTCTAAACTTTGTCTCTGTAACTCCTTTCATGGGTATTTTGTTTCCTATTCACAGGAGGAATGAAGTATCCACGCGCTGGTCTTCCTTCTTGATTTTCTTGTGGTTTGCAAATTGTATATAACTAAGTTATATTGTCTCTGAAGAAACCCATTCTCACTTTAGGGTATTTTGTTTTCTCTTATATTTATTTCTCCTCTTTTTGTTATATTTTTCTACCAACTTGTTTTATTTCATGATTCCCTTTAATCTTACAATTCCATTTTAATTATTTTAAGTTTTACTGGTTGGTTATGGATTTCACATCATGTACCCCAATTGCACTCATCTCTGTTCATATTTTCCCTCTACCCTTATACCCCAAAAGAAAACAAGGAGGAAAGAAGGAAGGAAGAAAAGAAGGAAGGAAGGAAAGAAGGAGGGGTAAATCACAAGAAACAACAACAAAATCTCGCCAAGGAAGATTCAGTGTGTCATGGTGTATCCTACAATATACTCTTTTGTCCAAACATCTTTACTTGCAAATTTTCTTTGCAGTCTGGTCGGTGACCTTTGGTTTAGTTATTTAAGTGTATTCATTGTATTTATATTTGATGTATCTCATTTCAAAATAGTTTAAAATTTTAAGAGAAAGACTTTTAAATAAATGGACATATAGCAATTTCTATATTATTTAACCATAATGAAGGTGGCAGTTTGTCTTACAGGTCAAGAATGCTTCTTGATCACCATGAGGACTGGAGCTCAGATATCATACTCAAGTCATGTCATTAACAATTATATTTAGCTGGGCAGTGGTGGCACACACCTTTAATCCCAGCACTTGGGAGGCAGAGACAGGCAGATTTCTGAGTTCTAGGCCAGCTTGGTCTACAGAGTGAGTTCCAGGACAGCCAGGGCTACACAGAGAAACCCTGTCTCAAAAAACAAACAAAAAATTATATTTAAACTCCAGGTTCAAGTTAAGAGCCTGAATATGAACCTCCATGGACACCTGCACCCACATGCATGCACACAAGCACACACATATGCACACACACATACATACACACACACACACATATACACATACATACATATTCAAAAATATATGTCCTCAACCATTTCTGGTATAGTAAGTATTGTAAAAAGTAAGCAAGAACCAATACAATTTCCTAAGACAATGTCAAAGCTTAAAAATAAGATGTTGAGTATGTAACTAGAAATTTGCGTAATTTAAAGGTACAGTGTATGATACAATTTAGAAGAAAGAGAAAAATCCATTATATAACTTTTTTAAAAAGCACATTTTGAGTGAAAATATTTTCAATATCTTAGAGATAATCTTCCAATTGCAGAAACAAACTCCACTGTGAGCTTTATACATGAATTTTACATTTCTTTACTTTAATGTGGCATGCAAAGAAGACAAACAGAATAATTTTTCTATGATGAATTTGCCTAGTCCAAGTTTACTTTTCTTCTTGGTACTCTCCATGCTTTACCTGTTCGGAGATAAGTTGTTTGTTTATGCCACTGTATAAAAACACTGAGTAGCTGAGCATATTGTCTGCATTGTGACCAGCTGTGAGTCTCTCTACTGTGAATCACCACATCTGCTGCACAGAATAACTTCACTAAAAAGGGTTGAGAGTTGCATAACCTATGTGTATATAAATAAATATTTACCAAGCAGTTTGATATTATGCAAAAGTAGTAATAGGTGGTTGTAACCATCTGAGCCCAGCTGTATTTTCCTGGCTGGGTTTATAATTCCAGACTTAAACTTCTTCCCAAGGAGGAACCTTAAAATGCAATCAGAATGTGGAGGCCTCTATGCATATACGCCACACATATAGGTATCTAAGTCCAATGAGGTTTTATTTTACCTTGAAATATATACATCTGGGTAAGACTGTTGAATACCTTTCTCCCCTAGGAATATGCAACAGTTTCCAACACTATGAAAGTTAACCAGCATAGAGGAAACTTGCTTGTCAGTTACCATTTGATTTCTTTATGTCCCATGACCTAAGGTTGAGATATCTGTAGCAATAGGGTTTCACCAAAAGTTTGTGTAGATAACCAAGAGCAATATCAGTAGCCTATACTGAGTTGGTAGTGTTTGAGAAAACCCTGACTTATAACTCAAAGTGAAAACTTACGTAAAAACTATTTAGTAGTAGTAGTAGTAGTAGTAGTAGTAGTAGTAGTAGTAGTAGTAATAGCAGCAACAGCAGCTATTACTACAGCAGCAGCAGTAGTATTGTAGTGAACTCATAAAGTAGTAAGATTTCCATATGCCTTTAGTAACATCCTTAGTCTTAGGTACTCTCTCAAGAATTCCTCTGTCTACACTCTCATCTGCCTGGTTCTTAAATTAATCATTCCTTCTTCATATCATCTATATTCTACTGTTTCTGCCCACTTGAGATCTTTCTTCCTCATACATTCATGGCCCCTTTCTAGTTTAATAGATTCTATTGGTGTTTCAAGTTAAAAGCACAAATATAAGGGTTTGGAAACTTTCTGTGTGTAGGATGGCTCCTTTGGAATTTTTTTTCATAATTTATTTTATTCTTTACATCTGAATACAGTCACCTTGTGTATATGTATAGCATTTTTATTATTCAGTATTTTTAGGCTGACTTCATTTCCTAGCTACTATAAATTGAGTAGCAAAACAAGAAAAGGCAAATATCTCTGCACTAAGACATTGAGTCTTTCAGGTATATGAATGATTTAACTTAATCAAATGGTAGTTATATTTCTTACTTATAAGTAACCTTCAAACGGCTTTGAAAGTGACTTCATAAGCCTTTATTCCCACCAACAATGAATACAAATTCCACTTTTCCTAAATGGGTATCTATATCACACAAACCTCAAAGCTCAAGGAACATCAAGAAAAGGAAGACCAAACATTTGTAAGAACCAAAGATCTGGGCGGTCTGCTGGGATTCAGAGCCTTCTGGATCTGTCAGGACCTTTGTCCTGATGAACTCACAGCAGCTATGGTTACTAGCACAAGATCAAGACAGACAGAAACTGTTTCAGGATGCTGAAGAGGCAGCATAACCAGTCCTACCTCTTACAGAAGAACTATTTGAGGATGTAGCTCCTGGGAGTTTGCTCATGCGCCAGTTTTCCCCATACCTAGATACATATAGACAGCATTCAATATGTTCAATATATTATAGAAAAATACATAAAGCTAGGGTGTGGGTTTGTAGATGATCATAATGCATGTATACATCTAAGAAATTAAAAATGTTATATATTTTAAAAAGTGAGTTGAAGCAATTTCTTAGAGGTTAAAAATCAAAAGCATCTGCTACTCTGACAGACAAAAATTTGGTTCCCAGCACCCGAATGGTAGCTAACAAAACAGTGTGTATCAATAGGTGCAAGTTATCAAACACCCTCCTATGGCATCTATGGGAAATTACATTCATATAGAACAGGCAGACAACCTGAAACACATACACCCACATGAACACACACTCAAACATACACATACACACAATAAATGTAAAACTATCAATTTTTTCAATATGATTTTGATAACTTTCTCTAGCAAAGATGCTAAATGTTATATGCACATAAAACAAAGAGAGAAATTAGTCAATGAGTTATCAATCTTATGCTTGCAAGCATATTTTAACCTACCAGTTGCAAAACGAAGTTATTATTTTATGTTGAAACTCAATGCCAAAGACAATAGAAACAACAGAATTCCAAGTCTTATTTTGGAGCTCTCAACTTCAGAAATCTTTCTGTTTAAAAAAATGTAATATCAGAATAAAAGTTTTTAAATTTCTAGGTAAATTTGCCCTAAAATTTCACTTCAATTTAAGTGTCTTAAGAAAACAAGGGAAATTTGGAGAAGAAATATAAATCCCAGCTGACTATTAACAACAAATTAGTAGGTAACGAAGAAGACGACACATCAAATGATGGACTGCTGTACATCAATTTGTTGTGGGAAATATTAAAAAAGAACAGCAAGTTCCCGCATTCCTTCCAGGCACAGGCAACTCTCTGCCACATGGGGCTGGCTAGCTATTCAATGGAGGGCAACGGTCAACCTGTTATCTCCTGGAGACTCTCAGGCCCAGAGCTCCTAAAATGTCTCCACCCAACCTGCCAGTTAAACTCGGGTATTTCTATCTTTCCTTTCCTCTTCTCTATCCTTCCTTCTTAGGTAAAGGAAAGGGGGTGGTAAAGAAAGGACAGTTATAGTAATATCATAGAAATTAAAGAAATAGACAAATAAGGATAGGTTAGCAAATTTACTCTTAAGCAAAACATTACATAGCTATATCTTACATTGGTACAGAATTTATTTAAGACAAATTTAAAGTTCATTGGTATGAACTTCTTATTGATATAAAATTGGGATTAATATTGTTACTCTCACATAGACATTGTGCCTATTTAACACAAATAAGAATATAAGGCTTAGACCCAGTCCTTTTATAACTGCTATTATAGATTGGTTTTAGATGATTAAGCAATTCGAGTTAAGGGCCAGATAGCAAACTCATGGTACTGAGTTAATTAAAAGGGTGCTTCTGAGATATTTCAATTAGAAATGGCTGAAAGAACTGGACCTGGTGTCACAAGCCTTTGATCCCAGCAGTTGGGAGGCAGAGGCAGGCAGATTTCTGAGTTTGAGGCCATCCTAGTCTACAGAGTGAGTTCCAGGACAGCCAGGGCTACACAGAGAAACCCTGTCTCTAAATAAATGAAAGAAAGAAAGAAAGAAAGAAAGAAAGAAAGAAAGAAAGAAAGAAAGAAAGAAAGAGGGAGAGGGAGAGGGAGAGGGAGAGGGGAAAGGGAAAGGGAAAGGGAAAGGGAAAGGAAAGGAAAGGAAAGGAAAGGAAAGGAAAGGAAAGAAATGGCTGAGAGTAATCAAGGCTAAACAGTTCAGAAATGCTTCGGTAGATAGATAGTCTTCAAAGATGTCAGAAGTCCACAGCATTTGATGTTTATGGACATCTCTTTATTAAATATCATTTGACTAGAAACCTGTCAGCTCCTGACAGCACCCCTTTCTTGAATTCAAAGAAGAAAGTGAGCATCACTGGAGTTGCTCCAGTTGTGGCCAGACAGCCACTAGGCAAGAATTGCCTCATTTCATCTACAGACAAAATACTGTTGAGAAAAAGGGCACACTATGTGGAATAGTCAACTGATAATCTCTACCAAGACAGAGTAATCAGTCCTTCAAAATTCCGCATACCAAGGTCTGTCAGATGATCATGGGCCAGAAGGCGGAAGACCTATGCTTCAACCTTTTGAAGTATGAGGACTGTCCAGATGATAAGCAGTCTCTATAAATTGGCTGTTTGGGGAGCTAATTTTTGTGCTTCTCATATTTTCAGGTAATATTAGTTGTTTTTGGATTTTGGATGGGGTTGAAGACTGGTAGTCTCATAGCCAAGAGTAAATGGGCAAACCAAGACAACTTACCTAAGTGGTGTTTGTTTGTTTGTTTGTTTGTTTGTTTTATTTTCTTAAGGAAAGTATTGGAGTGGGCGAGTGGGTGGAGGAGCACTCTCATAGAGGCAAGGGGAGGGAGATGGGATGGGGGTTGTAGAGGGGAAACGGGGAAGGGGGACAACATTTGAAATGTAAACTAATAAAATTATTAATAAAAATGAATCTCTACAGCACATGAAGTACAGTACATAAAGAAACCACTCTTTTTCTACCTTTCATTCTAGAAGGGTCCAGTACTCACACAGAACAAAATCTGATCTCTTATAAATAAAGCAGCAAGGTTAAAGGATTTTCTCAGAGTTTCCAAACTCATTTTTGATTTCCTGATTTCTAGCTCTTCCTAATCCACCCTGTTCACAATGTTATTTTAGAAGTGTTATTCTTTATTTCCCAACAGAGAGGTGGTAACATATTGCAGCTGAAATTGCCATGATGTTTGAAATAAAATTCAACCATGACCCCCTAAGAAGACATCAACTTCAAAAGAACCAATTAATGTTGAAAAATAACGTTATTCTATTTCTTAAATGTTGGAAGAATAATAGACTGAGATCTCAAAACCGAAAATGGTTCTTACCCCTGCTGTCATCTAATCTCTGTGAACTACTGGAAATGAATAACCTTGATGCTAAAAGTAAAGGAATCAATTTTGCTACATTTTATGTCCGAGGGTGACAGTAAATTTGTGAAGTGCTTACCAGAAAAGGGGGGAGGGGTGTCTGGTGTTCTAACAACAAAGTAAATAAACATGCCTATGCCAGTGCAGACTTAGTCACTTAGGAGGACCCTGTTTCATTATTCACTTAGGAAATCTATGTGTTTTGTGAAGGAAAACTAAGTTGTGCAGAGAGAAAATTGGTAACAGGAATAGAAACTTCCAAAAAGTTCTAAAATTATTTTCTTGCACCATGTGGGCATGAGTTTCTTGGGAATAAACGTGTTCAGCTATTACAGTTTTTATACCTTGAACTTTTAATAACATGAATCACGAAAGACTGATTTTAAAGAGTAGTTTCAAGATGAAATGCTTTGGTCATCTTTAAGCTATAGCATCAAAAATGGGTAAAACAAGGAAAAAGAAAGCAATTGGACCTATTTGCAAATCTTCTTTGTGAAATAAACCCACTATTAGAGCCAGATACCTACCCACTATAAATTATCTCCCTTATTTTATATCTGACCCTGGGCAAGATATTTGAAATGCTAATAACTCTTGCCTTCTCCTCCCTCACATCTTTTTCCCAGTAACCAGTCAAGGACTTCACCTGCTCTCTGCATCTGCTAGCTATAAAATAAAGCCCTGGTATAATTCTGAGGTCCTTTGACAAGCATGTGACAGGCAACTGGAACAGGCACTCAGTCTGAGGACTCTGCAGAGCTCAAGCCACTGTACAGAGAAGGATGATGGAAAGAAGACCCACACAGACAGGAGAATGAAGTGGCAGGTGGAAGGTGAGAGACCACTGACAGCCTGTGACAGAGATCTAAGGGAAGCCTGTGAAGGCACAGCCAGAAGCCAAGGGTCCCTGTCACAAAGAAACTGAACTCTAAGGCACAGAGGCCAGAATGTCTGGTAACATTGCCTTGAGAATGAAAATAAAGATCCTAAATGTACCCCCTCCCCCCACACACACACAGTTACAGATTGATGGGAACAGTAGAACATCAGCCACAGTGATAAAAGAACAAACTAAATAAACCTTATTAGAACAGGCAAATGACTCCCATAAAGGGTGTGGGAGGAGTCCAACGGGGGCCTATGGGTCAGATTTTTTTTTTTTTTTAGGCTACTGGAGTCCCTTCTCCTTCAGAATTGCTCTCCTTCCTGACTGGTCCTGATGAGGGTATCCTCACTTAGGCTCTTTATATTGCCCTATTCTGTACCATTTATAATGTTCTGGGGGTGGGTAGCACCCCACCCTTACGTAGTAAGGAGCAGCCCATCTTAAAGGGGCTGTTTCCTAACCTTAGACCAGCCCAAGGTGCCTTGGCCCTCCTTTATTCCCACTGAAGGGATACCCAAACTCCCTCACCCAATGTCCCCATTCATTTTGAAGAAGGCAGATAGGTCATTGCTCCAATTCCATTATGGTAATGTGTTCCCATTTTAGAGGCAGGAATAATGGTAACAGGACATAGAAATTATCTAGACACTCAAGGGTAGAAGGTCCAAAAGAAAAGTAATTGGTTTCTTTCCTGGCTAAAGGACAGACATGTTCTTGAGCCACTTGGCAGCCTCATGTTCCCCAGAGGCCCGAATCACCAGAAGTATTTGGAACTCTGATGGTTCCCAGATGATTTTAGGATCACCTCTTCAGAGGTGGAGAGACCTGTAAAGATCCACAAGTGAATAGAATTCCTATCCTGAGAAGGAGACTACTTGGGCCAAGGAACCATGCTGAGTAAGGTGGACTCAAAGCCATGCTAAAGAGATAGGGATTACTTTTCATTTAACAGAGTGCTACATTTTCCCTCTGGAATGCCCAGCATCTAAGTATAGTACTTGCAGAGCAAGGTAAGGCTGGTTAGTGTTGTCGAATTACTTAGAAACATGTACTGTTGGTCCTTTCTTCTATCTCCTCTCTAAGCATGCTGCCCCTAATACTTTGGCTTCTCCAATTTTTGGACTTCTTTACTCTTTCTAAGTATCTCTTCCTCCTACTGAGTGGCTGCTTGTCCATCATGTCTGATCTCCGTGCAGGCTTAAACAGCACCCTCCATCATCCTCCTTCAGGTAGATGCTGAGACTTACAGCTTGCCAACCCTGTAGTTTGTTTTTTCTTTTTCTTTTAAACTCGAATAAAATTATGCTTTAGTTTTAAAAAGAAGAAAAAGAAAGAAAGAACCTGCCTCTCTTTTCTGTAGTAATTAGATTGCTCTTATCTGTCCTGGCTGTCCATCCTCCATAAGATTAGATTATTCCTCACTACTGACAAGGAGGGCAGGGTACATGGGAGAAATTGAGGGGAGGAAAGGAAAAGGGGAAACTATGTTATTGTATTGTAATATCAAATTTAACAATAGTTTTTTTTTTAAATACCATTTTGAAACATGAAAGATAATTGCTATTGTTCTAATTCATTTAATATTGATTTCCACTTAGGGAAAGTATGTTTAAATCTATATGCCTACACTGTGATTTTAATTTAGCACACACACACATACACACACATAGATATCATATGTATAATCCATATTCTGTATATGAGAGCAAACAAATGGTATTTGACTGACTTTAGCCTCCTTTGCTTAACATAAGAATCTTTGCACCATTCCCTATAAATATGCTGTTCATCTTTACCGCTTCTTCCTCATTTGCCTATTTTGATCTATAACTTGTATGTTATGAATAGTGAGCAGTAAAAATGGATGCTCAAGTAACATTTTGGTATACTGACTTGAGACCTTTTAGGTATATACCTAGGCTTGGGAGAGCTGTATTATATATTAGTTTTGGCTTTTATTTTCTGAGAAACCGCCACATTGATTTCTACAGGAGCTGCAGGAGCTTACATTCCCACCAGCACCATATAAGGGTATCACTTTCCACACACCATTGCTAGCATTTACTGTAGGCTGTTTCCTTTACAGCCATTTGATGATGCCTCACAGATACTATGAAGGGCCCCGCTACCGGTTCATTGTAGGTTATGTCAGGTTGTGAATTAAAAGTAACCAACGACATAAATAAAAGAATGAGAGACTTTCCTGGTGGCAGAGTCATCTCATTACTAGTTTTCTGCACTGGGGACTTGTGAATTTATAAGGCGTCATACTGCCTTGTTTTCTTAAGTACTTTTGTTTTACTTTGATCATCTATTGGGATAGATATGCTCTCCGGTTGTTATTTATCCCCCTTTTTATGGTATTTCTTGTTTGCTTCATTATAAATAAATCTCCCGAGTGATTTTTAATCAGTGGTGGGCTTTTGATTTGTAAAGAAATCAACTTTAGTAAAAAGAGCAGTAATTTGACAGCAAATTTTTAAACAACTTTGTGTAGTTTATCCACACCCCTTACAAAGTTCATTGACAGGTATTTCATGTAAAATACTTTCTACTTTTTATAAATAAATGTATTGATAATTAATAATTTATAAATAACTAGTAAAATGTGGAAATGAAAACCTTATCAAGGAAAAGGAAAGTATATTGGTTAGAAGCATGAGAAACTGTGAAGAAAGTATAGAATGGGAGGAAAAAAAAACAGAACAGTCATAAAAGGCTCTTCAGTTAATATATAAGCTCAAAAATGACAACAGCATAATTTAATAAATTATGTTATGAAAAAATAAAGAGAGAATGGAAACATAGCATCAGTCAGTATTTCCTCCTAGCTTTGAGGAATGTTTCCCTTTGGTTATTTTTTATAACTCGCATGGCAGGTGGAGAGAATCCTGATGGTGATGATGGCATGAGGGACCCCAGCTGTGATCAGGGCTGGCAGCAACAACAAATATGAAAAGCTGCGGCTGTTTTATCTTGTCTTTCTAGGACCATTTGTGACATAAAGGAACAGACGTCTGAACAGGGACCCTAGCTGAGTCACCTCCCTGGTTTTGATGGTTTCCCAGTTGGTTGAGCCATATATGTATGCATAAATATATAAATACAACCCACTGGGTCCATTTTTGGTTTTTGGCTGTATACAGTTTCAGAGCTGACTGATCTGAATAGATAATCAACCGGGGCTCATCTCTGATAGAGCCTTTCTCCTTCTCTCAGCAGTCTTTACTTGTCTATAGCTCTTTGTCTAGGAACGGAACCCTGTAAACACCAACCCTTCCACACTGATATTACCACTGTTCTGGCTTTTTTTTTTTTTTAATGCGCCATGTCTAGAAGAGATTGTTTCACAGCCACCTTTCTGGTATTATTTCTGGTCCCTCTTCCATGATGGTCCCTGAACTATAGATAAGGAATTATGTTGCAGATGTATACATTGGGGCTGGACTCCCCAAAATCTGTTGATATTTGCATTATGCCCAGTATGCCCAGTTGTGATGTCTGTGATAGTCTCCACTTGCTGTAAAAAGAAATTTGCTTTCATTGAGGAGAGGTGCCACCTACACTTACTTGTACTTGTAGGGATAAAATTTAGAATGCAGTAAAGAGTTATGCTAGTTTAGCAAAGTAGCAGTAGTAAATACTATCCTGGAATGTTATATAGGTATTTAGCACCAGGATGGTTTCCCTCCTGTTGAGGGGGTCTTAAGTCCAATTAGGCAACTATTGGTTACCTCCTACATGTGAGTGCCATGTATTCTACATTTATGGATATATTTTTCTTCTGGTCATTGTTACATTTCTCATTCCATGAAAGCTAGAATTCAGGAAGGAGATTTTCATGTTAGAATTGCAATCATCTGAGTCCTGTGTCCTAAATGTCCAGTCTTCAGCAATCGGGGCTTACCTTTAACCTCCAAGAGGCAAGTCAGGGAAATGGCAATAGTTTATATTGCTTTTGAAGGCACATGAACAATCATTCAAAAGTAGGTTTCTAGTGTCTGTTATGGAATTTTGGTTAGTCTACGGTTCTTCTGGGGAGCATTGACAGCTTATGTGGCATAACTTCTTTTAAGTTATACATACATATACTTACAAGAAATGAACAGCTATTCTGATGGGTTTTCTATGAGACACGTTTATTTTCTCTTGCACCATTCAATATTTTTTTTTTCTCAGTTCTATATATTGGTTCAAGAATTTCTCTCCCTCATCTATACCTGTGATTCAAAGATTTGGCCTCATGTTTCCTGCATGTTCCTTTCCTGTGCTTATAGCATTTTTCACATTCTTTGATTATTTGTGCTAGATCCTCTAATTTATCTCCCAGTCCTGTTAGTCTATGATTCATTCTGTTTGTGAGTCATTCTCCTGAATCTGAGAATGCAGGTATTGACTTTTTTCTGTTCCATCTTCATCTAGGCTTAGGTTCTCTTCAATATTTCTATTGTTTTCTGGGACTCAGTCTTCAAATCCTGCACTATCTTCATCATTTCATTTAGCCACGTATTTGTATTTTCTTAAACATTACTTAAGCATGTATTGTTATTATCTTGGAGCTCAACAAAATTTTTGTGCACATTTTCTTTATAGTTCTTGAATACATTGATGAAATTTATAATTTTCTTTTAAATTTTGTGTCCTGAGGTTTATCTAGGTAGATCTCATTAGAGAACACTTCTATTTTTTATTTCCTTCTTTTGTTTTTTCTCTGTCTTTTTTTTTTTCAAGGTGAATCAGACATGTGAACTTCCTTTGGTCCCTTGTCTGACATCCTTAGATTTGGCCACTGCAGAAGATATGGTAATTGCACTAAACCAGGTTTAATGGGTGGATACACTGTTGAATTGGCTCAGTGAAAGATAGCATGCTGTCTGTGGGTCTGGAGCTAGGTCTGTGAGTGCAGAGATGGTAGCTACAGAGGGCAGGATGCAACAGGAAAGTGTTGTCTAACTAGTCAGTCAAAAGTGGCTACTTGTACAGGAAAGTTTGCTAGTAAGCAAGGAGGGGTCATAAGCCAGGCACCGAGAAGTAGGCCTGTAAAAGTGACTTGCAATCAAAGAAAGTTCCTTATGTTTTATCTCATTTGCATATACACACCCAGCAAGAGCCCACCTGTGTCACTGCAAACCTTTTAGTATTCTACCTATGAGCCTTATCCAGGTTTACAGTTGGCTCCTAGGTTTGGCTTAAAGTCCTGGTCTTCAAAATCAGACTTAACTGACTTACAGTAAGAGGGAGACTGCTTTCTTTCTGCCTCCAAGAACCCTGCCCTGGCCTCCAACAGAGGGATACATTCCTACCCTAGTGTAAAACCCACCATCTTTTGCTGTCAGATGTGTGGCCTCACCTACCTTTACTCTCATAAGCAGCAGGTTCTCCACAGACTCATCCCTCAGAGACCCATTCTTGGTTGACATCCCACAGAAGATTCAGGGCTATAACATATGCTGACAGGTTATCTTGTTTGGCATCCTAAGGCCTGCAGAGAGCTTTGAATCACAATACCTATTGCCAACTCCTCTCCATTGTTTCCCCAAGCAAGTGTCACTCCTTAAAAAGTCATCTACATTTGTTCATGCTTCACTGTCTATCCACTTCATGCTTGGAGAAGCCAGGACAAGAACCTGACAGGAGAATTAGCTGTCCCACTAGTCTCAGTAACTCATGATTTTTAAGGTCTCTCTGCTGAAACATCATGCATCACTCAGCCGTCTATTGCAGTTCCCCATCTCAGCTTTTTTCTTTCCCTCTGATGAGCTAGGATCTCATTTTGAACATAGTGCCTGAGGCTCTAAGGGCATGCCAAAAATATTTTATGCTTATTTTGGCTTTGCTGTCTGCAATCCAGGTGTTCACCTGATTGGATCTAAACTCTTCTGTTGTTATGGTCCTTGCTGCCAGTTCCTCAAATTTCTTACCTTGAAAATACCTGAAGGTCTGTCTGGTCCAGCATACTTCTTGTACACTTGTGTTGCTGTTTGCATAGACAGTAAAATGTCAGTGTCTTCCATGTATTCTACAAGCTATGTACTCTCTAGATGCTCTGGTAGTATCTCAACTCCAGGCTCCTACAATCATAATCCCTCTGCAGCTCCTGGTAAAGCCTCTGTAACTCACTCAGTGTCCCTCTGGCATACAGTCCCCATAGCATCCACGCTGAGAAAGAAAAAGCACCTTTCTCATGACTAGAGCTGACTCAAGAGCTGATGTAAAACTCGCAGTCTTGCTTTTCAGGTATGTTGGGGTATCCAGGACTGGCTGAGGTGGGAGTGCTGGGTTCTGATGATGGTGAGTGGTCTTGGTTTCTGTTATTAAGATTCTTACGTTTGCCTTTTGCCATCTGGTAATCTTTGGAGTTAGTTGTTATAGTTGTCTTTGGTTGGAGCTTGTTCCTCCTCTGATTCTTTTAGCCTCTGTCAGCAGACCTGGGAGTCCAGCACTCTTCTGAGTCTCAGTGGTCAGAGTAGTCTTTTCACGCAAGCTCTCCTCTTTCAGGGAAGGTGCACAGATATCTGCTGTTCAGTCCTGCCTCATGGCTGAAAATGAAAGCCTGAAACAGGGCCTGTCCCAGAAAATGTGTTCCCTCTGCAGTCTGCATGCTCACCTGCACGGACTGTTCTCCTAGGGAAGGGGGACAAAAGATGGCTCTCTCACCTGCTCTGGTGGTCAGAGCCCTCTCGGGTGGACAGCACTACTCTGGCAGGGAAGGGGCCTGGATGTCTAGAGCCCGAAATGGAATCTGTCCCAGATCCTGTGTCGCTTCTGTAGTCTGCACTTTCACCTGAGCAGACTAGTCTCTGAGGGACCTGGGACCCAAGATGGCTCCCTCACCTCAGACATCCTTTTCTGATTTTATTAGAAATTCTAGACTAGAGTATAGTGGAGAGAATGATTATGTCTGGTTCTATAATTTTGGTACTTTTATTTAATTGATTTACTTAATAACTGATTCATAATACAGGCAAAGTAACTTCAGTAACTGTGCTCTAGACTATCTATCTGTAGTGTTCTCTCCTCTGAATGCACCCTTCCTCCAGTACTTTCATATGTTTAGTACTTTCCAAACATAGTACATTCCTTTTCAAATTCTTTTATTAAGTTCTCCCATTATTGGAACGTCTGATTTTTCTATTCCTACAAATACCTATGGTTATTTTTTTTTCTACTTCTTTCTTCACTTTCACCCAGCTTTACTCAAGGTAGGAGAATGATTCGATGCTACCTTCTATGAATCATGCATGCTTTAGATATGTACTTCTTCGCATTTATATACAACCTTTTCTATTTTCCCTACTTCCATATAAATGCTCTCTTTTCTATTAATCATTCCATTTGTTTACATCTCAAATGTTGTCCCACTTCACGATTACCCATCCACCAATCCCCCATCCCACATCTGCCCTCCCCTCTTCCCTTTGTCTGTATGAAGGTGCTCCCCCACCCACCCACACTCTCCTGCCCCACTGCTCCAGCATCCCCATACTCTGGGGCATCAAACCTTCCCGGGACCAAAGGCCTCCCCTCCCATTGCTGTCAGGCAAGACCATCTTCTGTTACATAGGTATCTGGAGCCATGGATCCCTCCATGTACACTCCTTGGTTGGTGGTCTAGTCTCTGGGAGAACTGGGTGGTCAGGCCAGCCTATGTTGTTCTTCCAATTGAGTTGCAACCTGTTCTGATCTTCTCATCCTCTTCCAGCTCCCCCAATAGGTTCCCTGAGCTCAGTCTGATGGTTGGCTCCAAGCATTCATAGAAACACTTAAGTAAAACATCAACATTTTTCGTTCTCCTGAAGCTTCTTTGCTGTCTACAGAGTTTATGTTTATACTCATTTGTATTTTTCTTATATATTGTGCATATTCTTATAATTCATTTCCTATTTTGTATTGTAATCTACCCTCCAAAATGGAAATAATCAATACTTTTGAAACATTCACACATTACTCTAGTCCACTCTATACCCGACTATTCAACAAATCGTTTGCTGTGTATAGGAGCTTTATTTTCTTTTGCTGCTATAGAGTAATAAAATTTTGACATCCTTAGAAAATATTGTAATGACATGCAAATTCAGGCTACTTCCTCAAAATCTTTGTGCTTTCCTTTTTACACAATTCCTGCAATCAGAATTATTAAAAATATTGTATTTAAGATATATTGTTGGAATATAGCAATTTCACAAAAAGAATGTAATTTAGTTGAAGGACAAAGCATGATTTAACAACAAAGTATTTGGAGCTATTTATTAGGAAGAAATTTCTTACTCAACACTAGGCATACTAGAAAAAGAAAATATGGTGAAAAAAATCAAAAGAGTTTTTAAACAATTAAGATATTCAAGTTACAAAATGAAAATTTGCTACAATTGTAAAAAACAATCTTGATTTTTGTGGACAAACTATTGAAGATGATCAGGTTTCTTCTAGTACTGATAAAATTAACAGCTGGAAAATTTTTTTCATGAACCCGTTTATCTATCTATCTATTATCTATCTATCTATCTATCTATCTATCTATCTATCTATCTATCATCTATCTGTTGTCATCATCATCTCTCAAATACCACCTCTTCCCCAACCCCCTCTGAGTTTCTTAAATATGTTAGGTAAGGATTTAATATAGACATAAATGCCAAAGAGAAAAATATAGGCAGAGAAGATGGCTTAGTGGGTCATTGTTTGCTTCATAAGCATGAATACTCAAGTCTAGCTCCCTAGCTTCCACATATAAAGAAAGGAGTGGAACTGTGCATCTATAGTCCCAGTGCTGTGGAGATGGAGGTAGACATATCCTAGTCTAGATAATTGGTGGGGGTTGGGTTCAGTGAAAGACCCTGTCACAAATAGGATGGCAAATTCGAGGAAGAATTGAATGTCAACCTTTGGTTTCTACCTGCACACAGAAGTACCCCCAACTCAGACAAAATCACAAATATACACAAACACCTTGCCTCATGCCCACACCCTCCCAGACCTTTCAAAACAAGAAAAATCCTTTATGTAGTAAGAAAAGTTTATTTCTTTTGTGTTTCACAGAACTTAGGAAAATACTATGTGCTTTCAAAATTACCAACCTAGTGTGAGAATAGTGAATCCATATTCGAGTGATCATCTAAATTTGTAAATTTGCAAAAGACGAATTAAAGTAGATTTTATCTGGAAACCTGAGCATTTTTTTTGTCATGCAAAAATATACCCTCTTGAATAGTCTCTAGATTGGTCTCATAGAAATTGATACTAATAATGAGTCTGATTATTTTTATATGTAATGTTTTTCTATAGTTGTAATAAAACATATTGTGTGTGTGTGTGTGTGTGTGTGTGTGTGTGTGTGTGTGTGTGTGTGTGTTTAATAGGTATATCCTCTCTCTAAGATGTGTCCTGACTCCTCTCTTGCCTGGGATTTTGCTTTTTGATGGGTACAATGGCCTCAGCCTGCAAAAAAGACACACAGAGGATACTTTTTTTTATGAATGTCAGACTGAAAATAAAACTGGTTTACTCCTTTTCTATCTATAACTATTAGATTTCACTTTTCTTATAAGAGAAAAAGATTGCTCAGCTTTCCTGGGAAAATTACTTTAGAACTGGGATGCTGAAAGCCAAAATGTGCTACTAAAAGCAATACAGCACTTTCTTAAGTTTACTTGTTGGCAGTTAAATAGCCAGAGAAGTATTGATATTTACACTTGGCAAAAGTGAGTTTGATACATGATGTAAAAATTAAGAATTATAAAGAGCAATGAAAAAATCATTCAAAAGTATTGTTATTTCCTTACAAACACTAGTCTTTTGCATCCTTAATTTACTTTGTAACCACAAAAAATTTAGTGGATAATTAGGAGATTAAATAAAGTGCAGTGCAAGAAGAATAGGAGAATTAGAACATCAAGACTACAGGTAAATACTGCTTTCTCTCTGATTGAGATTCCCAGATAGAAACGGTTAATTTTCTTTTTCTTTTTCTTTTCTTTTCCTTTTTCTTTTTCTTTTTCTTTTCCTTTTTTTCTTTTTCTTTTTCTTTTTTTTCTTTTTATTTTTCTTTTTCTTTTTCTTTTTCTTTTTCTTTTCTTTTCTTTTCTTTCTTTTTTTTTTTTTTTTGAGTCNAGTCAGGGTTTCTCTGTGTAGTCCTGGCTGTCCTGGAACTCACTTTGTAGACCAGGCTGGCCTTGAAATCAGAAATCTGCCTGCCTCTGCCTCCCATGTGCTGGGATTAAAGGTGTGCGCCACCACGCCCGGCTTAGTTTTCTTTTTTATAGTTCAAGTATACATTAAATGTAAGCTTTGCATGTGATTTATTTTACCCTCTAATAAAATGATCCATATACAACAAATAAAAATAATTGAAGTTATATGATATTAGTGCTTATAAACAAGGTAGATCAGATGACCAATGAAATCCTTTTAGAGTCTAATCTGTGAGACGTGGGTCCATTGTGATGAATTTTATATTCTTCTTCTTAAATTTTTTTTAAACTGAGGGATATGCAGAGTTTATTTCAAAATCTAAGACTTCTAAAAAGGCTTAGAGCGGCCTTTTAAACACATCCACACCCACCCACACAGACTCTACAGCAAAAATGAAATAGCTTTATTTACTTTTGGGAAATGTCATGTAATTTACATGTTTGTTGATTTTTTTTAAATGATTATCCACAAGTGCACTCCTGGTGTCATTAGAAAACTAGACACAGTATTTTGAATGGCAGAATAGTATAAATGATAGAATATTGATTTGGTTCATTTTGAGTTACTTGCAAATCTACTTTTGGGGAGGAAATTTCTTTTACAGAAGGGCGTTAGTAGTACTGAATATAGCAGCTGTCATTAATATGTCCTTACATAGTTCAGTGTAGGAACACTGTTCACCACACTAACATCTCCCGTTGGTTTGCTCTCTTTACTTCACACTCCTGTGTAACTTCTCAGTCCTTTAGTTCCAGTGCTTCTTTCCTCCAAGGATGAGAAGATCGCTGAAGCTAGCTGAGCCAGAGGTAGTGGGTCAGAGAGGGACAGTTATCACTTTCCTCACTTTATTTTCTCAGATACTTTTCCTTGTCAACTGATGTTCATATTCTTTTATGATTTAACAGATTAATGTACATTTTAAGCATATCTTCTTCCACTCTTTCCATTTTTAAAATACCTCTAGGATACTTAAAGGATTCTGCCTTCAGAGCAAAACCAAGATTAAGGAAGAGTCTAGAAGTAGTTTATGGTATAACTTATGGCATATAGTTTGCTGAAGTCTCTTCCAAGTGGTTTTGGGACTTCTTGTTGGGTGGCCAATCTGTTGTTATTACACATTGTGTCACATGCTTCTGAGAAGAATACTTAGAAATGTATTCTTTTATAAAGATTAGACTTTCCATATTGAAACAGGTGGCTTGTCATTCTAAGGTCACAGTGTCATTAACTACACATCTATCTCTTCAGCCCCCAAACGGTTTTATAAATGTGAAAAATCAATGAAGAATAAACTTTCTGTAGCTTTTATCAACAGCTTTATATCACAGAGCTAGGGATTATTTATGGGTTTATCTCTGTAATCTCAATATTGATCCTTGATCTTCAATGTTTCTTCAGATGTTACATGAAAACATTCCCATAAGGCTCAGTGCAATCAAAAGTTACTTCTTAAGAGCAGATTTTTGTTTTGAAAGATTAAATAAAATGATAAAATTTGAGAATGAAACAAATTGTACCCTATCTACACGTTTTGCCTTTAACTGGTATATTTGCTATAAATTCCTGATGATTCTTAATCTTGATTTATAAAGTAAGCTATTGTGAACAGAGTATAAGTTGGAGAAAGTAGGAAAACTATATCTATATAACTTTCTGTTGAAGAAGATAACCTCAAGCTTGAATTTTATATATGTAAATTCATTTATATCAGCTGTAAAACTGACATAGAAAAATCACAACAAAGCAACAATGTGTTTTATATATATATATAGAGAGAGAGAGAGAGAGAGAGAGAGAAACAGTACTCTTGGGTATGCAGTTATCCACAAGAGCATGGTCAATCTTTGAGAGAAAGCACAAATGGGAATTGGTTATTTTTTTTAGATTTATTTATTTTATGTATATGAGTATATTGTCCCTGTCTTCAGACATACCAGAAGAGGGTATCAGATTCCATTACAGACAGACGTTTGTGAGCTACCACGTGGTTGCTGGGATTTGAACTCAGGACCTCTGGAAGAGGAGCCAGTGCTCTTAAACTCCAAGGCATCTCTTCAGCCCCAGGGAATTGTTTTTATTGTTTTTATTTTGAAATGAAGACATAAAATGGGTGAGTAAGGAAGCAAGAGTAGATATGAGAGGGCATAGAAGAGTGGGCAAACATGGTCAAATACATTGGATAAAATTCTCAAAAATTAGTAAGGTTAGAGGTCTAGAATTAAAGTGTTGAATGAATTAAAATACAAGGTCTAACTGTTTTTCTTTTCCCCAAACGCACCTCACTGGTAAAGACAAACATATTGAAAATAAAATGACAGGAAATTATTTTCCAGCCAAAGTCCAATAAACAGTCCAAGCTGGTTGGCTAACAGATAGACTTTAGGTTAGAATTAGAAATGATAAAAAGAAGGTCCTTACATATTAAGACCAGGATATTAGGACCTATATATTAAGAAAGGAATAGTTCATCAAGAAGGTATAGTGATTATAAACAAATATGCACTAAATAGTGTACCCAACATTTTAAAACTAATCTATTATACAGAAGGTTCAGATGCAATAATATTTAGTGACTTCATTACTTTTTTCAATAGACAGGCCATCTAGTCCCCCAAAGCTCAATACAAAGTTTCAGCATTAAATTGCACCATAGATTAACTGGATTTAGTATATTCTACTCATCAGTTCATGGACCTTTCCCCAAATCATGTCACATTTTCTGCCACAAATGAAATATTTTTTCTATTTTATTCAATTTAGTTGGAAGCTCCGTATGTTTATTAGTGTTGAATAGGAAGATAGGGTTATTACATACAGATATGGAGGCAGTGTTCATGGTATACAGTTGGATCAAGAAAGCAGATTTAGCTAATCTCAGTAGTAGTCTTTGTAGGAAATCTTCAGGCAATGGGCATCCAGAGGAAGAAAGCTATGGTAGACATTTTGTGCCCACACTGTCAACATTTACTCTTAGATGTGAAGGCTTTGCCTCTTTCCCTCGCTCAATGCATGAACAAAACTTGCTTGGAAATCACTGAAATCCTACCACAAAACAAGTCTTAGCAATTAATGCTTGAAAGTTTCTTTCTTCTGAGACACAATCATGGATAAAATCAATAGTGTGGGGGACTGGTCTTTAGGTAATGTGCTTGCCTCAGTTGAACGAGATCATCAGTTTAGTCTTCAGTATTCAAGTAGATAGGCTGGCCATGCTGGCATACTCTGCAATCTTAGCCTTAAGTGGTAAAAACCAGAAGGATCTCTGGGTTTCCCTATTATTTGGTGATTACTAAGCTAATGAGAGATCCTGACTCAAGGAAGGTAGAATTTATTACAAAGAATGAACTCTTACGTATGCCTACCACACACATGTGTGCAGAAATCCCCCCAAATGTGCAGCCTTCCACATGAGCATACATATAGAAGAAACATATTTGCATCTTGCTTATTTTTTACTATATCCATTATGTAAAACAGTATAGAATTTTATTAAAAACAGGAAAAACCAAACTACCATATAGCCTAGCAAAAAAAAACACTATGTTTATATCTGAAAGGATCTAAGTAAGCTCACCACAGAGATACCTGTGCATTCACACAGCCCACAGCAGTATTCACAACAGCCAAGCAATTTAATCAGCCTAGATTTCTATCAATAAAATGAATGGTAAAGAAAATGTGATGTTTATATACCAGAATTTTACTCAGCCATATAAAGCAATGAAAAGATGAAATCTAAAGGAAAATGGATGGGGTGAGATACAATCACACTTAGTAAAATAAGCCAGACTCAAAAAGACAAATATCACATGTTTTATCTCATACTCAGAAAAGGATTGTTTTAAAAAGATGAAATTTGAATAGGGACTAATTTTTTAAGAGAAAAAAAACTATTAAAAGAATGGAGGGGTGTGAACATAATCAGAACATATCATGAACCTGCATGACAACGATGCCGTGTAACCAATTACTCTGTATAATTTTCATGTGTTAATAAAAAGAAAATAATAATAGACAGATAGAAATTTCAAACTACTCTAATATGGACTGTAAGAAATTCTGTGAAAAGGTGTAATGAGGGCACGTGAGCTGTATAATGGCTTGGTCTAATAATGACGCTGGGGCTTCCCTCTTTAACTATCATGTACACTGAGGTGAGAGCTTCATTAAGGGAGCAGGGTTTATTGGGTAGTACCAGCTGGAAGGTGCTGGCCACAGGGAACAAATGATCTGACTGAAACAGGGAAAACTGATGAGCCTGGAGGAGAAGAGAAAAGCGGAAAATGATGTCATGATGCTTGGTGGCTGCTGCTGCTGACTTGAAGCAAGATTGTTCTGGCACATTTAAAGAAGATTGTCTTCATTGTAAGAATGCTGTTGAATCATCCAGTAATTCAAATGCAGAGAGATGAAAGTCTCGAAGATATTGGGAAGATGACTCCAGCTCTAGGTGAACTGGTTATAAGAGGAGGCCCAGGTTTTTTAATGTTTGGCTATTTGAAAACATTTTTTGTTTGTTTGTTTGTTTGTTTGTTTTTTGAGACAGGGTTTTTCTGTATAGCCCTGGCTGCCCTGAAAACATTTCTTTGTTGTTCATTTGTACCTGTTTCAAGTTCAACTTTTAGTGGACTGAATCCAATGCATCCTGTCTTAATACCTTCCTCAAATGCACAGTTGTGATTGTCTTGAAGGAGCTGCTCTATATGGGGGGTTCTGTGGTTTTCTTAGTTACGTTTTTCTGAAACGTTCAGCATTTTGTAATCACTACACTAATTATGTCGCATATCATCATAAACCAAATGCACTAGAAATTTCTCCCACAGCTCTGTCACAGGTCATTAACAGGTGTCATCCTGGAACCACTTCTGTGAAATTTTGGCACATTTTCTATCAAGATTGAACCAGGAACTAATGAGCCCTTTCTTCAATTTGAAATGTAAATGAAGAAAATATCTAATAAAAATTTGTTTTTGAAAAAAAAAAGTTTGTATCAATTTCTTTAAAACTAAAGCTGAATTTTCTGGAGAAACAAGCTTTTCTATTGAAAATAATAGTTGTCTTCATACTCATGCCCATAAATTTTAATGAAAGAAAAGAAGAGAAGAACAAATTACAACAGAGATCAAAAAGAGCTAGGAAGGGATGAGCTTATTCAGAAGTTAAGTCTCAGACAATGAAAATATTCTCGGCCCAGGTAAGATTGTAGAGAGGCTAGAACCTTCCAGGACCAGGCCTAGGTTAGCAGATAGAGGCAGTATGCCTCTGAGGCAACAATTGAATCAGGTGAATAAAAGTTACTTTTACATACTGTTTATAAAATAATCTGTGCTTATATGTTGAGGTTTGGTCTATTGTTATGTATTGTAGTGCTAAATTCTATACTGGAAGGTCTAGGCCTGAGAGTGACTTCTCATGTTTACAAGCTTCTGTTGTGCAAACCTTGTTCCTTGATTTAAAACTATTGGTTAAGTAAAACTGACTACAGTCAGTTACTGGAAGGATTAGAGGTAGGCAGGTTTAGTCACCAGGTTGGAGGAGAGATGAAAGGGAGAGGGAGGAGAGGAGAGTACAAAGCCATCATGAGGAGAGATGTAGGATGAGCACATGGCCAGGAGAAACAGCATGTATCTTGGGGACACCACTGGGGAGGTAGTCAGGTCAGCAGTAGGAAGAGTAGATTAGGGGTTACCCTCCTGTAACTGTCAGAGCCAAATGAAGTAACCATAGTCTGAGTCTCATTTATTTGTAAACTCATCAAGGATAAGCTTAAAGTGGTTGTACTACATCTATATTTCTTGTTTCAGAGGTTATATCAACAGAATATATATTGCATACTTATTGCAATAAAAAAGGTATATGACTTTCATTAAGCATCAACCATCTGGTCTTTACCTGGATTTCTATCACAGAGAGATAAGTTTCTCTGATATTTTGGTACTTTAGTACGATTATAATAAGCATCTTATACTCTTTGTTTTCAATATACTGTAGTTAATTCTAAATTATCTATGAAAAAAATCACAGAGAAATAACTTGTTAACTGCTCCCTTCTACCAATGTTTACCTGTGCCATCAAACTATAAACACGCTATAGTTCTCATTTATGCCTGATGTCAATCAACCTGGCTAGATTTCTCAAGTGCAAGTTTTTCTTTGCTCTGTGAGAATCAATTTATTCTTTACTTGAATATTCCAACAATTTCTATCAATTTATACATGTACAAAGGAGGATATGTCAGCATCTATTTATCAAATATCATCTTCCTTTTGAAGAGCTTTAGAGAAGAAGAATGCACATAGTCTTGAATATCAATATCAAACCCACCATTTTCTGATATTTGAATTGGTTTTAATAAAATTCTACTGAAGGACAGAGAAAAGTTACAAAAGAAAAAGAATTACATTTATTGTTTCTAGAAATTTATCTAGCCATATTAAATCTTCACATTTTTCTAAAACTGTTTTTAAAAGTAGTAATATTTTAAATAGTGATGACTAAAAAATCTAGTATATCAAACAAAGTTGATTACACCACAAACAGTTTATTTCTTGGATGATATTAAAAT
The DNA here is from genome assembly GCA_902729485.2 of Mus minutoides. Taxonomy (NCBI): domain Eukaryota; kingdom Metazoa; phylum Chordata; class Mammalia; order Rodentia; family Muridae; genus Mus; species Mus minutoides. Next base: position 1,210,595 of record LR749924.1, read on the forward strand.
ATGTAACTATCTTCACAATAAAGGTATTTGTAAAAAATATTCGCAACCTAATTATTTTATGTTGTAATTAAGAGATCATGAGCATAATAGAATAACAGTGTTAATAGTTATGGCAGTAGTTTTTTCCCAAACAATGTATTTCTATTAGTGTATTTAATCCTTGATTATTTAGCTCTCAACAAATATGATTTTAGTGTATATACATGAATATTCAATGCTCAGAGAAATTCAGCTTGGCTAATGGCATAGTGCAGTTGATAGCATCTAAGTCAATTTCCTGACTTATTTTTACCATTCTTGTCTTTTTAGTGGGCCCAATGAGGAGCAATATGGATGCACATTGATGAATGACTACATATAGAAATTATCGGGGATTCCTGGAGAGATGGCTCATGATTAAGAACACTTGCAGCTCTTTCAGGAAATAGAGCTCATATCAGGCACATGTCAGGCAACTCACAACATCTTTCAACTTCAGCTAGAGTGAACCCTTCATCCTCTTCTGTCCTTTAGCCACCTGCACAGGCAGATACTGATAGACAGACACACACATAAATAAATCATAACTATTCAGATTAGATATGAAGTATTTGCATATAAAATTTACATTTCTAAAATTTAGGTAAGCATCTCTATAACTTACTTAAGAAGTAAGAGCTCTTGTGTGTATGTGTATGGCATGAATTCTCCTTTTTGTTCTTTATTTTAATATAACATCCTTTCCCTTTGGTCTTTCCTCCTCTACCTCCTTTCACAGATCCCCTAACAGTTTCCATTCCCTATCTCATCCTCTCTCTCTCTCTCTCTCTCTCTCTCTCTCTCTCTCTCTCTCTCTTTCTCTCTCTCTCTCTCTCTCTCTCTGTGTGTGTGTGTCTGTCTGTCTTCCTTCTTTCTCCTTTTCACTCTATCTCCCTCTCTTCTTCCCTCCCTCCTGAAATCTTAGCAAGTTCAGTTAGTAAGACCTATATGTGTGAGGGTATCGGGCCCTCCACTAGAGCATGAGAAATGTCCCAGTGGTCACAACTCCAAAAGAAAAAAGATTCTCATTTCCTCAACAACTATCAACTGTCAGCAGATCCTCAGAAATGGGCAGGGCCTGGAGAACACATCTATGCTGGAATTTTCTGTAGGTCTTTCTTAGGAGGTTCCAATAGCTTCTGTGAGTTCATAAGTGCGATAACCAGTCCATGTCTAAAAGAGAGCATTCCACAGTATTCCTCACTACCCTTTGATTCTTATGCTTTGTCTTCTCTTATACAAAGCTTCTTGAGTCTTGGTAGGTGTTAATGAGTTGTGGGAGGCGGTGATAAAGATGTGGCATTTTGGGCTAATCACACTTCTCATATTCTTAGCACTTTGAGGAGTTATAAGTCTCTGTGTTGACTGCTGTCCACAGTAAAAGAAAACCTGACTGACAAAGGTTTAGATCAGCCCATGTCTATGGGTATAAGCATAAGTATGGAGGAGCCAATTTGATGACATATCCATTGAGAAAAGCAACAGCAGGATCTACCCTCAGGGATCTACCCTCAGGGCTGTGATCTTTATGGCCAGGGGCTGTTGATGAGGATTAGTACCAAGAATGTACTATATACCATGGCCTCAAATCTAATCAGAAAGTGATAGTTACCACATAATGGCTGTGTGTGTGTTATGTCATGAGCAAATCTTACTTGCAAGTAAATGTAACATGTGGGTACCATGCTGAGTAAGTCCATTGGTGTCTCTTCTTCCTCAGCAGCTTGGGTAGAGCTTTTCAGCACTGTAAAAGTTCTCCAGGAAGATGAAAATTTCCTGAGGCAACCTTGCTGGGAATGTTGCTGACATTCATAAACAAAGCTGACCAAATATCTATCAGTGTAAAAATAGAATCCATTACCCCTGGGAGGATCTTGACCACATGACAAATATGGCATTATATGCAAAGGTATTATGAATGTGTTAAATTAAAACTTTTGAACATACTTATCTTTGCAAAAATAGACCACTAAAACAATTTCCCAAGAGTTTCTACAACATTATTATCTTAGTTATGGTTTCTATTGTTGTAATAAAAAAAAATCATGGCCAAAGCAATTTGAAGAGAAAACGGTTATTTCAGCTTATAACTTTCAAGTCACACTTCATTACTGAGGGAAGCGAGGTCAGGAACTTTAGGTTGGAACATATCAACAGGAAATGATTCAGAGGCCATGGGAGAGCTTGTTTCTCAAGACATAACTCATTCTGCTTTCTTATAAAACACAGTCTGGGAGTAGCATCCTCCACAATGATCTGGGCACTTCACCATCACCCATCAATCAAGAAAATGTACCACAGGCTTACCCACAAGCCAAACAAGTGAGGGCATTTTCTTAATTGAAGCTCTTTCTTCCAAAATAACTCTAAGTTGTGTTAAGTTGACATAAATCTAGCCAGTGTGCCATTCATGCCACAGACTTATTTTGGACAAGTTCAACCCTGCAGAAGTCATTATCAAAAGAGAAAGAAAACAAATATGTGCCTTAATGATGTAACTCTCAAAAATTTTAGTTCAAACCCCCACTGTATTTAATCACTTTAAAAGCTGTCTTAATCCAGTTTCAGGCTCAGGGTCTTCAAGCATGGATCATGGCAATCTGGAGTCTCTCTGTGCCTGTTTATTCTGATTCAGTTTTGCCCTCACTTCCTCCTATTATATCATCCTTTGGAGAAGAGCCAAATGGTTTCCTCTTATAAAGCAATAAATACATCTCTTCCAGTCTCTTGTCATCTCACAGGTTATTAGTATAGATAGAATCAAGGCACTACATATCCTATCTGAGTTATTAGGAGTCTGGATCTCCTGCCTGATGCATCTAACTCTGCAAATACCAATGCTATTCTTCATCCACAAGCAGGCTGAACATCAGCAAAATGGCCTGTAGCTCCTTCACATATAAATCGTCGCTGTAATTGCCAAAGTAGCTCTAGCTTTCAAAGAAGTCCATTTATCTTTTGTTGTCATTAGCTTATTTTCTGTGCCTTTTGCTTCAATTTCAGCCATATATTGGGAATTCCAACCTTTATAACAGAAAACTACTGGCTCCTGTGTAAAATAATATTGTTGAGGCATTATGATATTAAAATAATACAGTAGGTTTTGTGGGATACAGAAAAATTGTAGCATATTTTCTCAATATGATAACAAATTAGAGTCTTGTTAATAGAAAATTTTCTATGTTCCATTTTGTCTGAGATGCCAGGAAGGTAATACATTTCATATCACTTTCATAGAATTAAAGATGGAATCATATTTTTTTTTCTAAACATACACCATCAACACGTATATTTTCTGACTACCTGGGTAATACATATTCTTTCTAAACTGTGGAAAATGCTAAAAAATAAATGAGAAAAGATTCACCAATACATTAAATAAATGTATTTTATTTCATTTATTTAAAATTTGTATTTTAATATGTTGATAGAATTCACAAAGGAAAATGGCCTGAGAGTAGTGTCCAAACAAGCTCAGAGCAGAAGCAATGAGTGATCTGACTAGAGTGTAAACATTGTTTACTGTCATGCAACTTTCTTAAATTTAGGTTTTAAACCTTTATTTTGACTTGAATAGCCCTCATTTTTTAGATTTTTCAGTGATTGGATCACATATTACTTTGTGGATATAAAATATTTTCTCTGTCATCTACTTAATCTCCCATTTGCCTATTTTATTACATATTTAATGTTCTATTATATAGGTCAGATTTCAGTTTATCTAGTAGACAAAATCTCTTCAGAAAATTTCTATCAGTTATAAATTCTGTACTAAAATTCTTCTATCCTTCTCTTCTTGATTTATTTCTGTTGAATTTTTAACATATGTCTGACCAAAAGCAAAAGTACTATTGAAAGCCCAGAGATGTATAAATATTTCAACATGTGCATAAATGAAAGAGAAGTTACATAAAATATGTTCTGTGTGCTTATTATTTATCAAAATATAACTTTATAAGTACCAACATTAAAAGAATGGAATTAATCTTACTAAACAATGGTGCATTATTAAAGAGGAAATAACCAAACTTAACATAGCTTATATTTTTCATTCTTTGGTGTATTGAAGATATGTGGATAAAATTCATATCATTTATTGATGTTTTACAAATTTTATTAAACTACATTTCAGCAAGTCACAACTTGCATTATGTAAATATGTATTATTTATTCCAAATTAACAATCTTCACTTCTACTTTATAACTACTACAATTATTTTTTTATTTTATTAGATATTTTCTTAATTTACATTTCAAATGCTATCCCAAAAGTTCCCTATACACTACTCCAGCCCTGCTCCCATACCCACCCACACTCACTTCTTGGCCCTGGCGTTCTTAAGTATTGGGGCATATAAAGTTTGCAATAACAAGGGGCCTCTCTTGCCAATGATTCCCACTAGGCCATCTTCTGCTACACATGCAGCTACAGACACAAGCTCTGGAGGTTCTGGTTAGTTCCTATTGTTATTCCTCTGATAGGGTTGCAGACCCCTTCAGCTCCTTGGGTACTTTCTCTAGCTTCTACATTAGAGGCCCTGTGTTCTATCCTATAAATGACTGAGAACATCCACTTCTGTATTTGCCAGGCACTGGCATAGCTCCATATGAGACAGTTATATCAGGGTCCCTTCAGCAAACTCTTGCTGTCATATGCAATAGTGTTTGGGTTTGGAGACTGATTATAGGATGGATCCCCAGGTAGGGTAGTCTCTGGATAGTCCATCCTTTCCACTTAGCTCCAAACTTTGTCTCTGTAACTCCTTTCATGGGTATTTTGTTCCCTATTCTAAGGAGGAATGAAGTATCCTCAGGCTGGTCTTCCCTCTTCTTGATTTTCTTGTGTTTTGCAAATTGTAGCTTGGGTATTCTAAGATTCTGTGCGAATATCCGCTTATCAGTGAGTGCATATCTAGTGACTCCTTTTGTGATTGGGTTACATCACTAAGGATGATATCCTCCAGATACATCCATTTGCCCAAGAATTTAATAAATTCATCGTTTTTAATAGCTGAGTAGTATTCCATTGTGTAAACGTACCAAATTTTCTGTATCCATTCCTCTGTTGAGGAACAACTGAGTTCTTTCCGGCTTCTGGGCTATTGTAAATAAGGCTGCTATGAACATAGTAGAGCATGTGTTCTTATTCCTAGTTGGAACAGCTTCGGATATATGCCCAGGAGATGTATTGCTGGATCCTTTGGTAATACTATGTCAAATTTTCTAAGGAAGCTCCAGAATGATTTTTTTTTTTTTTTGATCTTAGCCATTCTGACTGGTGTGAGGTGGAATCTTAAGGTTGTTTTGATTTGTATTTCCCTGATGATTAAGGATGTTGAACATTTTTTTAGGTACTTCTCAGCCATTCGGTATTCTTCAGTTGAGAATTCTTTGTTTAGCTCTGAATCCCATTTTGTAATGGGGTTATTTGAATTTCTGGAGTCCAACTTCTTGAGCTCTTTGTATATATTGGATATTAGTCCCGCAACAGATTTAGGATTGGTAAAAATCCTTTCCCAATCTGTTGGTGGCCTTTTTGTCTTAGTGACAGTGTCTTTTGCCTTACAGAAGCTTTGCAATTTTATAAGGTCCCATTTGTCAATTCTTGATCTTACAGCACAAGCCATTGCTGTTCTGTTTAGAAGTTTTTCCTTTGTGCACATATCTTCAAGGCTTTTCCCCAATTTCTACTCTATAAATTTCAGTGTCTCTGGTTTTTATGTGGAGGTCTTTGATCCACTTAGACTTAAGCTTTGTACAAGGAGATAAGAACGGATCAATTCGCATTCTTCTACATGATAACTGCCAGTTGTGCCAGCACCATTGTTGAAAATGCTGTCTTTTTTCCACTGGATGGTTTTAGCTGCCTTGTCAATGATCAAGTGACCATAGGAGTGTGGATTCATTTCTGAGTCTTCAATTCTATTCCATTGATCTACCTGTCTGTCACTGTACCAGTACCATGAAGTTTTTATCACAATTGCTCTGTAGTATGGCTTAAAGTTACACATGGTGACTCGGAATTCTCAAAAAAAAGAATCGAAGAACACATCAAAATGATCATCCATCATGACCAAGTAGGCTTTATTCCAGGCATGCAGGGATGGTTTAATATTTGGAAATCTATCACCATAATTCACTATATAAACAAACTGAAAGACAAAAACCACATGCTCATCTCGTTAGATGCTGAGAAAGCATTTGACAAAATCCAACAACCATTCATGATACAAGTCTTGGAAAGATCAGGAATTCAAGGCCCATACCTAAACATAATACAAGCAATCTACACCAAACCAGTAGCCAACATCAAACTAAATGGAGAGAAACTCAAAGAAACCCCACTAAAATCAGGGACTAGACAAGGCTGCCCACTTTATTCCTACCTAATCAATATAGTACTTGAAGTCCTAGCCAGAGCAATTCAACAACAAAAGCAGATCAAGGCAATACAAATTGGAAAGGAAGAAGTCAAAATATCACTATTTGCAAATGATATGATAGTATATATAAGTGACAACAAAAGTTCTACCAGAGAACTTCTAAACCTGATAAACAACTTCAGTGTAGTAGGTGGATATAAAATTAACTCAAACAAATCAATGGCCTTTCTCTACACAAAGGATAAAAGGACTGAGAAAGAAATTAGGGAAACAATACCCTTTACAATACTCACAAATGAAATAAAATACCTTGGTATGACTCTAACTAAGGAATTGAAAGATCTGTATGATAAGAACTTCAAGTCTCTGAAGAAAGAAATAGAAGATCTCAGAAGATAGAAACATCTCCCATGCTCATGGATTGGCAAGATTAATATTGTCAAAGGGCTATCCTGCCAAAAGCAATCTACAGATTCAATGCAATCTCCTTCAAAATTCTAACTCAATTCTTCACTGAGTTAGAATTGGCAAATTCATCTGGAATAAGAAAAAATATAGGATAGCAAAAACTATTCTCAATGTTAAAAGAGCCTGTGGTGGAATCACCATGCCTGACCGCAAGCTGTACTACAAAGGAATTGTGATAAAAACTGCATGGTACTGATACAGTGACAGACAGGTAGATCAATGGAATAGAATTGAAGACCCAGAAATGAATCCACACTCCTATGGTCACTTGATCTTTGACAAGGCAGCTAAAACTATCCAGTGATAAAAAGACAGCATTTTCAACAATGGTGCTGGCACAACTGGCAGTTATCATGTAGAAGAATGCGAATTGATCCATTCTTATCTCCTTGTAAAAAGCTCAAGTCTAAGTAGATCAAAGACCTCCACATAAAACCAGAGACACTGAAATTAATAGAGGAGAAACTGGGGAAAAGCCTTGGGGCACTGGGGAAAAACTTCTAAACAGAACAGCAATGGCTTGTACTATAAGATCAAGAATTCACAAATGGGACCTCATAAAATTGCAAAGTTTCTGTAAGGCAAAAGACCAAAAGGCCACCAACAGATTGGGAAAGGATTTTTACCAACCATAAATCTGTTAGGGGACTAATATCATATATATATATATATATATACACACACACACACACACACAAAGAGCTCAAGAAGTTGGACTCCAGAAATTCAAATAACCCCATTACAAAATGGGGTACAGAGCTAAACAATGAATTCTCAGCTGAGGAATATCAAATGGCTAAGAAGCACCAGAAAAAAAAAAAAGTTCAACATCCTTAATCATCAGGGAAATGCAAATCAAAACAACCTTGATATTCTACCTCACACCAGTCAGAATGGCTAAAATCAAAAATTCAGGTGACAGCAGATGCTGGCGAGGATGTGGTGAAAGAGGAACACTCCTGCATTGCTGGTGGGATTGCAAGCTTATACAAGTACTCAGGAAGTCAGTCTGAAGTTTCCTCAGAAAATTGGATATAGTACTACTGGAAGATCCAGCAATACCTCTCCTAGGCATATACCCAGAAGATGTTCCAATTGGTAATAAGGAAACATGCTCCACTATGTTCATAGCAGCCTTATTTATAATAGCCAGAAGCTGGAAAGAACCCAGATGTCCCTCAACAGAGGAGTGGATACAGAAAATGTGGTACATTTATATAATGGAGTACTACTCGGCTATTAAAAACAATGAATTTCTGAAATTCTTGGACAAATGGATGTATCTAGAGGATATCATCCTTAGTGAGGTAACCCAATCACAAAAGAAATCACTAGATATGCACTCACTGATAAGTGGATATTAGTTCAGAAACTTAGAATACCCAAGATACAATTTGCAAAACACAAAAAAATCAAGAAGGAAGACCAGCGCGTGGATACTTCATTCCTCCTGTGAATAGGAAACAAAATACCCATGAAAGGAGTTACATAGACAAAGTTTGGAGCGAAGTGGAAAGGATGGACTATCTAGAGACTACCCCACCTGGGGATCCATCCCATAATCAGTCACCAAACCCAGACACTATTGCATATGACAGCAAGATTTTGCTGAAGGGACCCTGGTATAGCTGTCTCATATGAGGCTATGCCAGTGCCTGGAAAATACAGAAGTGGATGATCACAGTCACATATAAGATAGGGTCCCCAGTGGAGAAGCTAGAGAAAGCACGCAAGGAGCTGAAGAGGTCTGCAAACATATAGGTGGAACAACAATATGAACTAACCAGAACCCCCAGAGCTTGTGTCTCAAGCTGCATATATATGTAGCATAAGATGACCTAGTTGGCCATCACTGGGAAGAGAGGCTTCTTGGTATTGCAAATATGCCCCAGTACAGGGAAATGCCAGGGCCAAGAAGAGGGAGTTAATGGGTAGGGGAGTAGGGCAGGGAGAGGGTATAGGGAATTTTCAGGATAGCATTTGAAATGTAAATAGAGAAAATATTTAATAAAAAGAAAAAGAAAAGCATGCCCACTCTTTCCATACCGATTCATAATAGTATGTGATATCTTGGAGCCATTAAAAAAAAAAAAACTGCAAGAGATCAATGAGATTCAAATTGGAAAGAATGAAGTCCATGTATTTTTATTTTGAGATGATATCATTGTATATATGAATGAGCCTAATAACTGCACAAGGAAACTACCACAGCTGAAAAAGACATTCAGCAAAGGTGCACAATATAAAATTAATACAAAGAAAACAAAAAACAAAACAAAACAAAACAAATGAAAACAAACAACAACAACAAAACCAGTGACCTTTCGAGTTCGAGGCCAGCCTGGTCTACAGCATGAGTTCCAGGACAGCCAGGGCTATACAGAAAAACCTTGTCTCAAAAACCAAAAAAAAAAAAAAAAAAGTGGGGGGGGCTGTGTGGTGGCGCTTGCCTTTAATCCCAGCACTGGGGAGGCAGAGGCAGGTGGATTTCTGAGTTCAAGGCCAGCCAGATCTACAAAGTGAGTGCCAGAACAGCCAGGGCTACACAGAGAAAGAAACTATACCAATGCCGGGCAAACATGGAGGTGGAAGCTCACAGTCAGCTAGTAGATGGAACACAGGGTTTCCAAGGAAGAAGGAGCTAGAGAAAGTACCCAAGGAGCTGAAGGGGTCTTTAACCCTATAGGTGGAAGAATAACAATGAACTAACTAGTACCCCCTGAGCTCATGTGTCTAGCTGCATATATAGAAGAGGATGGCCTGGCTGGCCATCTTTGGGAGGAGAGGCCCCTTGGTCATGCAGACTTTATATGCCCCAGTACAGGGGAACGCCAGGGCCAAGAAGTAGGAGCGGGTGGGTAGGGGAGCAGGGCTGGGAGGGGGGAGGGTATAGGGAACTTTCTGGATAACACTTGAAATGTAAATGAAGAAAATATCTAATAAAAGTTGGGAAAAAAAAAGAATGGCAAACACTGAGAAAGCAATCAGACTAAGAATACCTCTCACAATAGCCTTAAAAATGTTTTGGGGTAGCTCTAACCAAGCAAGACTTGTATGATAAAATCTTTAAGACATTGAAGAAATGACCATTGCATCAAAAGCAGTCTACATATGCAAACCAATCCTCGTCAAACTTCCACCATAGTTCTTCACAGAAATTGAAATGACAAACTTCAGCTTTATATGGAAACACATACATACCCAAAACAGAACTAGGATATTTACACAATCTGGAATAATAAAAAAATTCTTAGATACATCACAGTTCCCAATGCTAGATTTTTCTACAGAGCTAGAGTAATAAAAATTCACATGGTATTGATATAAAAACAGACACACTGAAAATGGAATCCAATTAAAGACTCAGACATAAATCCACACACCTATGAATACCTGATTTTTAAAAAAATAGTCCAGAAGTATGTACTGGAAAATATAATATATTCAATAAATGGTTTTGATCAAACTGCATGGTTGCATGTAGAGAAATGCAAATAGATCCATACTTACCACTTTGCACAGAACTCAACTCCAAATGGATCAGGGATCTCAATACAAGGCCAGATACCCTAAATCTGATGGAAGGAAAGACAGGAATAGTCTTGAACTTACTGGGGCAGGCCAAGACTTCTGGAGCAAGACATTGATATCACAGGCACACCAATTAATAAATGGGACCTCATAAAACTAAAAAGTTCTGTTCAGCAGAGGACACCATCATTTTGACAAAGAAACTGGTTATAGGGGAAATGAGCTTTACCAACTACATATCCTATAAAGCATACACATCTAAAATGTATAACAGGTAAAATAAATGGACATCAAGAAAACAAATAATCCAATTTTAGAATGTGGTACAGATCTAGACAGAGAGTTCTCAAAAATTGAAACATTAGTGTCTGAAAAACATTTTATTGGTGATAGTTCATCATCAATAGTCACCAGGGAAATACAAATCAAATATTTCAACATTTCATCTTACACTAGTCAGAATGGCCAAGATCAATCAGACAAATGAGAACTCATGCTGGTGTGGGCGTGGGGGAAGGGAAATACTCATTCATGGCTGGAGATTGTGCGAACTTATAGAGCCACTATGGAAGTCATTTTTTGGGACCCAAAGGAAGCTAGGATTAGATGTACATAAAGATCCAACTATATCACCCTTGAGCATGTCTACACCCTACTCGAGAAACACTTGTTCATTCATGTCCACAACTGCTCTATCCATGATGGCCAGGATTTGGAAACAACATTCATTTCCATCAATATGCAAATTGATAATGAAAATGTAGTGCATTTGGACAATGGAATATCAGCTGTCACCCCAAAAAATGAGATTAATAAGTAAACAGAAGAAGCTATGCAAAAAAAAAAAAATCTACGTATGGAAACTAAAATCCAAAACCTTTAGTATACCCATCAGTAGTTGGCCATGTTTTGAGGACTTTCCTTAGTGTGCATCTTGGTCTTTATGGGCCCCCTTGTCACATCTGGCCTCATCACTATTGTTATTATTGACTCAGAGGCTTTTTGGAACTTTAATCTATTCCTCTATTATCCCCTCACTCTTGGGTTTTGCATGACAGCAATATCAGCCCAATATGGGCAATGCTGCCAATATCTGCTGTCCACTGGGGATATGCTTGGTCCACTGTCTGCTGTAGCTATAGTGGTCTCTATGTACCTTGGCGATGAACCTGGGAAGACACCCTGCTAAGCAGTTTTGAAACAGCAAAATCTTCAACTGCACACTTAGTCAACTCTCCTTTCTTTCACATGAGTTTACATTTAGGTATGTGGAGTTTTATACACTTGTCACCTTCTCTAGTGTCCCATTGCAAACTCTGAGGTTTGTTCAGTGCTGATCTTGCATTCCCCTGTCTGAAACTTTAAGTCAGTGTTTCTTTCTTCATCAAACTTCTCTTCTTCCCAAGAACTACTCTCCCTTAATTTTAATAATGCTATTCTTTTAGAGGAATATGCATATACATTTGAATGATATAGCAGTCTTTCCTGAAGCTTTTTACAAATATATTGAGTAGTAGTTATTCCTACCTATATTCTCTCCTTTTTTCCTATATTAACAACAAGCTTCACAGAGGCAGTGATGGACACTAGTCAGAATTTCTACAGTTTGTATGTCATGCATTATCTGACTTTAATAGATACTCTACCTTGATGATTGACACAGGACTTTTCTTCCTGAATTTATAGAATACATAGAATTTATAGCATTATTAAAATGTTTGAACACATACAGTATCTGAAGTAAAACTTCTCTGATACATAAACTCACTGTATTTTCCAAATAAAATACAACTCTTAATTTGAACCAACCAAAGTGGAAACTGATGCCTAAAATGTTTAATTAATATATCAACCATGTATATCTATTAAAGGATGAATCACTGCTGAATTCTCCTTCTACTGAAGGGGAAAAGTCAAGCGTGAAGACTTCAGAATCAGAGGGAGAACATTTTTGGAAAAATCTGAGCCTGTGAACTATGAAAATCTAACTGTCCAGAGGGATGTTTCAGGCCACATCAATCATGTCCTGCACTTGACCTTGGGCTGGATCAGGAACTCTGTTCTCGGGTAGATTTTGGCATTCTAGCCTCAAGTTTTCTTTCTTCAAGTTTTCTTTCTAAAAGTTTACAAATTGCCAATATAATTCCACATTTAATTTAATGATGAACAGTGAACTGGAACAGGCCAGATAACACTGAGGAGTTGGAGGGTGGTGGGTAGAAGGGACCTAGAGAGAGGATACATCAGATCGTTCAATTTCAAGCTTTTCTGATATAGTTTTACATTATACATTTATCTGTATACAACTAGGTGAACTGACATTAGCTGTTCATTACACATTACACTTAGTAAAATGAGCTTAAATAAAATTTAGTATTAGCACAAGCTATGCACATATAAACACGTGTTAATCAATTTTATTTTATTATATATCATGACATTAAAGAGCAATAAAAGGAGAATATCTGCCCTTAAAATACAGACATGCTATCTTTATTTATTGTTATGGCTGAAGGATTATTGGAAGTTTTGGATAACTGACAGGAAGGCTATTTGTACATGCTGTGCTTTCATTCAATGGGAAATGTAAAGAGAATTTGGAATTTTAAGCAAAGCAGAATTATATGAATAGACACAAAACCTTTCTATATATAGCTCTAAGTACTAAACTGTTAATGAAAAGAGCTGGAGATCATCCAAAATAAAGGAGACATGAGGAGGTGGGTGGCATTTAAATTAAACAAAGTGGTAATAAGTTTACTAAAATTGCATTATGTAGTGTTTTACTAAAAACATATACCTGCTGTGGAGTTACTGCATTTTCTTCCCAAATGCTGCTAATATTGATTCTTTTTTTTTCCCTCATTTCACCCACTAGCTAGATCTTATATCTAAATATCCAGAAGTATGGGAAATTATAATCGGAATATAACGGTCACCTTGTGATGTATGATGGGTTTGCTGACATTATCATGGAATAATGTCAAGTTTCTTAATAGTCACCCGCAAATATTTAATTTCTGTGTCATGTAAAAACTTAGAGGATGTAAGTGGTTTGTGCTCTGGCTTTTGTTGT
>LR749924.1:1224170-1263445 GCA_902729485.2 Mus minutoides
TGCCTCTGCCTCTGCCTCTGCCTCTGCCTCTGCCTCTGCCTCTGCCTCTGCCTCTGCCTCTGCCTCTGCCTCTGCCTCTGCCTCTGCCTCTGCCTCTGCCTCTGCCTCTGCCTCTGCCTCTGCCTCTGCCTCTGCCTCTGCCTCTGCCTCTGCCTCTCAAGCACTGGTATTAAAGGCATGTGTCATCAAACCTCACTAATGTCTTGACATTGAGGAAATTACAATCACATTAGAACTGAGTGGTCATAAGTGACAAGGGTAAGCCAACGCCCTAAAATGATCTCAGAGGTGAAAGTGTGTGTACATGATAGAGCTATGTCTTGTTGAGTCTACCCATGTACTCTGATTTTTCTTCTGCCTTAGGTTTGAACTTTCAAAATACTTGATAGTGAAGTTTAAGTGTGTATTCAGAGCACAGAATTTATCTGTGATCTGTGTATGATGGTAGTTTTATGAGCCAAATGTTCTCACCAACTATGAAGAGAATCTGCTTGGAAATGTTTGGATGTCAAAAAAAGTTTTCATTATAAACACATATAGAAGAAGAGTAGAACATCAGACTCCTTGTATTCCCTGAATGCTGCAAAATTCTAAACAGAATTTTATAAAGAAAATTTAAAAAAACAAAACAAAACAGTAACCTGGCATCTTTAACTCATTCAGTAATGATATAATGCTGGTGGACCTTAGTGAAGACTCCCGTTCAGATTTTATTACTTTAATAAAACAACTTTAGTACATTTACAGTAGTACTTTATTTTGAATTGCAGAAAGTAAACTGCCCTTGTCAAAATAAATAAAGCAAGTACATCTTAGCATCCATATTCCTGATTTTATAATGCTGCATTTTAATGTTCATTGCACAATTAAGTTATCTCCAAGAGATACTCAGGTCATTAGTGTGAATTAGTATGGTATTAAGTATGAAATGACAAATACTTTCAAGAACCTTAAAAGAAATGCACTCATAGGAACAGATTAATGGAAGTAATTTATTTCTTCCTACATTTACAGTTCTCTCAATGAAGCAGATGGACCACAAATAAGCATTTCCAAAGTGGTCATTTTTAGTTGCAAAACTGTTAACACAGCAATATTCTGGGTCCATTTCTCCAACATAAACTCACAAATGAAGCTGGCATTCTGTAGTGGAAAGAATCCTGAATCAAGTAACACCAGATACAAACCATGCCCCTCTCTGAGCAAATCTGGTTGATTCCTGTGCCTCAAGAATATTTCCAATGTCCTAAACGGTGCCTGTGTATTCTATATACCACCAAGCCATGACATCTACCCTTGTAGATGTCACTGTTGAGTTCATATTTCATTTTCACATATCAACAGGATAATCTAGCCTCCATTTCACAGGCAAAAAAAATTCTGCAAATCTTCCAACTAAAAGAAGTTGCTGCTGCAGAGCATTCTGCTAAAGTGTCAGCATCACCTTCATCCTACTAGTCTTCCTGGCTTAATGTTAGGTGAGAAAATAATAACGTCATTATTCCAGAGCTTTTATATGGCAGGGCTGAAGCCACAGCAGACAAGGTCCCAAGAGCTTTCTACTGTATGATCTCTCTACTGCAGTCTCCAAGTCAATCTTTTGTGCAATATTTGAAGCTAATATTTTTAAAGATATATCTTCTTTGATATTCTGTGCACACTTGGTGGCCATAAGTGTCTGCACACAAACACAGGTACCTGCAGAGGCCAGAAGAGGGAGTTGGATTTCTGTAGACCTGAATTACAGGCAGCTGTGAGCTGTTCAACATGGGTACTAGGAACCAAACTTCAGTCTTCTCCAAGAACAATAAATGCTCTTAACTGATGAGCCATCTCTCCAGACCAATATTATAAGTATAAAAACATAATATTATAAATTATCTGCTTTCATAATAACTATATTTATTAAAGTATATTATATAAAGTAGAAAAAATGAAATTGTAATAGTTTTATAACATGTAGGTGTGTTATTACTCTTTAGAAATAAAGGTTTCTAGAAATAATCTGAGTTAATATTATATATGCTATCATTAACTCTTAGAGAACAACACTGATAACTTTTTTTTGAAAGTGATTATTATTCTTCAAAACAACCCACGTTAAGCAAAACTTTAGTAGGTTATTAATGTATCACTTTAACTAAAGTTACAGTATTTGGAATTATATACCACAACTAATTGAATGAAGAGAAAATATCAAAAAACCCTTATGACTAAGAATCAATTCACAATAGTTTTTCTACAAGGCTGGTGTAAAAACAGAATCCACAAGACACAAAAATGCAAAACATCTGAATTACTCCTCTGTAGAAGGAAGTAAATGGAGGTAAGTTAACATCGATCATGTTCAACAAAATAAATTCTTTCTCATTCCCTTTTTCTTTACATATTTAAATAAGTTAACTAACATACTAATGAATAGAAATCCCTAAATAAATAATTGATTTACCTTGGAAAACGTTCTAAATTATCAAGAACATAGATCACACTTAGTCCAACATCCTTTAAAATAAGTTCATGTAATATTATCCAATGACAGTAATAGCAAATATTTCCTGGTAAATCTCTATGAAATAAAATAAAATAAAATAAAATAAAATAACAAAATAACAAAGCCCTTTCGCACATTTTTCATAAATCACTTACATTTTTAAAAATGTTTCATTTACTGATTTATTTTCAGTTAAAATACACACAATTTCAACCTGTGACAAAAAAAATTTCGTGACAATGTCTTATAAATTTTAGAAAAAATTGACACATTTATGCCTTAGACCAAATGTTGATTGCATTTAAATGGACTCTTTATCTATATAGGTAGTGTCATCATTATAGCTTACAATTTATATTATAAGTGAAGGTATAGGGAAAAAAATTTAAATTTCATCAGTTCAGATCACTCAACTCAGTACAACAACATGGATGAAAACAGATTTCATAAATACAACATAAAACTAATCTCAGATCTTCAATCCCTTGTTTTAAGGGATTAAATTGTCCCTCAAAAAGGAGGAAATAGTCTACATACTGAATAGACAAACCAGGGCTTTCTTAGGCTAAAAATAAAACCTACTTGGCAGTAAACCAAAAACTTATCACCTGGGCCCCACATCCATCATAGGAATTGCAATGAAACCCAGCCCTCAGGCAGCCCTTCTTCACAACTTTATGAAAATGCTAGCGATTATATAATGGAAAAACTATTTTTCTTTTGTTGTTCTTTTTGTAGTACAATAAAACAGGGTACCTTCCATTGACCCATAGTTAGGATTCAGGACCAAATATTGACTCAAATTTCCTCACAGTTCACTGGGGATGCTCAGAGAAGGTGCAGCAACAGAAGATCAGAAAAGAACTGAGGCAGTGTGACTGGAGGTGAGCACAGGAAGTGCTTATAAGAGGGCAGAAGTAGCTGGGCATGGTGGCTCATGCTTTTAATCCCAGCACTCTAGTGGCAGAGGCAGGCGGATTTCTAGGATGGGGGAGACTCTATCCAGAAAGTCTATGAGGGTGACTCTAGCTGTGATTCCTAATAGTGTGTGTGTGTGGGGGGGGGGGGTAATTGAGCCTGAAGTGGCCACCTCCTATATAGCCAGGGAGGACTTCCAGTGAGGGATAAGGACACCAACTCACCCACAAAACCTTGGACCCAAAATTTGTACTGACTACAAGTACAGGGCAAGCAAGATGTGTAGAGGACACATGATGTTTGGAGTGTATAAATAGGACTCCACAGACAGTGATAGAAGTTGAGTTAGGCTTGCTTATAGGTGTAGCTGTGCAACCCTTGTGTGTCTCACATCTTTACTGATCTTCACTTTGCTGTGAGAGGCACAGCAAAGAACTTCTGGTGTTCTCATTGGTCCCTCCTGCTGACTCAAGTCAAGGCTGAGGCCTGTCAGTCTCTGCTAGGTCCTGTCACCGCCTCTTCAAACCCAACTCTACCAAACTGGACTGCTGGTATATCCCTGAAATGTTTGCAAGTGAATCAAGCTGCGACTGCCTGCTAACCTGTGAACTGAACTGCCGATTTCCAAACAACACAGACAGGAGTTGCTCCACAACCTTTCTTAACAGGTCCACTGCCCCCATATCCTTTCTTTTCCACTATGTCTGGTGGGTAGTGGACTACAAGGGAGATTTAAGTGTTTAAGAATCATCATTAAAAATACGTTTTGAAAAAAATTAATGTTACACTTCTATATAGTAAAGGACGCCATCATCCAGACAAAGACACAGGCTACAGAATGAAAAAAGTATCTTTACCAAGTACATATCTGATAAAGGTCTGATATCTAAAATATACAAATAACTGAAAAAAAACTGGCCATTAAATAACCCAATTTTAAAAATGAGGTACAGAATTAAATGTAGAATTTTCACAAAAGAAACTTAAATGGCTGACAAACATTTTAAAGACAACTACTCTGACATTTCACCCATCTCCTATCAGAATGAACCAAGATCAATAAAACAAATGACAGCTTATGTTGGCAAGGATGTAGGGCTAAGCAGAACACTCATCCATTGTGGGTGGTAGTGCAAACTATGGAAACCACTATGGAAATCAATATGGCAGTTCCTCTTAAAGCCAAGAATCAATCTACTACAAGACCAAGCTATACCACTTTTGCCATATTCCCAAATGCCTACATTTATACTTGCTCGTCTGTATTCGTTGCTGTTTTATTCATAATATAAAGAAATTGGAAATAGTCTTGATATCTATCAGAAGATGGCTGGATAATAAAAATGTGATACAGTTACTCAATTAATTAATACTCAGTTGAAAAAAGAAGAAAAGATTGTGAAATTCACAGATAAATAGAGATAAAAAATATCTTCCTGTGTGAGGTAATCTAGACCTCAAAAGACAAATATGGTATGTATTCTCCTTTATGTGGACGTTAGATTTTAAACCAGTGATATGCATGCTGGAATCCATATCACCACAGAGGTTAGGCATAACTTGGGGGAAAGGGTTTGTAATGGCAAAAACTTTAAAGTAGAGGAAATAGAATGACTTACCTGCATGATATCCTAGTATAATCATGGCACAAGAGTTTGGGGAGTAACTGTGATGGTTTGAATAGGAATACCTCCTCAACCCCAATAGATTCATGTGTTTAAAAGCTTGGCCGCAGAGAGTGACACTATTAGCAGGTCTGGCCTTGTTGAAGGAAGTATGCCAACTGTGTAGGCAGGGCTTGGAGGTCTCGTATATGCTCAAGCTATGCCCAGTGTGGCACACAGTCTCCTTCTGTTGCCTGCAGATCAAGATGTAGAACTCTCTCGGCTCCTTCTCCAACACCATGTTTCCCCATCATGGCAACCATAGACTAAACCTCTGAAACTATAAACCAGCCCTAATTAAATGTTTTCCTGAGAGTTGCTTTGGTCATGATGTCTCTTCACAGCAATGAAATCTTAACTATGACAATAAGCAATCACAATCTGATGGATTTAAGAGCCACTCCATGAGATGGAATATAAGAAAACAGATGATAAATACATAAGTGTCTGAAAAATCAGTCAATTTTATATCAAAATAAAAATGAATACATTAAGTTAAAAAACAAATTTTAACGTAATTGACAAATAAGTTTTAACAAGTACATAATTGACAAATAAGTTTTAACAAGTACGCTGGATCAATGAGATTAATTCCATGGGTAAAGGTGCTTGCTATCAAGCCTGGCAGCCTATTTCACTTTCCAGGACCCACATACTAAAAGAAGAGAAGCTACTCCTTTGAGCTACCCGTGGACTGACCCATCTGTGCCATGTCTAACTGGTCTTTGCTACATTGTGAGTTCTTCTTTTTCCCACCCCTTACCTCCCTCCCCCAATTTCCCCCTAACCCTAGATAGGGAAGAAAGAAAGAGAGAGGGGACAGGGTGGAGAGAGAGAGAGAGAGAGAGAGAGAGAGAGAGATCTGACTCTAATTTCCCTCCCAACAGGTTCCTCCTAGTTTCTAGCCCAGCCCCTTCAAACTTTTCTCACAACCACTCCTCCCTCAGTTCCCCCTCAGTCTTCCTAAACAGTCCCTTCTCCCAGTTTCCCCAATACTCGCAGCTCCAAACCATAACAAGTGTTGTAGCCTATTATCCACTCAGCTCAGTTCCTCCTGGCTCAACTATCTCCTAACAATGTCTTCTGCACCAACTGCCTTCTCCTCCCACTCTGCTACCCACCCCCTATATTTTTCTCCTGTTTTATATCCTATCCTGTTCCAGAAATCCAAAAAAGGCAACTAGCATTGAAGGTCATGGGGTCAAGCAGTTCTAATGACTAAGAATTCTTAAAGGGCCAGTTGACTAGCGACTGGTGATCTTTTAAAAAGCCAGGTGCAGAAGATAATCACATTACAACCATGGTATATGTGTTATTCTCCACAGCCTACATATAAATTAATAAATTTCATAGAAATATTTTAAATCTAGTTGACATGTCCATCATTCTATTTTCTTATTTTATCACAAATGATTGCTTTTTACCACGTTGGTACCTCCCTTCAGTTGTCCCTTTGTCTCATAAAAAAGAAGTAAAGACAACTGCTTGTAATTTCTGATAACATTTCCATCACTGCACTCTTTAGAACACTAGCTGCTTCTGAGTAGGTGAGCTCAGGCATAAGAGGTGTCTGAGGTATCCTGCTTTGACTAGGGAGCCAAAAGGGTAAAGTGGATGACCCCAGGGCAGGTCCTTGCTATCCAGAGATGACTGTTTCTTTGTAACTAAAATATATAAATCTGTCAAATAAAGTTTAGTATATTTATAATCCTATCTTCAATGTTATGAATTGTCTTTGAAAGTTAATACAATATCCACATATTATTCTGAAAAGTTGGAACAAAGGGGGATTAATAGCATTTTCCTGCCTTGATTCCATAGATTACATGCACAGCAAGCTAATAATATAAATGGGGAAGATGTCATGCATAAACGCTATGAGTAGGTTATTGTCAAAAGAACTGACAGACTCCTTTTTTTTTCATCTATAAATAAATACACCAAAGACATGTAACAAATGTAAGACTAGAAATTGTCTTGAAATTCTTTAGGATTTTTAAAAAGTGTTCTTTCACTCAAAAACATTGTTTTTTTTTTTTTTTTTTTTTGAGACAGGGTTTCTCTGTATAGCCCTAGCTGTCCTGGAACTCCCTCTGTAGATCAGGCTGGCCTCGAACTCAGAAATCTGCCTGCCTCTGCCTCCCAAGTGCTGGGACTAAAGGCGTGCTCCACCATGCCCGGTTGCTTTATTATCATTATTATTATTATTATTATTATTATTATTATTATTAAGAAACACAGTAGCTGGAGGTAAGACTCAGTAGTTAGAAGGACTTATTGCTCTAGCAGAGGACTCAATTACCAGCATGCATGTCAGCTCACAACCATTTACAACTCCAGTTCTGGGGGATATGACATGGTGACATAAACTTAAGCAGTCACACACACTCACATACACATAAAAATATAAACAAGTAGATCCTTTAAAGAAAAGGATAAATGTGCTTTTCCCTGTGCCACAAACCTCAGTCTGAGCTCCTGTAGCCCTGCTTCCTTCTTGTAAGATACATTGGGTGTGTACATTGCTAGTCCTTTAGGAGAAAGGTGGAGAACTTAAGGGTGTGTTTCTCCTATCCTTTTTACATACTTTGTTTGGGCGAAGCAATCTTGAATTACGTCCGAAGCAGAATTATTGCCTATTTCTTTTAAACAAAATAAATTTAAATAAGCCATCACTGGTTTTCAAAGCAATTACATATAAATGATCAACAGGTTAATCAAGAAATCATCATTTGGAGCCACTAATGTTATTCTAGAAGGAGTTATTGAATTGGGACAAAACCAGGAAGTGGTTGTTGCACTAGATAGCATAGATATGGGGTAGAAAGATGCCTTACTAGAGCGACTCAAGAGGAAGAACGTGAGAAATAAAAAAGAAGATCAAGGAAGAAGCATGGTATTGATAAAAAAATGGGAGGTTAAATATGTTCAGTGGTAAATTAACCAAATTAAACTGTGTGTGCTTCACGATGCTCTCCACTTGAGCTGTGGCTATTAAAATATATTATAATCCATGATTTATTATCTCTGTCCTCTGAGGGGCTAAGTCACTTTCATACAATTAAGTCTACTCACAGTTCGTGGGCTACTCCGATCAAGTTTTCTGCTTGCTGTAGAAGTAAAGCTCAGACAAGCCCTCGGATGAATTAATCATTCAGTTACAAAATCATGATCAGAAGAAAATAAACATAAAATAAACTTAAAATTCCAGGCATCAGAACAAATTTTCTCACAGCTGTCCCAGCTTTTCACCATTAGACTTGTTAAGGTCAGTATCTGATTCTCGGATTCTCATAGCCCATGGGTGCTATGAGGATGCATCCCAGGAGAACTCCTGAGAAGGAGTCCCAGGGACTTACATTTCAAAGCGAGAATCTTAGGCATGCCTTATTAAAGAACTGGCAGACAAGGGCTCTTGCTTGCTTGCTTGCTTGCTTGCTTGCTTGCTTGCTTGCTTGCTTGCTTGCTTGCTTGCTTGCTTATCTTCTGCCAGGAGAAATACACTAGGAAGCAAGCCGGGTAAATTATCTAAATTGATTGTGTCTATCAGTTATTGAATCTTATTCCTCCCAGAAAGAAAAGAGCAAAATAATTACCTGCTAGGCCTAGTCCTATGTGAGGTGAGTTTATGAAAATCCATTGCCTCTGAACTGTTGACTGTTTTTCTGTAAATGATTCCACCATCCCTGGGGGGAAAAAATGGACATCTATAAGTTTAGAAAATTGATCCATGAACTCAGCACTCAGGACCATTACTAAACGATGCTTCCTTCACACTCAGCTGTTCATTATTTATCTTATTTAATTTCGTTTTCTTTAGTCCAAAGATGGGAACAATGTTGCTTATTATTTTATCAGTAATTTCTAAAGCTAAGTCCCTACTTTCCTTAGAAACAGTACCGAGTGGCTTTAAAGTGGTTTTTGTTGAGATATGTTTGAGTGATTATCTTGTTGAGATAAACTGAACCTTAGTCTGCTTGGAAATGACTTATGCCATCATCAAAAGAGCTGCTGAACCAATAATTTCCTTTAATTTCCTAGTAATCTACACATGATCAAGAAGATGTATTTGCCGCCAGGTGGTGGTGGTGCACGCCTTTAATCCCAGCACTCAGGAGGCAGAGGCAGGCGGATTTCTGAGTTTGAGGCCAGCATGGTCTACAGAGTGAGTTGCAGGACAGCCAGGGCTACACAGAGAAACCCTGTCTCAAAACAAAACAAAACAAAACAAAACAAAAAACAAAAAACAAACAAACAAAAAAGATGTATTTGCCTCAGAAAACAAGAGTGGCACAGGAAGGGAAGATCCCACAGGTCCTTCTAATAAGATGAAATGGCAAAGCTTTTACCCTGATTTTACTTTGTCTTATAATTTTTTATTATTTAAAATTTTCCAAATAAGCAAAAACATCAAACACTGAAATAAACCAGATCCAAAGTCTATACAACTCATTCTATACAATGAAGTTAAATACAATTAGAATAGATAGGTATTAAGGGGGAAAGCTGTGGGGCCCTACTTTTTAAAAAAATTTCAATATTGAATGTATTCGATGCATTTATCCACCACTACAACAAAAAAAGCCCATGACAAAATTAGAACTAAACTAAAACAGCTTTATTTCCTCTTTCATTTTGATAGCCCTGGGATTTCTTAAGATTGGTAAGAAATTGATTTTAGTTGAGTTCAATTTTCAAGTTCATGGTTTTTGTTTTTCTGAATATTGTTGGTTTGACAAATAGCTACAGAATGAAAATCTAGGTAGAAGAATATACAAACAGGGGAATTCATATCTGTTCCTATACTTTTACAGGCAGATAATGTGGTCATTAGTTTTAACAGGATTACAGAGAACATCAAATAGAGTTTCTGATTATTCCATGATGTTGAATAAAACTTCAATTAATAAGCTTTAGAAACTACCCTAATAGGCACAGATATTCAGGAACATTATCTGTCTTCATTACTGGCCTCTTGAAAGCCACTTTGTGACTCAGGCTCTGCTCTTTCCCAGATGAAATTCAATGACAATCTTATTACTGCTTGGTGACTCATAGGTATTGACTGTTCCTTGGTTACATCTGCAACAAAAGCACTTTCTGCTTAGAATTAACTATCATTTTTCTGTACCATTTTTTAAAAAGAATTCCAAACTTCTTCAAATTTAAACAACTCCCTTGTAAGTCAGTCTAGAGATTCATTGAAAATTCTACTAAAATCCCAGAAATCTTTTTGTAGAAATTTACAATTCAATTCTAAAATAAATTGAAACTGCAAGGAATTTATGATAATGTAAATAATTTGACAAAATTGTAAGCCTTAGTACCACTGTTCCTTAATGAAATATAAATTAAACAAACAATATGATACTGTTATATTAAGAACTAGAACAGGTATAATCAAAACAACTAGCAAATTAATGTGGCAAAGATGTGGAACAATTAGAAATACATATATATTAGTGGAGTCAACTAGATACCATTTAACAATCCTACTCCCAAGAATCTAGAGAAAGGAAATATATGTCCTCAAAGAGTTACACATGGAATTAACAACAT
Source organism: Mus minutoides (assembly GCA_902729485.2). NCBI lineage: Eukaryota > Metazoa > Chordata > Mammalia > Rodentia > Muridae > Mus > Mus minutoides. Next base: position 1,234,803 of record LR749924.1, read on the forward strand.
TGCTCAAAATAGCTGCAATGTATAAATACACTAGCAGTCTATCAGCTGGTCAATAGAGTAAGAAATTTGGTGTGTGCAATGTATGAGATAATACATACAGGACAAAAAGAAACTAGTAATAAATACAAGATGCAATGTAATAGAACTCAGAATGATCATATTTTCAAAGACATTTGACCTACAATGCAGCATAGGATGAGACTCCATTGCTTTGAAGTTTCTGGAGAAGGCAAATAATGAGGAACATAAATTCACAATAGCTGGGGGTAGGTATGGAGGAAGAAATTGACCAAAAAAAAAAAAAAATCACAAGGGAATATTTTACTTTTCTGGGAATACTCCAAATATAACACTGTGATTAAGCAGCTCTATGATTCTCCGAGAAAATTATTTAAAAGTACTTCTATTGTTTGGTGGGTGAAGTTGCTGTAAGCAATCCATAAAATATCAAATTTAAAAGCTCATTTATATGAAGATGTTTAAAAAAAACTAAATCAGCTTAATATAATCAAATGTCTGAATGACCTTAAAGACACAAATGCTCCAAATATAAAGCAGAATCATACATTACTTACTTCCCACATCGACAATGTTGATAATCATAACTAATCGATGGCTATCTTTATTTGGCTAGATGCAATTGTTGAGCCAATAGTCAGAAAAATTTTCTTTATTGTATTTAATAAGTTTTAATTAAGTAATGTAGGATTTTGCTCATTTGCTTTAGATCATAGCCAAACTTAGGGTAGAAAGTCATCTTTTTTCAGACTATCATACTTTTTTATTGAGAAAAGATCTCATGTAGCCTGGTGTCAGACACACTATGTAGTCGAGGCTGATCATCCTGGTCTCTTCTTGTCATTTGCTAGGATCACACATATATGTCAACATGTAGGGCTTTGTTGTCCCTTTTAACACTGTTACTAGGTATACCAGGCTATCCTCAACTCACTGTGCAATCTAGGCTGGCAACTGAATTGTGATAGTCCTGCCTCAAAGTCCCAAGTACACAAACATGCCCAGATAACTCATTGTTTTAGAGAGAATAGTGAGCCAGCAAGAGGCATCAGTGGTTCAACTGCTTGCTCTGCAAGCATGGCGACCTGACTTTGACCCTCAGAACTCACATAAATGTGGATGGAGAGGACCAACTTCACAAAATTGACCTCTGACTGCATGTGCATTGTGGTACATTCATGCACACACACAGTAATTAGTAAATAGTAAATAAATAAACATTTTTATAAAATGTAAAGACCACTTTAAACATTGGTGTTATGGTTTAGATCTTAAGTGTCACATGAATGTTATCTAGTACACGGATGGTCACCAACCAATGATTTTATTGATTTGAAAAAGGATGGAGGTGAAGCCTGGTAGAATAAAGGAGGTAGGAGGTCAGGAGGTCATGCATTTGATGCAAATGGTGGCCAACATAAAATACTTGTGTCTTTTGTCAAGGGCTACATATCATAAAGTAATGCCTTCACATAGGTTCATAGGTAACATGATCACATGGCCAAGGACTGAAAACAGAATAAATCTGTCCTTTAAGCTATTTTACTCAGATAATTTTTGTCATGGTGACAAAAAGCTGGGTCATCTTATTAAAACAAAAGCATATATTATATATGCCTATATATCATATAAATAATTCATAATATTGTAGTTGTATTTTATGGGATAGTGGGCAACTCTGTGAAATACCACAGATTAAAGAGAGAAAACAAAGTTGATCATGCAAGTCATAGAAAAAGTGTACTTTAGAGTTACAAAAGCCTGCAAGTCTGTCTACCTTCTATAAATAAGAAACTGGTCACAGAGTATTTCCAAAGTATTTCTGTTGCAAGCCCCAGTGAGGCTTGTGTCTGTACATATGTACTGGACAGCCTCTCTAGAAAGGCCCCACTTCACAAAACATTTCACCCACCAGCAGTGAGTGAACACCCTTGGAAAGAATCCTGACAGGAAGCATGTGACAGACCAGAGGTGTATGGTATGGATTTAAAGGGAGTGACTGAGTATTCTGATGATACGACTGATTATTCTCAAATAATGCCACTGTATCAAACAACCTTATACATAATACCCACAAAGCATTTCATTTAAAGAGTTTATTTTGTCATACTATGCCCTCCTCAAAAATTTTGTTCCCTAAGATCCTGGAAGATCTGTGTTTCTGTCTCTCTTTGTTTGTCTCTGTCTCTCTGTCTCTCTGTCTCTGTCTCTCTGTCTCTGTCTCTGTCTCTCTCTCTCTCTCTCTCTCTCTCTCTCTCTCTCTCTCTATATATATATATATATATATATATATATATATATATACACATACACACACACACACACACACACACACAGAGAGAGAGAGAGAGAGAGAGAGAGAGAGAGAGAGAGAGAGAGAAAGCTATGGAATAACAAGAACTACAATTTGATCCAGGAATCCTAAATGTGACTTAAAGTGTTCAATTCCACATAAGCTCTGAGAACTTAACAGTAAAAGAATAATAACTTGGTCATGCAGACTTTATATGGCCCAGTACAGGGGAACGCCAGGGCCATTATGTGGGAGGGGGTGGGTAGGGGAGCAGGGCGGGGATGGGGGAGAGTATGGGGAACTTTCTGGATAACACTTGAAATGTAAATGAAGAAAATATCTAATAAAGAAAAAATAATTTAAAAAAGAATAATAACTAAAATGTCTTCTATACAATCATAACAGGCTCGTTCATCTACTTACTCAGGTGTGCTTGCAAGCAATGTTACAAAGATAGAGTCCCGTGGTACCAGAATAGCAAAACTTTACTTAAAAAAAATTAACAACCTAAACAGAGATAGATATGCTTGAGGAATATGGCTTTCAAAGGAAACTGGCTGCTAATGACTGCCAGGTTGCTGTTACTCTTTACCCGTTTCGATTAACTGTGGAGTACCCCCAGGTCAGCGACATCAATCAAAGTGTGCTGCTCATTGCCTCCTTTAGTCATATAAAGGGGTTTACTAGAGCAAATTAAGTCTTTTACAAGATGCATGTGAAAATACTCTTTGGGCTTCCTTTAGGGAACCCTGAGACCTTTTGTGTCTTTCTCAACTGCTTGAAAAGTCTCATGTTATATGCTTGACTACTTACCAAAGGAAGTGCAAAGAGACTTGTAAAGATTGCTGGCATCTCCACCCATCTGCCAGTTCATTTCCACTGTAAGAGCTGAGTGCTTTGAGAACCAGGAGGAGCTGGTTGCTCTAAAGGCAGATTGCTCTTAAGCTTTCCATTGCAGACACTGTACCAACTGGCATTCTGCACATATATGTAAAGCATAACATTTTCAAATGTGTAAATTAAAACATTCTGTATATAATAATTAAGGCTGGAAATCGATACGGTGGCAGTTACTCCTTAAGCAGCTTTTCCCCCAAGTAACCACACAAAGGTCTTTTAATATTGCAAAGCCTTGGGCCTTAGCTGGGCAGACTCAACTAACTCAACTCAGTTAACACGCCCACCTAGCCCCATCCAGTCACATGGCTAGCTATACCTTCCAGGCACGTTGTCATATATGTCTCCTCTCATGTCTCCTCTCACATCTCCTGGCGAAAGGAGAAAGCTTTCCTCTTTCTTCTTCCTAGGACTCCTTTCTTCCTCCCAGGAAGTCCCAACTTCTGCTTCCTGCCCAGCTAATTGGCCATCAGACTTTTTTATTAAAGCCAGTCAGAGAATACCTTCGGAAAGTTAGGAAGGCCTGTGCCACCACTTCTCTGCTCAAATATTTCATCTCAATTCCAAATCATTTTAACTCTTTAATTTGAAAACAACATATTTAAACTGTAGTGATATTCTGAATTTACTTAAAATCTTTTAAAATCTCCTATGTTTTAGTAAGGTCAAACAATAAAATTATCACTATTCTGGGGAAAAAAAAAACATTCAAACAAAAATCAAGCAAAGAAACAAGAAAATTCTAAGCTTGTGGCCAGTTGTGTTGTCTCTGCTGTAGCAGGGAAGCCTTATTTATTAGTCATGGAATGCAGGTATTGCTGTACTCTGCTGGTGGGGGGGGGGGGGGGTCATAGCGGAAAGAGCAGACAAATACTTCTTAGGCAGAGGGCTCTCAATTCCAGCTGCTATCAATTTCCTTTGTTCTATTGGGAAGAGCCTTTTTTCTTCTTCTATTTTTATTGTTTATAATTTAGCATCACATCTCTCCATTCTCTCCTTACCTGAGTCTGTTTTATTCTGCACTTTCTTAGAGAGGGCACAGAAAACTGTGATCATTAATGAACATACTATAACCAGCTTCATGGCGACAAGTAAAAAGAGACTGTACAAGATCCAGGTGCCTTTTGCTGTAGTGTTCTCTGTCTTTTTTAACATGGAAAATATTTTCCCCTTTCATTTCTAACTCCATGTAGACTTCAATTTACTACTTCTAAACTTCAGAGCTTACTAGTTAAGATGCTTGCGGCTTTTTATTTTGTACCTTGTGCTGTTGCTCCCCCCTCACATCCCAATGAACACTGTCTTCAGCTTTCTAAGTCTCTGAATGTTTTTATGAATAACTCACCATTACCCACCCCCAAATGATGAACTTCCTGTGAGGTTTGCCCTTAGAGGAGCTCAGTCAGCATCAGCATGTGTTATAATGTGGTCATGCCCTCTCCAACACCATCTGGGTCTAAAATATTTGAGGTAAACTTCATCTTAATTTGCCTTCTTTCTCTATGTGATGGACAGAGCTTCAGTTATAAGGGTAAATGACTTCATATACAGACTATATCTGCTATTCTTAAGTTGTTTAGCCAGTTCACACATACCTTATTAGCTGAGGACATACAGTTAATACTTGTTGGGGTTTTTGTTTTTGTTTTATATTTTTTTAATTCTTCTCTCACATGTTCATCCCATCCCAACCACAGTTTTCCTTCCTCCCCTCTCTACTCAGTCCCTTTCCCCAAACTACTCTTCCTCTCTCAAGATCCTTTCCTCCTTCATTTCCCTTCAGAAAAAAGCAGGCTTCCTAGGATATCAACCAAACATAGTTCCAAGAAGACTAGGTACATACTCTTGAAACCAAAGCTGCAACTGGAAACCAAGTAGGAGGAAAAGTCCAGAGTAAGAAGAAGAGGCCAGAGGGTCAGAGACTCACCCAGCTCCCACTGTTAGGAGTCCCACCAGAACAATAAGCCACACAACCAAAATATATATGCAGGCCTTGCACAGACCCATGCAGGTTCCTTGATTGTCATTTCAGGCTCTCAAGTCCCTATGAACCCTGTTTAGTTGACTCTGTGGGCCATATTCTTGTGGTGTCCTTGACCCTCTGGATTCTACAACTCTTCCTTCAGCAAGTGACCATTCAGTGATTGAACTAATGTGAGGCTCATGCCATAGGAGGGAGTCCACACCTGGCTGGATGGCCAAGAAGCAGAGGCTAGATACCCCAGAGACATAGGATAGAGCCAAATACAACTGTGAGAGAAAGAAAGAAAGAAAGAAAGAAAGAAAGAAAGAAAGAAAGAAAGAAAGAAAGAAAGAAAGAAAATTCCTAATGACATTCTACTATAATCATAGACCAAGCCTACTCCAGTCATCATCAGAGAGGTTTTATCCAGCAACTGATGGGAGCAGATGCAAAAGACCCACAGCTAGACATTAGTTAATACTTGCTTATAGTTAAATTTACTTCTTTAAATCATTGAGTTATTTGTTTCCTAATTGAAGCTTGATTTTGACTAAAATATTAACCTACTGATTGGGATTTTCGCTAGATGAAGTTTACAAATTACAAACACAATGGTATTCTTATGATAAAATTACTTAGTGTATTTTAAGTTAATTTTACTCATAGAATTTAATGCTAATAATGATAAATACAAACCAGGCATATAGTCAAGCCTACTATCTTGCAGTCTGTTTCCCACTTTCACATATTTGCTCTTGCTCATACCTATGCTTGATTGTCTTTGAATCATCTTTTACTACTCAAAACTCTCGTAAAACATCAGAATTCAAGCCTATGGTTGTGCTACCCAAGAACAAGGAGAACTTTTTTTTATTAGATATTTTCTTAATTTACATTTCAAATGCTATCCCGAAAGTTCCCTCCCCCCCTCACCCTCCCACCCTGTTCCCCTGACCACCCACTCCCACTTCTTGGACCTGGCGTTCCCCTGTATTAGGGTATATAAAGATTGCAATACCAAGGGGCCTCTCCTCCCAATGATGGCCAACTAGGCCGTCGTCTGCTACATGTGGAGCTAGAGACACAAGTTCTGGGGTTCTGGTTAGTTCATATTGTTGTTCCTCTTCTAGGGTTGCAGACCCCTTCAGCTCCTGGGGTTCTATCTCTAGCTTCTCCATTGTGGGCCCTGTGTTCCATCATATAGATGACTGTGAGCATCCACTTCTGTACGAGACAGCTATATCAGGGTCCCTTAAGTAGACACCAGCTGTCCTATGCAATAGTGTCTGAGTTTAATGACTGATTATGGGATGGATCCCCCCTGGGTGGGGTAGTCTCTGTATGGTCCATCCTTTCGTCTTAGCTCTAAACTTTGTCTCTGTAACTCCTTTCATGGGTATTTTGTTTCCTATTCAAAGGAGGAATAAAGTATCCACACGCTGGTCTTCCTTCTTGATTTTCTTGTGTTTTGCAAATTGTATCTTAGGTTTTCTAAGTTTCTGGGCTAATATCCATTTATCAGTGAGCGCATATCCAATGACTTCTTTTGTGATTGGATTACCTCATTAAGGATTATATCCTCCAGATACATCCATTGGAGTACTATTCTGCTATTAAAAATGATTTTATGAAATTCTTGGGCAAATGGATGTATCTGAGAACTTTGTTTTAAAGAAATCGCTTTTGGTGACAATAAATTGGTTTCAGTTTCACAAACATTTTTAAGCATGTACTATGACACACACTATGCTGGTCATAATAGATGCTAAAGAATAAAAATATACCTCTGTACCATCAAGTCACTTATATCCCACTGATATATACAGAATTATGGACAACGGGGCTATCATGTAATTCTGATGGGATCATAACTGTAATGTACACTGCACTTAAATGTGCACAGCATGTATATACCCTTTCTTTTGTCTCTAACCAACACTACTTCCTGAATAGCTTCTACACTGCTGAATAGCAGGGAAAACAAATTTTAATGTTCACTTTACAACATAGTCTATATTGAACCTCAACCTCTGATCTATCTTAATGTTCCACCCTGGATTCACTTTACTACAAGAAGGCATCCCAGTCTCTTAACAATTCTGTTAGGAAATCCCTTTGCTTTATGTTGTTATATGTGGTGCTGGCTGTAAGATTTGTGACACTGTTCAGATTCTATTCACAGATGTGATGATACCTTGTTTTCCTGGAAGAGCTTGTAGCTATGGTTTCTGAAATTATGACAGATATTTTCTCTCTCACTGGGCCTGACTTTTATAGTCTTGCTGGTGTTGCATGTATGTTTTCATATTTTCTCACCTGTCTACCAGATGTTGCTACTTGTAATTAGTCTGTCTCTCCCTATGGTATGGTCATCCACAACATGTGCACAGATACTTACTTGCCAACAGTATTCCTTTTAGTAGTTAGGCTTACAAACCCTGGAAGCCTCCTCCCTGAGATTAGTTCCCATAGTATCTGAAGGTTCCATACAAGCCACCAAGTGAGAAAAGCAATTAACCATCTCCTCCCTAGGCAAAGTTGCAGATCACAACCACTAACCAGTGAAACAATAGTGGCACTCATATCTTGGGAGTAACCAGTAGCTGTCTAATTGGACTTTGGGCTTTAACAGTAAGATGAAATTCATGCCTGGTACCATACAGTTAGCCGATTAACCATGACTATAAGGATGTGGGACCTAGAGGAGAACCTACTACTGCCACTTTCCTGATCCAGTGTAATTTATAACTGCATTCTAAATACCTATACACACATATTCAAAATACCTCTACAAACATATTCTAAGTACCTATACACACATATTAGTGTTCCCTTGCCTTTCTTCAAAGAAGTTCCTTTTTGCAACAGTTGGGAAAAAATTACAGAAAATCACAACTGGTCAATATACAGAGATCAATTGACTATTTGTTGTCTAAGCTCAGTTGCAACATCTGCAACACAACCCCTATACCTGATGTTCAGGGAACAGCTCACAAGATGGAGTGGAAAGATGATAGAAGCCATGGGACAATGTTGCTTGCTGCAAGAGGATCTTCTATAAATAACATCGAGGAACACCTATGACATCTCAATTATATAATTGACTAGGCACAATCAGCACAATGATAACACCAGTTGATATGTTCATGTAGATGGGTATCTCACATGGTCACATCCCTAGATGAAGAAATACAGGCAATTAATGTCCATTGATAAAGGGAAATTTAATCTTTTCCAGGGTGATGCCTTTATAGGTGGTCCAGTATGAAGCACTGAGCTGTGTGTTTGTGTGTATGTGTGTGTGTGTGTTTGTCTGTGTCTGTGTGGGTGTGTGTTTGTCTGTGTGTATGTAGGTGTTTACATGTGTGTGTATTGTATTTTATGTGTATATGTATGTGTATGTGTGTGCATGTGTATGTGTCTATATGTGTGTATATTATATTGTATGTATATATGCATACGCACAGAGATGAATAACACTAAATAGATCAACTCAGCAGGTCATAGGTAACAGATTGATAGACAGATGATAGATGTATGGTTATGTAGGAGCAATAATTAGGAAGTCATGAATTTGAGAGTTATTCAGCAATATAGAAGAGTGCAAGAGGGAGAGGAAATGGTAGAAATGCTATAAATGCTATAGTAAGCATGAAATTCTCAAAAAATTAAAATAAATAAACTGTGTAAGTGCCACACAAATTCCTCTAGGCTTCATTGCTATATCCCATTTCACAAACATTTCATGAACTATTGATTTTTCTTTATTTCTATTGAAGGGAATTTAGTTTGTTAATTTGGGGGGAGAAGGGGATGTTTTTGTTTTTCTATTTTTGTTTTTTTCTGTTTCAAAGAAAACAGTCCAAAATACCCTTCTTTTCCTGACTGATTCTGTAGTCACCATAAGCATTACACTGCAGGTGGGTATCACCCTGTGATTCAGCTGGAGGGAGAATAAATCAATGATTTACTTTAAAGAAAACCACCCAGCTTTAGGCAAAAAAATAAAACAGAATTCAGGAGAATAAACGAAAGCAGTACATGCCCGACTCACACATTTCATCTGTAACTCAACAAAGAGTTGATATTCCAGCACAGGGCTGTCAATCACTTCAGCTGCCCTCTAAGCTTCCTTTGTCTGAAGCAGTGCTGGTAAACCCACAGAAATGAGAACTGATATCGGTAGAACCGCCCAGAACAGATAACCCACAGAACAACTCAGCAGTTCTCATCATTTAAATGCATCACTTACACATGACCAAATAGACTGATCTAACTTGGTATTATTTCACAATGAATTAATTAGTTAATTAATTAATTCAGCACTATGTTTAGTTAGACGATACTGGCATCTGCAAAGGAATGGAGATGCATTTACTCCACAGCAAGAAGTGTCACAATAATTTGTATGCTACTACAAATGATAAATTAATTGTAAGAGAAAAATCATTGTCTTTTGGCTTGGAATAGCATGAGTGTGGTTGTGTTGCAGCTTGCAAGTATGCAACACTGAGAGGGAGTTTGCTGCAAGGTTGACTTCAGAGAGGCACTGGCATTGCTGCAGGAACAGGAAATGATGCAATATTAAGGAAGAGTTTACCAACATCGAGAAACATTGCCTATGCTAACTTTGGAGTCAAAACTCCAGTTGGAGTTTATCCCCTAGATATCATTTAAAAAAAAACAGATATATGTAAATGAACATTATAATTTAGGACAATGATTGCAGTGACCACTGATAAGAAATATGCCATGTCAAGTATTTGCAGTCTAAACAATGAAATATACATTTCTGTTTAAAAGGTTGTAATTAACCAGGTACTTCTATGGAATTATTTACAACATATTTCTATGTAGAAAGAGTATACACACATATGTTAATATTCATTTAAAACTATCATTAATATAGTGTTAAGAAGATATGTATTAAGTTAATTCCTAATATGAATGTTTTGAACTTTATTATAAAAAAATTACAAACATCTGATCTTGCCTCTCCCTTTCTCCTCCACCCTCCCCTCTCCAACCCAGTTTCAGCAGTTGGGGTTAGGGGACAGGTGGAACCGCTAGAAAGTCCCAGAAACCTAAAATGTGAGAGGCTACCAGGATTCATTGAGAGTGACCTTAGCCAAAGTGCCCAACACTGGGGAGGTGGAACCTGAAGAAACCACCTGCAGTATATAGACAGGGCCCCCAGTTGAGGCAGGGAGCCACTCACCCACCTTCAAAATTTTTAATCCAGAATTGTTTCTATCTAAAGGAAATGCAGGGACAAAAATGGATCAGAGACAGAAAGAAAGGCCACCCGGTGAGCAGCCCAACTTGGGATCCATCCCATGTACACAGACCAAACCCTGACACTATTACTGAGTCATATTGTGCATGTGAAGAGGAACCTAGCATGGTTGTCCTCAGAGAGAGTAACTACCAGCAACTTACTGAGACAAATGTAGATACTTAGAGCCAATCAATCACTCGATTGTGATAGAGGACCAATATGGAAGAGTTAGAGGAAGAACTGAAGGAGCTAAAGGGGATGACAACCCCATAGGAAGAACAACAATGTCACTAACCTAGACCCCTCAGAGCTCCCAGACACTAATTCCAAAACAAAGGAGCCTATGTGGCTGGTTCATGGCCCTAGGCATATGAGTAGCAGAGTACTGCCTTGCCTGGCCTCAGTGGGAGAGGATGCCCCAGGGAAGAGGGATGCTGATAGGAGTTGAGGTGGGGGTTAGGTCAGAGTAAGTGGGCAGCACCCTCTCAGAGGTGAGGATGAGGGAGAATCTGGAAGGCGGACAGTTTTGGAATGTAAATCAATAAAATATTTTAATAAAGAAAAAATTACAAACACATCTCCATGAACTTCTGCACAGTTAGAATAGACATTCTGAAACTATAGTTACACTTTCACTATCAAGTGTATTTGTATGCCTTTATTCACCACAAGAAAAAAAAGTATGACTTAATTAGGCTAGAAGAACATTAATTTTTATCCTTTGTAGAACTCATACCAGTGGCCTGAATTCTGTCCATCTTGATTCCATCATAATCATCAAAATATTAGGGGATGAAGAATATATTTTTAAATTAAAAAGTAGTTCATTATAATTTTAAATATAGCCGGGCGTGGTGGCGCACACCTTTAATCCCAGCACTCGGGAGGCAGAGGCAGGCGGATTTATGAGTTCGAGGCCAGGCTGGTCTACAAAGTGAGTTACAGAACAGCCAGGGCTATACAGAGAAACCCTGTCTTGGAAGAAAAAAAAAAAAAGAGTAACCGGTAAAAAAATAATTTTAAATATACAAATTCGTATAATTTTAAAAGAACCTAATATATTACTTACAAAATACTTCATATAACCTTTGGCAGTTTTTAAATCTTGGAGGTAAAGGGGAAAAAATAAAGCAATCATTTTACTTCTCTATGTGAACAGAACCCAAGAGTAACAAACAGGTGACCAAAAAAATGCTTCTCCTCATAAAGGTGTTCTTGCTGATAAGCACAGGATTAATAGTATTAGGATAACTTTTTGTCCCATGATTGAACAATCACTAATCGCTAGAAAACTAAAGAAAATTAAGCAATATGTTTCTCTTGATATGAGTATTCACCTCTAAAAGAATCTGTAAAATTATAGAATTTCTACCTGATCAGGCTAAATTAAACAGTCATTTCAAGGAATACACAGCGCAACATAATGTGAAATAAAACAAGAAGATTGCAATCTTTTTGTAAAGTTCCATCAGAAAACTGTAATATTTCAATAGGTTAATTGGGGTCCAGGGGCACAAAATAGGAGTTTTCTGTTAATGACCAATTGCATTAACCAGTTTCAGTAGCTAATGATCATAATTGAAACAAATAGTTCTTAAAAGTGAAATAGAAAACTGAACCCCACACTGCCTTCCCAATACTTACATTTATAATCACGGATTTGTGTATCCCTCGGTCTTGGTTAGAAGGGGCTTTGTTTGCAGTATACAGTGCAGAGACCCATAACAAGCCAAAGTGCTGAAATAAGTGACTGCTGAGAACTTGTTCTTAAATAGAACATCTGTATTGCCAGCTCTGAGGCTCAGGAAACATCACAGAAGAAGTGCAGAAAGAATGTAAGAGCTGGTGAGAATGGAAGGTCTGTGTTTACATGTTATCTTCTGCATGTGACATGACAGTTGCGCTCATGAGCTCAAAACAGTGGCTACCTACACACACCTTGTGGGAGTTGCTTCAAAATAAAACAGAAGAGGAAAAGTCGGAATACAGGTACACACAATACGCTTGGAAAACCTTGTGTGTGTTACTGGACATTTGTGCTTTATTATTTAAAAACGTCTCATCATTTCCAAACCCAATTTATTGATGACAGTTTTGCTGTCCATTTTATAGACTGTCTCTCTTCATTGTGCTTATTGACTGGTTTCTTCTTTTTCTGTGAAGAAGCTTTTTAATTTAGTGCAATGCCATTTGTCAAGGCCTGCTTTTACTTTTGAAGCTATCAGAGTCTTTTTCAGAAAGTTATTATCTCTTTTGTCAGTGTTTTACCCCAAAGAGTTCCACATTTTTCAAGTATACTTTAAGTATGTGATCCATTTTGAGCTTATTTTTATACAATGTAAGAGACAGAGATAAGTGATCTGGTTTTGTTGATACAGTTCCCTTGCTACCTGGTGCTTTTCTTGATAGTTTCTTTGTTGCCCGGGATTAGATGACTGCAGCTACTTGGGTTTATTTTCCTGTGCTTAGCTGTATTCAACTGGCTTACAGGTCTGCTTCCTTTAGGCAATGTCATTTTATTTTTGTTACTACGGCCCCACATTAGAATTTGAGGTCTAGTATTATGCCTCCTACCTTGTGTTTTTCTGCTGAGAATAGTTTGGGCAACTTTGGCATCTTTTGTATACCCATGTGAGTGTTAACCACTCTTTCTACCCCATTTCTATGGCAATGTGTAATCAGCAGTTTTATGGTGATTACATTATAGGTGGATCTTGCTCCTGATAAGACATCTATTTTAAGAGCATCTATTCTGCCAATTCTCCCAGTGTCTTATGTCATTTCTTCCTTCAATGTTTCATAGTTTCTACTTAGAACATCTTCATGTAATTAGTTAAGTTTATGCTGAAGTATTTTAAGCTGTTGGAAATGAGATTTCTTTTCGATTGAATTTATTGTTGGTGTAGAGGGCATTTATTCATTTTTGTATGCTAATATTGCATCTTACCACATTGTTGAAAGCATCTATTCAGTTTCTACTGTACTGTTTAGGTTCTTCTAAGAATATAACTCTACCCATCAGGAAAATGAAGTCACATATGAATATCTGGAGCTAGGAATGACAGAAAAGAGAAACATGCAATGTTTCCTCAGAAATGAGGATACAACATGGAGCAAACACAGAAACCAAAAAGGATAAAGGGACAGTAGGTGAGAAAAGCAGCTTGAGAGATGAATGGCATGATACAGTTATAGGAAGTGGGAAATGGAATAATGGGAAGAGAGCTCCGCTCAGGGAGGAGAGAACAAGCCAGTGCATAAGAATAAAGAAAGATATAATACCAACATAAGATTCACAGAATCATATTTTTACATTTATATAAATTCTACACAATGCATATAAACATTACATAGAAGTTAAGACACCTGGGCTGATAATGTTCCCTACCAGAAGCATAGACAAAAACCAACAAAATAAACAAACAACAAAAACCAACCTGGGGCTTCAGAAACCTCCTTTTGAATGGTTTGTCAGGGTAGTCCAAATGACTCACAAAACAGTGTAGGGATATAAACTCTGTTTGCACTTCAGGGCTTAAGAGTGAGCCTTTATTGATGAAGATGCCACGCAAGACAATTCAAGCACAATTTGATTGGAAAGCCAACAGTCTCGAATTTGCAGTGCCAGAAAGTACTGTCAAGGAAGGAAAGCAATTAAACAGACCCATCCATCTGCAACATTTATGACTATAGCAATGGACAGCCTGAGAAGATATTCACAAATATACAATAAGTGACATGCATATGTTAGTAGTAACCAGCAAATATCTAATTGGACTTAAGGCCTAGTCCACCTGAGGGAAATTATGCCTGGTACTAGAAATCTAGTCAGCTTCCCAGAGCAAATAAAGTCATGTTCCTTATACACAATCTATTCACTGTCACTTGTCTAAGTCAACATAATTCCTTACTACATTTTAAATTTCATTTTTATAAACACAAATAAGTGTAGCTACCACCCCTCATCAAAAAAGCCTCTCTATGCGAATGGAGGCATCATAGAAAAGCACACCTGGCACTGTGTGGATATCAATATCAATAAATGGAGAGCTCAGTCCTAATATCACATCTCCTATGTCTATTGTTCAAGGAACATTGCAAAAGAGACAGAGGAGAGACTGTAAGAGACAGACTATCAGAAAGTCTGCTGTGAAATGGTCTCTCCTAGAAATGGCTACATAAATAATGGCGTTTTGACAAACTAAAATATCATTTGGCATGTGAACATGAAAGGGGGGAAATTTCAGGGTTTCCCACCCCTAGACAAAGAACCACACAGCAACCAAGGACTGTTGGGAGAAAAAGAATTAGCATCTCCCAGAAATGAGGTCCCTGATTGACTTCCAGTGAGGTGCCATGAAACCATATATACACAAACAATCAAAACAGATACTATAAGTTGTATTTACACACTTGTGAATACATATATATGCATAGACATGTGCATATATGCATACATAATAATAACATTAATAAAAAGGGGTCTTTTGATTATAGGATATATATATGGATGTGAGGGGTTGGGAGAAAAGAAAAGAGATGGATAAAGTAATATAACTCTATTCAATTACAATATATTTTTAAAATCTACATTGACATTCAGTGTACTAATCAAAATAGTTATCAATAACACAACTCTAGCAAGGATGTGAACTAAAAAGAAATATCATTGCCTTGCTAGTGGTAATGTAAGCTACTATGAAAATATTAGAAAGTCTTCAACTTTTAAAAATAGAACTTCTAAGCAACTTTGCCATGAAACCTCTAGGTATCTCTCCATAAGTGCCGAAGTCATATCACTTCAAAAATATCTACATACTCACTTTAATCATGGCTATATTCACAATTGCCAAACTACTGAATCAAATTACATACCAAGAGACAAGTAAGGAAAGAAAGTGTGTGTGAGAGAGAAAGACAGACAGTCAGGGAGACACAGAGACACAGAGACTCAGAGACAGAGAGACAGAGAGGAGGGGATTTTCTCAACTAGAAATAAAAATAGAATTAGTTTGGTCTCTTAAAAGAGAATAGATGGATAAAACTATTACACTTGTCCTAATGTGTGAATCCCAGTATGAAAAAGAAAGATAGAATAAAAGGAAACTTCTGGATATAGAGGGAATAGTTGTAGGTGGAAACAGGACAGGAGAAAGTGAGTAGATAGTATTGTTTGGGACTTAGAAGACTTAGGTACTTGTTGGCAGGCATAGGCTACTGGACCATTGGTGTCCAGGCAGGCATTGAAGACTATATGCTCTATGATATTTATCTGCCACCTAAATGAAAAAAAAACAAAAACAATAAAATGTTATCACATCCTAAAACTAGTTTCACTGGTCTAAGGTCTAAGAACTTTGTTGGGATTTTATCACAGCAATAGCTTAGTTACTTTCCATGCTGTGTGAGCGACTTAAAAACAGAGTACTTTGCTCTAGTTTGCCATTCCAGGGGCTATAGTCAACAGCAGATGGGGCAAAGGGAAAGGAGTGGGATGCAGAGGATTACATGCATCCATTGTCAAGCGATGATTGGTCAATGGTGATGCTCAGCTCACTTCCTCCTTTATAGACTCATACCCCAACCCGTTAAATGGCGGAACCTATATTCCTGATGGGTTTTCCAATCTCAACAACCTTCTCTAGAAAATTTCTCACAGCCATGCCCAGAAATTTGTTTCCATGAGGATTCTACATCCTATAAAATTGACAATCTAAATTAACCCACACTACCCACTATAGTAAAAGAAACATGAAAGGAGGGTAATGCCGCGAAACTTTTGTGGTAATTTATAACAACATAAAAGACTAAATTTCAAATAGAAAACACATTTACTTATTTAATTTATTTGTGTGTGTGTGTGTGTGTGTGTGTGTGTGCATAAGCATACATGCATACTTGACTATGCATATGGAAGTCAAAGATAAGCATCAGAAATGCTTTATTGTTCACGAACTTCAAGAAAAAATTGAGATAAGTCCTGTCACTGAACCTAGGGCTTATAGTTTCAGTCAATTTGGCTAGCTGCCCAGCAATCCCCTAAAGTCTGCCTGTCCCCACCCCCTCAGCCCTGTGTTACAGATGTGTACCACCTGTTTGGGATGTTATCTGAAGTTTGTCATCTGAAGTCAGGTTCTCAAACTCTCACACCAAGCATCTTATCCACTGCACTGTCTTCCCAGATCCAAAACACATTTGCAATAAAATTGAACAAATTAACATCACATTCACTTTTAAATTTCCCCAGATGTTAGAATTTCCTTTTGTCTTGTGAAATAATAAATTGAGTGAATTCGGGAAAACATCATGGTAATGGCAGATCTGTGTGGCACACATGAGCTCCATTAATTTTCAAAGCACATACATCTGTCTCTGAATCTTACCTGAGAACTGCTATAAATAACAGAGCTGTATGCTTTAGGAACAATAATTTAAGTTTTACTGCCATTTAGGAAAAGGTAATGAATGTATCTTTAAACACAATGTGTATTTTTAAAGTAACATGATATATTGACTCTAGAGGAATTGAAAGAATGTGCTTAAGAAAATCTAAAATGTCAGAGAGCACATGGCTGTGGCATAAGGACAATAGCAAGGCGGGCTGTGGCTCACCTTGTGACATTTTCTTAGCAGTTCATCCTTGTTACTAATGTACAAGGTCTTTGGTTAGTTAATCTCATAAATGATTGGCATAAATGTCAAAGATCAATCTTCTCTTCCTCTGTCACATGACTCAAGGCAGGGTGATGTTTTGTATTTTCCATCTTTCATGTTCATAGAAAGCCACTTTTGTTTTAGCTAAAATTGGTTCTAATGTCAGTGGCATCCATAAACATACACAGGCACCTCTCATTACAAAAGCAACAAGGAGAGAATCACCATCCAAATCATAACTTTTAAATATTACAGAAACAATGATTGCTTAAGAAATGACATTTACTTTTCGGTGCACGATCTTTCTAATGTAACAGAAAAACCTACAGCATCAATGGGAGGAAAGGCCATTGGTCCTGTGAAGGCTCAATGTCCCAGTGTAGGAGAATGCCTGGGCAGGAGGTGGAAGTGGGTAGGTGGGTGGGTGTGGGAGCACCCTCATAGAAGCAGGGGAAGGAGGGGATGGGATAGAGGGATTCTGGAGGGGAAACTGGGAAAGAGGATAAAATTTGAAATGTAAATAAAAATACTCAATAAAAGAAAGAAAAAGGAAAGGAAGAAAGAAAGAAAGAAAGAAAGAAAGAAAGAAAGAAAGAAAGAAAGAAAGAAAGAAAGAAAGAAAGAAAGAAAGGAATCCCTACAGCTCTTTTGTTACTCTTTCTACACTATTTGCACAGGACTCTACCATAGAAACTCAGCACTGGTAAGTTTTCTCAGTTTAGAAATCCAGTGGGACAGGCTAATCTCACAGGGCATGGCCGCTCATATGGAGGTCAAGAAAGAAGAGGTAGCAAGACAGCTGCTGAGCAAACGTTTCTGGGCAGTGAGTGAAATAACCCTGAGTCCATTGTCCCTCATTTCGTAGAGACAGGAGGGCATGTCCTGCCTGAGGCTAACTGTGAGAGGAAGGCACTGAGCTGAAGCTGCACTAGGCAGAGGGCTCCACTGGACACGGTACATCTATTGTTCATTTTGACCAAAATATCTGGGAATAGAAAAGCATCGTCACCCTTGTGTCGTTTTTCACCCCAAGGAGCTTTTTATATTTCTTCATGCAAATTTTATCTTCTCAAATTAAGCACATCTCAAAGTGAAATCGTGGTTATCAAGTGTATTGATTTCTCCACCATTGTTCATTTTCCTAACAACTTAAACAAAACCATATAGAACAAACTATTTCCTACATTCGATTGGGCTCTAATTATCATTACTTTTTTCTTCTGTAACAGCCATTATTTGCCCCTCTCTTTTCATTTCAAATAACACCATTCATTTGCACGTCCTTGTCAAGTTGCGGTGCAGTACCTGGACTTTCTGTGTACCATACTCATACTCACAAATACTCAGGTAAGTGTTGAATTCTCACCTCCTACCCAACACTGCTCCATTCAAATTTTAGTAACAAGTCCCAATCCTTGGTCCCTTTATTACAACTGCTCTAGTTGCATGTTTTTACAAAATCCTGACATACTTTATGTTTATCCTTTTCAAGAGAGCCCTGAGACACTCTCATCCAGGGTTCTTAGATGTTGTAGACAATGTGTCTTGGAAAAGATCTAAACAAATATTCGAGGTATTATTAGCAATTTGAGATTCAGGGAAGGGAGTTTGCTCTGTCCTTTTAAGCAGATGGAAAGACAGACGCACAGCAAAATGATTTAGGTTAGTTGCATTAAAAACCAAGGCCTATGTGCTGTTAAGGAAATATGTTGAGAAATACTAAATTGGTATGAGTAGTCTTTTCTTAATTGAAAACCCAGACATATCATATGGAAAGCTTCAAGACATCTGTTGCAAATAACTGTGTTCTCTAAGCAAAGAAAGCATTGAAATCCAGTGTTTCTGGGATGGTTGGAAACAATGAACATAGCTACCAGTTCCTATTTCCACAGTTACTTTAAAGAGATCATAAATAAAGACAGATTCCCTGGCACATGTCTATCTCATTTCAGTCCATGTACACCTCATGGCAAGCAATGTGTCAGAAATAATAAAACATGGTAAGAGTAATAATGTGCACGATGACTACAAGGAAACAATTGCTTTCACCAGAGGTTAAAAAATAGCAAAGATCCAAGATCTCTACTCTCTGTCCTCATGATCTCTAAAGGTTAAATCCTGTGTCTTTATTTTCACAAAAAAAAAAGACAAAATTCACCCTTCTTTCACTTTCCTTCTTTAAGAGAATATGGCTGATTTTCTAGTTTAGATTTTTGTTATTCTTCTCCTTATTGAGTTCAGCAATTTGTTTCCATTTCATTAGTCCAGAATCATGTAGAAAGCAGGTAACTGGAGCAGTTAGAAGTAAAGGACTAAGGAGTGGGACTTGGCTTCAAAATTTAAATGGAGAAGTGTAAGGGCAGGACGTGAGCATCAAACACTTAGATAGTCAATTATCCACTGGGGAGTGTATTTGTGATCAGCATGGGAAAGGTGCACTGAGGGCATACATTAATGTGATTTGAGAGCTATGTATGATAAACATCTGACTAGCGGGGATACTACTAGTGGTATTAGGACCCTGGGAACTATCTAGGCACTATACATATTTTTAAAAGTAACATTATAAAATTGCTTGATAAGCGTTCATTTAAATGTTGTAGCACTATATCTGCAATTGCTGCTTTTTACCTAACACTTTTGTATGATTTAATTCTAGTTTCAATTCAAAAACATAAATGTAGAAGGGTTTATGTGCCAGGTGTCCAAAGTTCAGTAGATAATTATGAAACTTTATCTTCAAATTTGAGTAATATAGGTACTATCTCACGAGGGCCCATTATTTATTATTTTGTTGTTAGGTTGCTATTGTTACTGTAGTTTTAGAGACAGTGTCTCATTCTTTCACTTGTCATGAATTTTGGTGATCCTTCTGTTCAGCCTCTTAAGTTCTAAAACTACAGATGTGTGGCACCACACTTACTGTCCATTTTAATTTTAAGAAAACCTAATTTTTGTCTCTTTGAAAACTTGAAATAGAGTTGGAAACATGACACACAGCAATTAAGAGCACTTGCTGCTATTCTATATCACCATGCCTCCTCTCTCTCTCTCTCTCTCTCTCTCTCTCTCTCTCTCTCTCTGAAAGGCAAATAAAACAAAACAGTCAGGTTAAAATAAAATAAATTGTGGGAAACACAGAAAATCCTAACAACAGAAAATTGAAGACTATAATATACAGGATAAGGACAAATAAGGTTAAAAAATAAAGAGGATCCGTGAGAAGATATGTTCTTTGTGTTTGAATGAAGCTGTCCTTCTATGTGATAGATACATTGGGTTAATGGTATTGTTTAACTTCAGCATTTCTCTTCTTTTTTATTTGTGTCTGGATAACATGCCTATAGGTCAATATGTGATTTTTAACAATCGTAATGTTTGGGTTTTTTGGTTTTTGGTTTTGGTTTTGGTTTTGGTTTTGGTTTTTACAAATTTGGGTGTCCTTGTTTGGTGAAAATATATATAACTGCTATATCTCCCTGTACGGTTTTACTCTTTTATATATCTAGCTGCTATATCTCCCTGTATGGTTTTACTCTTTTATGAGTGTGTAGTGTCCTTCCTTGAGGTTTGAAGCCTATTTTTCAGAAATTAAAATAGCTTTGTTTGTTTGCTTCTTGGGTATATTTGGTTCAAATACCATTTTCCATTCTTTTACCCTGAGATAATATTAATCCTTGGTGGTAAGGTATGTTTCTTGGATATAGGAGAAGGATGCTTTTATAATTCAATATATTAATCTTTGTCATTTTATGGGGAATTGATAGCATTAATTTTGAGTTACTAATGAGCAGTTTATTGATTCCTGATCTTTCATTGACAGGTGTGTGTTTCCCCCTGTTTTGTTTTAAGAATTCACCATTCTCCATATTTTCTATGATATGGGTAGCCTTTCAAATTGAAGTTTGATGTTTGTTTATTTGTTTGTTTGTTTGTTTTTCTAAAGCTCTCTATAGAGCTAGACTTGTAGTTAGATACTACTTAATTCTTTTATTTGGTAGTGTCTTCATTTCACCATCTATAGTGATTGATAGTTTTGATGGTTATAGTAGTCTGGTCTGGTATCTATGGTCACTTAGAGTTTGTAAAACATCTGTGCAGATTCTTGGTATTTAAAGTCTCCATTGAAAAGTTGGGTCTTATGCCAATGTCTCTGCCTTTATATGTTACTTGGTCTTTTTCTATTGTAGCTCTTAATTGTTTTTCCTTGTTCTATGTATTTCATGTTTTGATTATATGTCAGAGGGAATTTCTCTTCTAGTCATGAATTTGTGATAGTGCTCTGAGCCTTTCTTCCAGATAATTTGAAATATATGCTACAGCATGAATAATTTCAGCCAAGGGTACACAATACTTCAACTTATTCCTTTTGCCTAACTTTAACTTCTATGAAGTTGGAAATTTTAGCATCCTAAATTTTAAGTAGACTTTAAATATAAATAAAATGTGAAATAGCTAATATTAGATTTCATAATAGTAGGTAGTCTTCATAAAAAAACTTTCAATAAATTAGTTTAACCTTACTTTGTTGAAATAATTAAAATTGCTTTGATATTTAATAAGATTATTATTTAATGCTTTATCATCAATTCCATTTCATAAACTAATGACTTCTATGAGCCTCTCCTCACTTGCCCACCACTAACCTATTTTCTTAGAAACCCAGTTGTCTACAGAAAAGAGCATAGACTGTTTGACAAGCTAAAGTCTCATTACCACATTGAATTTCTTGATTGTCCTAATCATCAGAATATTGTAGCAGACATGAGACATCAGAATATTGTAGCAAACATCAGAATATTGTAGCTGACAATCAAAAAAGTAGTTGGCAAAGTGGAGCCAAGGGCAGCACACTTAGTGACCCTGGGAGGTGAATGCTGAGGGCAGTCAACACATCTCTAATGCAATCCTAGATCCTTCCCATCCAGCCTCATCCTGTTTTCCTCGTATGGTTCTTCCTCTGTCGCTTTTCATGTTGAAATGTTTATAGAGGTTTCTTGTGAAAGATGTTTGAAAGTGTAAGAATTATGTGCAGAATAAGCTCAGCTCCTCGGGGAAAAGGTGCCATAAAACCTAATACATAAATAATATATCAACTCAACACATAGTGACTTTTTCTTGTTAGAGAGCAACCTTAAACTGATTCAGAATCACTGACAAAAAATAAATAAGGTGAAAGAGAAACTCAATTTGCCTCATCTGATGACAAAAGACAGAAGTTTGGATTAAATCAAATTATCTATGTCCTAGCAAATGAAACAAGACAAGAAGCATCATTAATATCTTTCAAAGCAGGTCTAATGATAAAAAGCTACATTCAGAGCAGGTTACATTTTCTGGTTGAATATCTGTGTGTTAAAGGGAAGGTGATCAATCCAACTCTTATTAATCTGTTACCTCAATTATAGAAATAGTTTGATCAATTTTAAAGATGGCATAAACTAAATACCAGCCCCAAAATATTAAAATATAGATATTAAAGTCCGGAGGGGTAGCTGACACTTTTAATTCCAACAACTTGAAGGCTGAGACAGGAGGATTGTTACCAGTTGAAGACTTGCCTCATCTACATAGTAAATTTAGGACAAGCTTGGAATACATATTGAGACCCAGTTTCCAAGAAACAAAACTATATAATAATATTAATAATTCAAAAGTATTCAAATATAAGCATTATTTAAGCATCAATTTGAATTTTCTTTTCTACAAACAATGTTTTCTGCTGTTAGAAGCATTAGTCAAGAAAGAGATATATATTTATACGAAGATATGGAATATATCCCTCTAGAACAAATGCTACTATAACCTTAATATAGTTCTTCATGCTATGATGACCTGTGACCATGAAATGATTTTGTTGCAATTTCATGGCTGTCATTTTGCTACTGTTGTGAATTGTCACATAAATATCTGATGTGCAGGATACCTGATATGTGACTCCTGTAAAAAGGTCATTTGACTCCCCAGATCATGACCCACAGGTTGAGAATCAATGATCTATAATTAAATGTTAATTATACATATATCTTGAAATTTATTCTCATTGTCGCTTTCCTTTTTAACCACAATTTTGCACTTGAAATATTTTTAAATGTCTGAATCCTTGTTTTTCATGATTCTAATAGAGTCATGAATAGGTTGGAACCTGACAGGCAGGTGGAGCTGATGGAGCAGCCTAGATATATTGACTCAAAAGCTGACTTTTTAACAAAAACAAACCATCAATGTTTTCCTTGTGTATTATACCTTGGGACTCCCCAGGCTGTTGGTACATAGCTTTTAATGATCTCACTCTTTCCTCATCTGTCCCCTCAAAGCCTTTAAGAGACAATAGATTGCCTCTAAATCCTTTCTTTTTATTATTCCACATTGTTTTTCCTTCTCTTTGGGAAGATTAAGTTTGCCAAGATTTGGAATACCTCACAATGTTTTCTTGCATAAATGCTATATTTTTAAAAATATTTTTCTTTTCTTTTGGTTTTGGTAGATATCAAAACCAAAAAATTCACAACAATGTAAAAAAGAAAAAGTTCAGAAATTACAAATATGAAAGCTGGATTGTGCTGAGAAAGCAGAATTGAGGATCCCTGAAGCTTGCCGGCAAGTGGTATATACCACATCTCAAAAGGTATACTGAGTTCATCAGTCCTAAAGACAGCACTGCCAGCATGTCTGATAAACTGTCCCACAAATTTCCAGACACCAGACTAGCTACGTGTGGACTTAGCCAAGAATGAGATACAGGTTCGCTGCATATGCAGGAAATGTGCTTGACCTCCAAACCACTGAAGCATTCTTCCATTGCTGGCTGGTTGCACATGTCTGTGGTGACTGTCGCACTCATTAAGACTCTAGTGGCCCAGGGTGCTGAGATACAGTGATCCAACTGCAATATCTTCTGTGCTCAGGATCATGCAGCAGCTGCCATAACAAAGACCAGCATTCCAGCATATGCTTCGAAGGGTAAAACAGACAAGAAATACATATAGTACAATGAGCATGTTCTATACTTCAAAGATGAGCCCCAGTGGTCCACCTCAAGTGCCCACAGCTTCTAGCAGTTATCCCAGTCATCTCTGAGGAAACTATGACTATGGTCCATAATGGACAATGGTATCCTGAAGGAGCCTGCTATTGATGTCAATGATTCCATCCCCAAGAGCAAGTTTGACAACCTCTATGGCTATCTATTTAACACCACGCATAAGTAGCATTAAATGCGCACAAATACGATGATAGCTGGCAAGGTGGCAGTGGCAGCAGGCTGTGGTGATGTGGACATCGGATGTGCTCAGGCCTTGAGGAGTTTCAGGGCCTGAATCATCATCACCAAGATTTTGACACCATCATTGTGGTTGCCATGGAGGTCTAGGAGGTGACAACATGGACAAAGCCTGTAAGGAGAGCAACACCTTTGTCAAGACAACAGGCTGTGTTGATATCCTGTTTGGGCAGCACTTTGAACAAAAGAAGAGTGATATCACTGTGTGTACCACTGGACATTACTTTATTAATTAATTAATTTATTTACTTTACATTCCTATCACTACCCTCTCCTCCCAGTCCTCCCTAAGACATTCCCTTCCCCATCCCCAATCCCCTTCTCCTCTGAGAGGGTGGAGCTTCCCCCATGTCCTTAAACTCTGACACATTAAGTTTCTTCAAGGCTAGGCATATCCTCTCCCACTGAGGTCAGACAAGGCAGTCCAGTTAGGACAACAGGATGCACAAACAGGCAACAGCTTTAGGGACAGCTCCCGTTCCATTTGTTGGGGACCCACATGAAGATAGAGCTTTCTGCTACATATGTGTAGCCTAGGTCCATCCCATGTATGCTCTTTGATGGTGGTTCAGTCTCTGAGAGCTCCCAAGGGTCCAGGTTGCTTAACTTTGTTGGTCTTCCCGTGGAGATTCTATCCCTTCCAGGGCCCTTGATCCTTCCACCAACTCTTCCATAAGTCTCACTGAGCACTGTCCAGTATTTGGCTGTGAGCCTCTATCTGTTTCAAACATTGGACATTTTGATGTGGAGATTGATGTGAAGTGATTCAAAGAAAATAGTGTGAAAAGTTAACTTCAAGCCCCATGTGGACCACTACTGGATGAAAAAGGAGCACTGAATTATCCTGCTGATTGAGGAACCTGATATGCTCAACCTCAGTTGTTACATAGGCCATCCCAGCAACTCCTTCACAAATCAGATGATGACACAAATTGAGTTGTGGGTCCATCCAGACAAGTACTCAGTTGGGTTCACTTCCTAAGTCCAATAAACAAGTTGAGCAAAAAAAGTATGTTTCAAAAACATGCAAATCAGCAACTTCTCTCCATACTAATAAGAAACAAGCCAATAAAAAAAAAAACAGAAAAATAATCCTGCTTATAGTTAGTCCCATAAAACTATGACAAGAAATAAATCTAACAAAGGAGGTGAAAGATTTAAACAATGTAACCAAAATTGAAGACAATACAGTATGGATAGACTCCATCCATGTTCATTTTTTTTGCTTATTTTTGTTTTTTCTTGTACTGAATGTTATTTTTAATGTTTTATTAATTAGATATTTTCTTCATTTACATTTCAAATGCTTTCCCGAAAGTTTTCTATACCTTCCCAACTCCCTACTCCACTACCCACCCACTCTTACTTCTTGACACTGGCGTTCCCCTGTACTGGGGCATATAAAGTTTGCAAGACCAAGGGGCCTCTCTTCCCAATGATGGCCGACTAGGTCATCTTCTGCTATATATGCAGCTAGAGACACAAGCTCTGGAGGTACTGGTAGGTTCATATTGTTGTTACACCTATAGGGTTACAGACTCCTTCAGCTCCTTGGGTACTTTCTCTAGCTTCTCCATTGGTGGCCCTGTGTTCCATCCTATAGATGACTGTGAGCATCCACTTCTGTATTTGCCAGGCACTGGTATAGCTTCATACGAAACAGCTATATCAGTGTCCCTTCAGCAAAATCTTGCTGGCATATGCAATAGTGTCTGGGTTTGGTGGCTGATTATGGGATGAATCCTCAGGAGGGGTAGTATCTGGATGGTCCATTCTTTCATATTAGCTCCAAACTTTGTCTCTGTAACTCCTTCCATGGGTGTTTTGTTCCCTATTCTAAGGAGGAATGAATATCCATACTTTGGTCTTCATTCTTATTGATTTTCTTGTATTTTGCACATTGTCTCTTGGATATTCTAAGTTTCTGGGCTAATATCCAATTCTCAGTGAGTGCATATCAAATGACTTCTTTTGTGATTGGGTTACCTCACTCAGGATGATACCCTCCAGATACGTCCATTTGCCCAAGAATTTCATAAATTCATTGTTTTTAATAGCTGAGTAGTACTCCATTGTGTAAATGTACCACATTTTCTGTATCCATTCCTCGTTTGAGGGACATCTGGGTTTTTCCAGCTTCTGGCTATTATAAATAAGGCTGCTATGAACATAGTGGAGCATGTGCTCTTATTTCGAGTTGGAACATCTTCTGGGTATATGCCCAGGAGAGGTATTGCTGGATCTTCCGGTAGTATTATGTCCAGTTTCCTAGGACAGACTGATTTCCAGAGTGGTTGTACAAGCTTTCAATCCCACCAGCAATGGAGGAGTATTCCTCTTTCTCCACATCTAGCCCAGCATCTGCTGTCACCTGAATTATTGATCTTAGCCATTACTGGAGTGAGATGGAATCTCAAGGTAGTTTTGATTTGCATTTCCCTGATGATTAAGGGTGTTGAACATTTTTTCAGGTGCTTCTCAGCTCTTTGGTATTCCTCACTTGAGAATTCTTTGTTTAGAACTGTACCCCATTTTTTATATTAACTATTTTTTAATAGAGAATTTCTTCATTTACATTTCAAGTGTTATCCCAAAAGTCTCCTATACCCTCCCCCCACCCTGGTCCCCTACCCTCCCACTCCCACTATTTGTCCCTGGCATTCCCCTGTACTGGGGCATATAAACATTGTTAGACCAAGAGCCTTTCTTCCCGAATAATGGCCAACTAGCAGAGAGATGTACCCCATTTTTAATCGTGTTATTTGAATTTGTGGATTCCAGCTTCTTGAGTTCTCTGTATATATTGGATATTAGTCCCCTATCAGTTTTAGGATTAGTAAAAATCCTTTCCCAATCTGTTGATGGCCTTTTTGTCTTATTGACAGTGTCTTTTGCCTTACAGAAGCTTTGCAGTTTTATGAGGTCCCATTTGTCAATTCTTTATGTTAAAAATATTCCACTGTATTCAGCTTGTGCTTCCTATTTATGCATGGGTATAGCGTTATCCACTGGAGCACGGTTAGTCTTGCCTTTCTTTAGACCTCTCTCACATATCACAGTCTGTTGTTTACATTTACATGCTACTCCCTTCATAGGTATGGCACACTTCATACATACATACATACATACAACATTTAATTTTAAATATAGATTTCACACATGAGAGATAATATACAATTTTGTTTTCCCAAATCTAGAATATTCAACAATACAATTATGTTTTCCCAAATCTAGGATACTCAATAGAGTAGATTGGTCTTACTTCTTATTGATTTTCTTGTGTTTTGCAAATTGTATCTTGGGTATTCTAGGTTTTGGGGCTAATATCCACTTACCAGTGAGTGTATATCCAACGACTTCTTTTGTGATAGGGTTACCTCACTAAGGATGATATCCTCCAGATATATCCATTTGCCCAAGAATTTCATAAATTCATTTAATAACAGAATAGTACTCCATTGCAAAACACAAGAAAATCAAGAAGAAGGAAGACCAGCGTGTGGATACTTCATTCCTCCTTAGAATAGGGAACAAAACACCCATGAAAGGAGTTTCAGAGACAAAGTTTGGAGCTAATACGAAAGGATGGACCATCCAGAGACAACCCCACCTGGGGATACATCCCATAATCAGCCACCCAAGCCAGACACTATTGCAAATGCCAGCAAGATTTTGCTGAAAGGACCCTGATATAGCTGTCTAGTGTTAGGCTATGCCAGTGCCTGGCAAATACAGGAGTGGATGCTCACAGTCATCTATAGGATGGAACACAGGGCCCCCAATGGAGGAGCTAGAGAAAGTACCCAAGGAGCTGAAGGAGTCTGCAACCCTACAGGTAGAACAACAATATGAACTAACCAGTACCCCCAGAGCTCCTGTCTCTAGATGCACATGTAGCAGAAGATGGCCTAGTCGGCCATCATTGGGAAGAGAGGCCTCTTGGTCTTGCTAACTTTATATGCCCCAGTACAGGGGAACACCAGGGCTAAGAAGTGAGAGTGGATGGGTAGGGGAATAGGACAGGGGGAGGGTACAAGGAACTTTTTGGATAGCATTTGAAATGTAAATAAAGACAATATCTAATAAAAAAAAAAAGAATGAGGTTAGGATTGGGAGTAGAGGAGCTTCGGATAGATGCAAAGGGAGATGAATATGATTCTGTGTGTTTGTCCATGGGCATGTGTGTTTCCATCTGTCCATCTGATTCTGTCGGTATGGTGTGTAAATGAAACTATCAAGATAAAACACACTACTTTGT
>LR749924.1:1263545-1306456 GCA_902729485.2 Mus minutoides
GATGGCCTAGTTGGCCATCAGTGGGAAGAGAGGCCCCTTGGTTATGCAGACTTTATATGCCCCAATACAGGGGAACGCCGGGGCCAAGGGGTGGGAGCGGGTAGGTAGGGGAGCAGGGCCGGGAGGGGGGAGGATATAGGGAACTTTCTGGATAACACTTGAAATGTAAATGAAGAAAATATCTAATAAAAGTTGAAAAAAAAACACACTACTTTGTATAGTAACTTAAAACTTAATTTCAATTTTTTTTTACTAAATGAAAAAAAAAATCTCACTGAAGCAGAGTATCCTTTTTGAAATCCAAAGTGATCAAATGAATGAATATAGCCACACTCCCAGGCACCTGAGTGACTGTGAGCATTGTCTAAGTGATACCCATGTATACATTGTCTAAATGATACCCATGTATACATCCAGGCAAACAGTCCTCCCTCTCTCCTCATAATCTGCACTGATCTACATCCCACTGCCAGACCTTTCAAAGAACAACACATGGACACAGAGTCCTTAAAAATGAGACATGTTCATGAAAGGTGTAGGGAAGATGGACAGCAGTTAAGGTATTATATTAGAAAATAATCAGTTCTCTGTATAGAGTTCTGGCTGGGCAAGAACTTGATATCAAGTCCAAGCTGATCCCAAGCTTATAGCAATTCTTTTGATTTAAGCAAGTGTTTGGATTATGAGCATTTTATTGCCAGGGGCTAGCCAGCCCTAGTGTGCTCTTCTTTTCTGCTGTGGGTTCCTCTGGAGGCAGCAGGCAGGGAAGGGCGTCGGCAGAGGTTCAGACTTTTGTCTTACGAGATACTCAGGGTTGCTGTACAATAATAAAAGGTTTACTTATCTAAGTCTAAGTTACTTGGCTGTAGCTGACCTGCCTTCTGTGTTCCTCTGAGGCCAGAGACTGCAGTCTCTGACACTTAGCACCTCATCCCAAAACAGCATTTGTTCTGTCTCAGCAGGAACTGCACAGCTCTGACTTTCAGCCTGCTGCTTGAGCAGGAAGAAAAGGGGACACTTTGAAAAGTGAATTTAGCGTTTATTTCTAAGTTTCAAAAAGTTTTCTATGAAACCTTTCTAAGAAAAAGGGGGAAAGTTGAAATATCCTAAGCAGGGCAAGGGAAATTTGCGTTCCTCACTTTGCCCTCAGCATGTATACATATTTCAAAATACATGATCATATGGTAAAGTCTTCACCATAAGTTTGCACATAAATTCAAATCATAAATCAAATACGTTTACAACAGAGAATGTTTACATATGTATCCATTAGGAGTAATTTTCTGGCTAAACATTCATCACCTGTCACAGATCCACAGGTTCATGGAGAGTTAAAAACCATAACTAAGTTATTAGTGAAGTTTTGTAGAGATAAACCCAGTCAATATTTTACCTTCTGCTCTAGCACCTATAATAAATTGTGGTTTCCTTTTTAGGACCTTTGGCTAATTGTTTTACAACCTCTTGGAATGCACTCTGATTAGTGGAAGCCATTAACTAGTTAGAGAGACTGACAGAGTTCTCATTGCATTTTTGACTATCAAAAAGGACCTAATAGCAGTCCCACTATAAAAGAGCCTAATAAATGCTAAGAATTCTAGGAATTCTTATAGCATCATCATAAAGAATTGAGAAGTCATCTATTTGTTTATATAGCAACACTACGAGAAAGTATATATTCATAGTTCTGCAGAGATCTGCTAAAAAGGGGGAGGGCTAATGCCTAGTAATTTTAAATATGTTTAATAATGACAGGAAAAGCATATTAATAGATGGAACCTTTCCTAAAATGACTTTATCCTGTGCCTTGCCTATGGAAGCAATTCTCTTGTGGATTATTTATTAATCCAAAGCAGATATATCTCAGGTAGATCACCTGTTAGTTATTAACTTGTCCTATGATGCCCCCTGACATATTATTATATTCACCTAGGAATCTTTATTTTTAACAAATTAAAATATCACAGGCTTCACCTGCACTTTGGGTATAGTAATACTCACTCCACAGAATGGCTGACAGGCATGCATGTACATATAAGAGAGCAGTAGTAAAGCTCAGAATATGACAAAGGTTTTATCAGTATAACATGGTGTAGCATGTATTTGCACTATCTCAAATTTTTACTTCTCTCAAGACACAATGAGTTTCCACATTGGAAATATTCAAGAATCAGCTAAAACCTTAAAGGTATCAAACCAGATGGCATTTGTTTGTTTGGATTTTAGAATTTGTTGAATTTAAGATTCTCTGTACCTTTTATAGCATCCATGTTGAAGGTATGAATAATAGGAGCTGGAAAGAGGCTCAACAGCACTAACTGCTCTTGTCCAGGACCCAAGTTCAATTCTCAGGACCCACACAACAGCTTGCAGGACCCAAGTTCAATTCTCAGGACCCACACAACAGCTTGCAACCATCTATACACCTAATTCTAGAAAATCCAGGGCTGTCTTTTGGCCTCTGCAGACACGCAGAATACATGTGACATGGAGACATAAATTCAGGCAAAATATCCCCTGTCATTTAACAATTTTAAAAGATAGAAGACATACATAGATGTTAGTTATTTGGCCCAGGGCAAGCAGTAACAAAGTAAAATCCAAATCTTCAGATCACAAAGTCAGCTGAACTTGGAAAAACTTGTCACACGTTTTCTATAGTGAAAGCAGCTGAGAAGAAGTGGTGCAGCCAGCGCTTGCCGTTAACGTCAGTTCATTATACATCTGGCTGACCCGGTGAGGCCAACAAGCCACGGGAAATATGGAAACGCAGTGATGGATCTGCACACCGCACTCTGGAACCCACAGACAGGCACAGAGTGAGAAGTGTATTGCAAATAGGTGACATTTCAATAATTCATCCCTTCAAAGTAGCATCAAGAAAGGAAAACCTTTACTGATTTGCCTTGAAATGTCAGCGTGCTGCTTCGGAGATTTGTTGAACTCCTTGCCCTGCTGAACTCTTAACCTCCATTGATCTGACGTTCTTATTCTAAGAAAAAAGAAAGAAAAAAGAAGGAAAGAAGAAAAGAAAAGAAAGAAAAGAAAAGAAGAGAAAAGAAGAGAAGAGAAAAGAAAAGAAAAGAAAAGAAAAGAAAAGAAAAGAAAAGAAAAGAAAAGAAAAGAAAAGAAAAGAAAAGAAAAGAAAAGATGCCCTTTTCTCACAAACTCCTCAAGGAGAAACAGACACATAAATTATAGATTCTCTGATTTTTAAAACTGAAATAGCTGCACCTTGCCCAATGTATGCAACCTTACAGTTTTTCATCTTTGCTCACAATCTCAGAATTATCATTTTGCAGTGAGATGCAAGGCTCATGTTGGAAACAGATGAAGATGTGAGGATGGGAAAGGGCTGGCTTTCCTTGGTAATAGACTCTTTCTGTGCACTGTGTATCAAAACTATCATCTGACAACACTGAAATGTGACATGGTCCAAACAATCTGATCACTTCCAAAGAAAATGTCTGACTAAGTGGAATATGATATGAGGCCCATAATTTGTGTCAAGCATTGATCATGTTTCTATCTTAAAATGAATACTTCCTGTCTTCCTAAAATAAAGCACTTCCTGTCTTTCTTCTCCAGGCTTTTTAACTTCTTTTGTGCAATTTTGAGGCACAGAAAATGACCACTTAAGATACTTGGAGCTAAGACAAAAGGATGGACTATCCAGAGACTACCCTACCCGGGGATCCATCCCATAATCAGCTACCAAACCCAGACACTAATGCATATGCCAGCAAGATTTTGCTGAAGGGACACTGATATAGCTGTCTTCTGTGAGGCTTTGTCAGTGCCTGGCAAATACAGAAGTGGATGCTCACAGTCATCTATAGGATGGAACTCAGAGCCCCCAATGGGGGAGCTAGAGAAAGTACCCAAGGAGCTGAAGGGGTCTGCAACCCTATAGGTGGAACAAAAATATGAACTAACCAGTACCCCCAGAGCTCGTGTCTCTAGCTGCATATGTAGCAGAAGATGGCCTAGTTGGCCATCATTGGGAAGAGAGGCCCCTTGGTCTTGCAAACTTTATATGCCCCAGTACAGGGGAATACCAGTGGGTGGGTAGGGGAGCAGGGTGGGGGAGGGTACAGGGAATTTTTGGGATAGCATTTGAAATGTAAATAAAGAAAATATCTAATAAAATAAAAGAAAAAAAAGGAAAAAAGACACACATTAAGTGAACAATGTAACGTATGCGTCATATACTCATTTTCTGAGTCCCCACTCCTGATCATCAGAATATGGTACCCTATAGTAACTGTGGCTCCACATTGTACAGGAACTCTCTAAGCTTGTTCTTCATATATATTTATTAACTTGCATCCTTCTTCCTATTTCTTTCTGCATCCTTATCATTATTTAATTATTCTTGATACACATATATATATAAACTTGCCTTTGTTTAAGATTCCAAAAAATGTAAGATCCTGAAACAACTTACCGGGCTGTGTGCCTGCCTCGCTGCTGGGGTGGCTGGAGAACCCCAGGCTCATCACTCATAGGAGGCCGACCACAGTCCTTAATGGGGGTCC
Source organism: Mus minutoides (assembly GCA_902729485.2). NCBI lineage: Eukaryota > Metazoa > Chordata > Mammalia > Rodentia > Muridae > Mus > Mus minutoides. The sequence continues at coordinate 1,268,084 of LR749924.1, forward strand.
TCAGTCTGTTTTTCTGGATGGGAAGCTATGGAATCTGGGATGATCGCTATAGTTTCAGGTCTCCTGTGTACCCAGGCACCACTGACATACTGCTGGGAGTTGGGAACAGGTCTCCCTGTCAGTGCTTCCCCTCCAGTGTCCATGTGCCAGGCAGGAAGGGGGAGGGGTGAGCCTAGGACAGGGATTTGGTTCTGAGTGAATGCATAGAGTATACAGGAGCTGGAAGAGAGAAGGCCTTCTCTGGGAGATTTAGGGGTCACTCTTTGCTAAAAGGTGATCCTTAATGAACAGACAATCTGTGCTTGTTCAGTCTGCTTGATTTGAAGGTGGGTGAAAATGCATGTACCTTACTCAGGTTGAACTAGGGATTAAATACCTTTGGGGGAAGGAATGCCCAGGGCGGGGGGCGGGGGAGGGCTTATTAACTGAACAATCAGGTCCTATCTAGATAACTCATTAGCATGAAGACTTCCAGGTTTTTATGCTACATGACTTTTTGCCATGGTCCTCTCAGTGGGCTATCATGGTTATGTTGCAGATCAGATCAGATCAGATCAGATAAAAACAAGCAGCAAGCTGCCCCCCATACCCCACTCCCAAAGCCCCCACCTGTCTACCATTCTCAATTCTGAGATTTACGAGGTTTGGGCTCACTCAACCTTACCAATTCTGTCCGGTGTCGCTTGCCCCACAAGAACTTTCTTTCTCTTCATCATTTCACCTAGCATAGTGCTCCCCAGATCTACCTATACTGTAACAAATCATAAGATGTATTCCTTTATGTATTCCAGTGTGTGTGTGTGTGTGTGTGTGTGTGTGTGTGTACTTATGCAAGCAGATACTTGATAGTTTCTTTATCAACCCTATTCATCAAATGAAACATATCTAGTTTTCAGGATCTTCACATGTGAATAATTCTGTAATGAATTAAACACATCAAAGTGCAGATGTGTTTAAAGAAGTTGTAGAGTTGGGTTTGTTTGTTTATTTGTTTTCATGTAATACCCAGGAAATGTTGTGGGTTCATGAGGTTATTCTTTTGTTAACTTCATTAGGGCTCTACGCTCTGTTTTATGAGATGGTTATTGCCAATGCCACACTGGTTTTATTACTATATCTCTGTAGTGTAGTTTGAGATACATCAGGCATGGTGATACTTCCAGCAGTGTTTTGGATTCTTTGGTTGGTTGGTTGGTTGATTGGTTGGTTGGTTGGTTGGTTGGTTGGTTGGTTTCTTTTTGTTTTGTTTGGGTTTGGTTTGGTTTTTTTATTCAGAATTGTTTTAGCTATTCTGGAAATTTTGTGTTTTCATATAAAGCTGAGAATTGCCCTTTAAAGATTTTTGAAAAATGTGTTGAAATTTGGATTGATTTTGTAGGTTGCTTTGGTAGAATAGGCATGTGTACTACATTAATCCTACCATATTAAAATATTATAATATTTTTACCATATTAATCCATAAGCATGGGAATTTTTTTCCATCTTCTGATATCTCCTTCAATTTCTTCAAAGAATTAAAGTTTTTATCATATAGGTACTTCACTTGCTTAATTACAGTTACCCCAAAATATATTAATTGAGGCTATTGTAAAAATCTTGTTTCCTGATTTCTTTCTCAGTACATTTGTTATTTGTATATAGGAAGACATCAAGGCAACTGGTTGTTGTGACTTAATTTTGTATCCAGCTATTTTTATGAAAGTGTTTACCAGCCTTTTGAGTTCCTTGATGGAATTAGCTATTTTTCAGAAAATGTTTATCAGATTTTTGAGTTCCCTGGTGGAATTTTTAGGGTAACATTAATACAATTATTCATCTGCAAAGAGAGATACTTTGACTTCTTCTTTTCCAATTTCTATCCCCTTGTTCTTCCTCAATTGTCTTATTGCTCTAGCTAAGACTTCAAGTCTATATTATGTAGGTACAAAAGAGTAGACAACCTTGTCTTGTTTCTGATTTAAGTGGAATTCCTGTGAGTTTCTCTCAATTTAAGCTTGCTGTAAACTGACTTTATTATGTTGAGGTAAGTCCCTTGTATCCCTAATCCTTCCAGCACTTTTATCATGAAGGGGTGTTGGATTTTGTCAAAGGCCTTTTCTGCAAGATGATGATGTCTTTCTGTTTTCCATTTGTTTTACTGTGATAATTTACATAAAAATGACCCCCCCACAAGCGCTCCTATATTTAAATCCTTAGTCACCAGGGAGTGAAACTGTTTGAAAGGATTATGAGGTGTGGCCTTATTGGAGTAAGTGTATCACTGTGCATGATCTTTGAGATTTCAAAAACCCACAGCAGGCACTTCTGCCTCTGCCTGTGGAACAGGACTTAGCTCTCAACCACTTCTCCAGTGACATCCCTGCTGTCATGCTCCCAGCCATGGTGATAATGGACTGACCTCTTAAACCATAAGCCAGCCCCTCCCCCAGTTAAATGCTTCCTTGTTAGTATGCCTCTCCCCAGAAAGAAAATATTCAAGACATTTTTATAGCAGATTATTTTGATCACAAGAAAACTAGAAAAAAATATTTATAAGTAACATTAAATCAGTATATCAAAGTGTGTAAATCTAAAAACTGAGTAACAAAGTCAAATGAACTAATTTAAAATGGCAAAAAAAAATCAGAATAGTATCACAATTTATGAACAAAACATCTTTTATTTACTCACTGGTTAATGAATATTTGACTTATTTCTACTTTGGAGTTTACTAACACTGTTATATGAACATTGATGTATAGGTTTCACAGGAGGCATGTTTCTATTTTACCAAAATATGTAACAGGAAATCAAATTGCTTAGATATAAGACTGAATTTAACAGAAGAACTGCCAAACTTTTGCAGAAAGATTGTGCCATTTTATGTGGAATATAATTTCAAATCCTCTCCTACATTCTAACATTTATATTTTCAAGCACTTTGTAACACATTTTCATCTGCCCCATCTTTTTTAAATGTACATACATTTTAGGCTTTAGAACCTTAGACTTAGGGGAAAGCATTAGTATGCAAGGCAAAGTGGTGATTAAATTGAACTGTAAAAATTAATATCATATTTCTCAAGTAAGGCAACTCACAAACAAAGAAATCTATACTTGATACATACAAGAATAGTTAGAACAATGTTGATAGGTACACACTCTAATAAGGAACACTTCCTCTAAAACTCGTGACAGCTGTATCTCAGAAAATGACTTATCTTAGTTAGGTGGGGAAGCATCCCTAAGTGTGTAAGATTAGTTGTACAAATGAAAGGAACTAGAGTATCTAGGCGGTCTGGAGAAGTAACGGTCCAGGAGAAAAGCTGAACATTTAGCTGATGTAATTGAAAGCAAACAAGAAGGAGCTATGAAGAGCCACAAGCACACTTTTTTTTTTCTTTACAATGGAGAGATTTAAAGTGGAATATTGGTCCAAATTTCCAAGCATTTGGAAATCTCCGATGTGGTGTGAAGGAAGCAGGTGGCAAGGTCAAAGCTTGGGTCAAAATGATGGTTTAACAGCAGTTTTGAAAAATTACTGGAGGCAGGCAAGACTCTGGGCTGCGAGTGAAAAGACTTAAAGCAGGCCAGGTGGAAGACGTTGGCTCTGAGTCTTGGCAGCTCGTGTGCTTGGTTAAAAGAATGATTGATAAAAGTCTAAATATTATTAACAAGCTGATTGGGAAATGTTTACAGTAGAATAGACAGGGAATTCTGGTGAGGACCAGCCTTCAGTCCTCTGTTGTGTCCATCTTTTATAAAGACTGATGAGAAAGTTAAGAAAATCAATTTAGATGATTAAAGAAGCGCTCTCCTTCCAGCCATCCAGACTAGGTTATTGTCGCCAAATGTCCTCGCTGATAGACATCAGCTGGCAGCAGCAAGCAAATGTCTTTTACAGAACAGAAGGTTTTTCAAAGACCATTCAGTCAAGCAAATGGCTACCTCATTAACCAAACTGGGAACCATTCCAAACGTTTACAAAATAATTGTATTCAACACCTACATCCAAAGCTCCTTTGTGGGCTTTCTCTCCTTTTCTCTCTTCATTAAAGCAGTCCACCATTTTACTAGGTGGCTGTTTAGCGCACTTTGGTTTTCTGTTCTAGACAAAGCATGACTGACAGTGATAAAGAAAATTATATATTAATTCTCTCCACAAACAATAAATAAATGAAAAAGACATGTTCAGATGTCCCATGCCTTCATAGAGATTGGGATTTGAATTCCAAGCTATTCATTTAAATGAATTCACTGTGTCCTTTGTTTAGCTGTGTATGCAAGCTGAACCAGTCAGATTGCAGAAGACATATAATTACCACATTCACTCTAATTCTAAAAATCACTTTGATTCCTTTCTGCATGACTTCAAATGGCATTGTGCTTTATTCAGTCTCCAGTCTACTCATTTAAATATCAATGTATATGTTAATGGATGGATAGCTAAGTAGATAGATAGATAGATAGATAGATAATAGATGGATAGATAGATGATAGAGAAGCAGATAGATAAATAGATAGATAGATAGATAGATAGATAGATAGATAGATAGATAGATAGATAGATGATAAATAGACAATAGATGGATAGATAGGTAATAGATAAGCAGGCAGATAGATAGATAGATAGATAGATAGATAGATAGATAGATAGATAGATGATAGATAGATAGTCTGTCCCCTATTCCTTATTTGAAAATACAAAAACTCTGGTTGCTTGATGCTTCTGCATTGGCCAGCCTAGTTGGCCTTTGCCTGGGTTACTTTCATATCTAAATAAATACATCCTTGTATTTCCTTATGTTCTTTGTGATCTCTCTTCCTTTCTTTCCTGTTTCTTATGATGTTCATGGATCAGAAAGTCACCTATGAGCTCCTATTTCAGATGAGTCTACTCAGTCCACAACCAAATACACCTATCTTTAAGCTTTCTGAGCTTTGCTTTGTGGGTGGATCTTAGTATTCAGATTTGGGGTTTTGGTTTCATTTTAGTTTTGGTTTTGGTAGCATTTTACTTATCATCCTTCCAAGAAATTGCAGTTAAGTCAGAACGGTGACTTTGCAAGGAAATAATCCTGAAAATGCCAATGCCAAGCACCATGACAGACCTCTCTGGAGATAATTTGATAAGACACAAATGAGTGTCTATTCCCTTTCTGCCTCAGATGTGGGCACCAAATCTCAAAACAGCAAACCCTAAGAGGCTAAATTTCAGGAGTTGTTCATCACAGCATTAGGTAATTCCTGAACCTTAAGATGATTGATGTGTTTAATTTAAACTTGCCCGGGAACACAGGCTCTGCCAGTGAAGTGGGAGTGGGATGAGTGGGGGAAGGGAAGGAAGATGGTTTAACATGAAGCAGTTTTTCTCTCCCAAGCTTTCCTGAACACACCTTTAAACAAAAACAAAAACACAGAATTGTGTCAATTACCTCCATGTTTCATAATTTTCACAACTTCCCTGGGTTTCTTCTGTATGTGTGTGTGTGTGGGGGGGGGAAGCTGTTTCAACTCTTACTTCACAAGACATTGCTTTTCCTGATTAATAAAGCCTTTCATAGAAAAGTCACATCAGCTTTTTATGACAGAGACTACAGTGATCTGGATGAGTTAGAATTCTGCTTATGACAAGCGACAAGATGTCACTGAGCTACTGATATTCAGTACACATGCACTCTGCTTTAATCTCCATGTTCAAGGAAACATACATGGAAACTGCTGAACTGGAAACATGTGTCACAAAAACAAAGCCTGCGCTATGGCTGTCTGGTATTCATTGTTTACAGGAGAGCCTTTCTCTACTCGAATGTAATGTAAAAATAAGATGTCCCTAGCACTAACAGCTGTCATAGCTAATGCGTGTGCCATTCAGTTTAAGAAATAACATGACAGTATCTTTGAATCCGATGCTTTCCCTCATCGCCCTGGAAACCACTACCCTGATCTTTGCCTTGTCCTTCACTTCTTTCCATACTAAAAATAGACATAATCTGAATGTTATATGCTTTTTTGGTTTCCGTGAACTTTAAAATGTGTTTTATATAATTTTATCAGCTTTGTTTATATAATTAATGTGTGTATCTGTGTGTTCATGTGTGTGAGTATGTGTGTGTGAGAGAGAGACAGAGACAGAAAGAGAGAGCAAGAGCATGCCCCTATATGATGGCATACATATAGACGTCTGCAGACCACTTGAGGTAGTTGCTTCTCTCTTTCATAATATGTGTTCTGGAGAATGAACTCATGGCATCCAGCTTGATGGATTTGTGTTTAAAAAGAAAACAACTTTAAATTATATAAGCTCCTGGGAATACACCTTTTCTTAATTATCAATACCTCATTTTATCTTATGTAAAAGAACAGTCAAACATAGAACACCAATTCTCCATTTCCTTCACTTTTACAGCCCTTGGAAACTGATCGTCCACTCTCTGCTTCTGTGAATTTAATTATCCCATACAAATGGAATTTTGCATTTCTTCTATAAGCAGCTTATGATTTTTTAAATGTATTATATCACAGGATTATGCACATTGTTGCAGATGGCAAGATTCTTCTTCTTGCCCAGGTTGAATAATATTCTACCATGTAGTAATATCACATTTTCTTTATAAATTTTTCTGTTAATGTACATTTAGTGTATATTCATATACTGGCCATTGTAAACATCTACATATTAACTCCAAGTCCACCCTTGGCTGAATGAGACTCCTGTTGGAAAAATAAAATAAAATTTTAAAAGCATTAGTGGTTCAAGGAAAATCAGAAGAACATGATATTTAAATAAAAGAATGCAGTTAGATTTCTCTCCATAAATACACACCTCCTCCTTAAATATCATGAGTGCCTTAATCCTTTCTTTCTCTAATGTCTTAAAGTTTTCATCATATGAATATTTAACTAGATTAGTTAGGACTACTGAAAGATATTTTTCAGGCTATTGTGAAAAGTATTGTTTCTCTATCAGGTATTCTTCCTCAGTAAGTAAGCCTGCCATTTGTACATATGAAGACTATTTATTATTATGTCTTAATTTTGAATCCTTCTGCTTTACTGAAAGTGTTTAAACAGGTATAGAAATTTCCTGTTGAGGGCTTTAGAATCATTTGTGTATACAATCATATCATCTGCAAATAAAGATACTTTAATTTCTTTCTTTCCTATAGGTATCCTTTTAATCTCCCTCAATTGTCTTATTACTCTAGCTAAGACATCAATTACTATATTGAGTAGGTATGGAGAGAGTAGACAACCTTTTCTTATTCCTGACTTAACGAAAATGCTTTGAGTTTCTCTCTGTTTAGGTTGAAGTTGTCTGTGGACTTGCTGTAAATCATGGTTCATATGTTGAGGTATGTTCCCCCTCTATCCCAGTCTCTCCAGCACTTTTATCATGAAGGGATATTGGGTTTTGTCAAAGACATTTTCTGCATCTAAGGAGATGATCATTCAGGGGTTTGTTGCTGTTGTTATTGTTATTGCTGCTGCGTTTATCTTTCACTTTGTTTATATGGTGGTTTACATTTATTGATTTATATATGTTGAACCATCCCTGCGTCTCTGAGATAAAGTCAACTTGACATTAGTAGACAATGTTTTTGATGTGTTCCTGAATTAGGTTTACCAGTATTTTATTGAGAATTTTTGCATTTGTGTTCTTAAGGCGAATAGGTCTTCAAATCCCTTTTTTGTAGTTTAAGTATCAGCATATTTTTGGCCTGTTAGAGAATTAGGCAATGTTCCATTTTTTGTATTTTGGGAAATTGTTTGAGGAGTATTGGTATTAATTTTTCTTTGAAAATTTGGTAGAATTCCAAGTTAAGTCCATCTGCCTTTGGGCTTGCTTGGGTTTGGAAACTTTTAGTAACTGCTTTTGTTTCCCTAGCCATTAGAGGTCTGTTTAGATTGATTATGTGATTTAACTTTAGTTGGTGGTATATACCAACAAATTTATCCATGTCTCTTAGGTTTTTCAATTTAATTGAGTACAGATGTTTAAAGTATGTCCTTATAATTTTCTGGTTTTCCTTGGTACCTATTGTTATGTCTCCAATTTTATCCTGTTTTATTAATTTGGATCTCCTCTATCTATCTTTTAGCTAACTTGGCTAAGGATTTATCAATCTTATTGATTGTTTCAAATAACCCACTGCTCATTTTATTTACTCCTTATATTGTTTTTTCTATTTTTGTACTTACTTATTTCAACCCTGTGTTTAATCATTTCTCACAGTCTATTCCTTTTGGTGTTATCGCTTTTTTGCTGTTGTTGTTTTAGAGTTTGGGGTATGCTGTTATGTTTGTTATGTTAGTAATATGAGATCTCTCCTTTATTTTGGCACTTAGAGCTATATGAACTTGACTCCTAGAACTTCCCTTTCTGTGCCCCCATAAGTTTAAGTATGTTGTATTTTCATTCCCATTCAACTCTAAGAAGTTTTACTTTCCTTCTTAATTTCTGCCTCGGCTCATTTTTCATTCAGTGGTGAATTGCCACGAGTTTTGCCTCAGTTTGAGTTTTCTCTTGTAATTCTATTTCTACTTTCTTATTTGAGCTGTTTTCTTCATTTCATTCTGCTCTTGGTGTTTTTATAGACTTCATTAATGCATTTATTCATATTCTCTTTTGGAATATATTCATATTAGCTCTTTTGAGGTCCTTCTCTTGTGCCTCAGCTATGCTATATTTCTCAAGGTATACTCTAGTAGGAAGGCTGGGTTCTGGTGAAGACATTTTCTCCAGGCTGTAATTGGTTGTGTTTTTATGCTGGTGTGTAAGCACTGGGCTTAGTATGACTGTGACTCTAGATGTTGATATATGGTCTGAATCTTAGAAGAGTGCAGAGGATGTGGGTTGTCCGAGTTCCTGCCAAGAGTAACTGCTAGAGTCCTTGGTACAATGTGTTTCTAGGTATTAAAAGGCTAATCTGAAAGAATGGGGAGGAGCTACAAGGGGATCTGAGAGAGTCCACAGGAAAGATGAAAGCTGGATCTACCTGGAGGTTGATTCACCAAGGGTTAAAGCCAGAGAATGAGTGAAGTCCCCTGCAGGTGGTCTGTGACATGGCTGGGGATTAGTCTATGGGATTTACAATGGCAGATAGGAAGTATAGTGAAGATCACCTACCTGACTCACAGCCCAGCATGGTTGACAGTATCCCAGGCAGAGAGAGCCTCCAGATATTGGTGGCTACAATGACTTGAGACTTCTTATTGGGTAAAATAAAATGGGACAATCAGGACGGATGATTCACCTGACATGCTCAGGATTTGGCATGATAGACTGCACAACTGCTCTCTGTGACATAAAATAAAACAGAATTATTTTCTTTTGGGTCTTCACTGACTTCCTAATTTGTGGCCAAATAGAGGTTTTTAATTAATTTGTAGCCTAAAATTAACTTATCAGTCAAGCTAGGGTGATGAACAGGCAACATACATGGTTCCCCTCAGCTGTGCCACACCTGCTACCACTAAAGGCATCTTGCAGGACAAATAATTGCCTTTGTTAACATGACAACATGCACTTCAAAATGCATTATGTGGGGGATAGACCTAATAAGCACATTACTGACTGAGCATCTTTGTATTGCTTTGTTAGGACCCTGGTGGCCAGTTGCACAGCTCCCCTCTTTTCCTGTCTTTCTCTAGTGAATGTGCATAGCTTTCATATGTATCCAGTGGTCTTCATATGTCACCCTTCATGCTAGCCCCTGTCCATCTATCAAAATAAATCATAAACACAACAGACATGTTTCAAACATCAAATGGACATTAGGAGCATAATGTGTGGTATCATTGGTCTAATCTTCATGGTAAACACATGATTATTTACCAAATAATAAATCTTAAAGAAAAAAAATCAAGATGCACTTTATTTTTATTTGTTGCTGTTTTCAGATTATGTCCCTCACTCTGACTGGGTCAAGAAAGTCATTAAGAAAGGCATTTGTATACATGTTATTAAGTTTTATAGCACAAGACAATTTCATTTAAAAGGAAAAAAAAAAGAGTATTTAGAGAATCCACTACAGAATTGGATATATAGTCATTTCAAAAAGACTATGTTAGACACTATAGCATATGCCAGCAAGATAGTGCTGAAAGGGCCCGGATATAGCTGTCTCGTGGGAGACTATACCATTGCCTGGCAAACATGGAGGTGGATGCTCACAGTCAGCTATTAGATGGAACACAGGGTTCCCAAGGAAGGAGCTAGAGAAAGTACCCAAGGAGCTGAAGGGGTCTTCAACCCTATAGGTGGAAGAATAACATGAACTAACTAGTACCCCATGAGCTCATGTCTCTAGCTGCATATATAGAAGAGGATGACCTAGTTGGCCATCATTGGGAAGAGAGGACCCTTGGTCATGCAGACTTTATATGCCCCAGTACAGGGGAACGCCAGGGCCAAGATGTGGGAGTGGGTGGGTAGGGGAGCAGGACCGGGAGGGAGAAGGGTATAGGGAACTTGCTGGATAACACTTGAAATGTGAATGAAGAAAATATCTAATAAAAGTTGAAAAAAAAAAAAAGACTATGTTAAAAGAAGGGCATCCAGGGTGAAGGGCGTGGAGACTGACACCTTTGTTTCCTCCTACTCGTCCACACGAGATCTCTTTCCTTACCCCCCATGTCCTTGTCCCTTCCTAGTTTCATAACTTATAGCCACCTATGTAATACACACACAAATACACACATATAAAGAGGATAATATGAACTGAAAAGATGGTTCCTGGAAGGAGGAAGAAGATTGGCAGTGTAGGGTGGAGAGTGAGAGGGAAAAGCAACAAAAATGAAATGTGTGAGGAAATGCTGTAAAGAGAGCGGTGATCTCGTATGCTGATTTAAAAAGCCCAACTTCTCCATTAAAAACATTGAACACTTTTTTAAAGATTATATATTAAAATCAACTCTTTCTGAAGTATCTAAGCTAACCAAGGGCTCATGACAATCCCAGGAGTGCTTATTCAAGTAAGACTGGTAGGGGTTGAAATTTCACTACATCCATTATTTCTTGCTAGCTCTTACTACCTAAACACAGCTCAAAGGGCAGAGCACGATAGTTATGGAAAACAGAATGACAGCAGTAACTGGGAACAGCAGAATACTGCTGCTACATAGCCTCCAGAGTATTACTCCCCTTGGAAAATCATTACTATTTAACATGTCTGGAGATGCCTTGACAAAATACCATTCACAGGATGTGTCGTTATTTGGCCCAACTCATGCTTTGCTCAGACAGGAAACCCCTGCTTCTAGAAGAGTTAGAGAAGAAAAAAAAAACTGTCAATTGTTGGACATCATAACTATTATAGCAACACTATACACTCAGGAGGATGGCTTTAGTATTTGAAAGGAAGACCAAAGAAATACTGAAACTTTAAAAATGTTTAGAGTTTTAGGGACAACAGCAGGACATGTGAATGTGACAGGCAGAACCTCATACCCATGATACAGGTGAACAGAGTCAATATTGCACTGGGCCATGGATAAGCACTGGGGTTCTGTGGAAGCCAGAGCTGATTATTAAGTCAGAGCTACAAATGCTGAGAGCACTGAAGCCCACAAAGAAACTCCAAGATCAAGGGGAGAGAAACCCAGACACTATTGCTGATGCCAAGAAGCACTTGCTGATAGGAGCCTGATTCCCTCAGAGGCTCTACCAGAGCCTGACCATACAGATGCTGAAGCTAGCAGCCACCCATCGAACTGAGCATGGGGACTCCAATGGAGGAGATAGAGGAAGGACTGAAAGAACTTAAGGTGCTTGCAACCCCATAGGAAGAACAGCAATATGAACCAACCAGTACTCCCAGAGCTCCCAGGGACTAAACCACCAACCAAGGAGTACACATGGCTCCAGCTGCATATGGAACAGAGGATTGCCTTATCGGACATCAATAAGAGCAGAGACCCTTGGTCAGGTGGAGGCTCGATGACCTAGCATAGGGGAATGCAAGGGCGCTGAGGTGGGAGTGGGTGGGTGGGTTGGTGGGGAAGCACCCTCATAGAGGCAGGAGGACAGGGGAGGGGATAGGAGTTTTGTGGAAGGGAAACTGGGAACAGGGATAACATTTGAAATGTAAATAAAGTAACCCATAAAAATAAATAGTAAGTAAATACACACACACACACACACACACACACACACACACACACACACACACACACACACACATATATATATATATATATATATATATATATATATATATATATATATATATATATATACATACATACATACATACATACATACCGCTTCTATGAACATAGTAGGGGGAAAGGGTGCTTCAGTGATTGTACATAGGAGAAAAGCAGGAGTCACTGGACTTATTTCTGTTAAGAGACTCTAAGTTGAAAATTGTATGGGAAGATTTTTTTTAAAGCCTCTGTATAAAGATAATGGGACCAAAACAACAAGAGAAAATAATAATTTTAAATACTTATGTATCACATACAAGGACAGCCAATCATAGAAAGAAAACATTTGTTTGAAAGGAGAGATAAAGTTCAATTCAGCAATACTAACTTGAGCACATTTAAATTAAACTAATTTTTTATTATATTCAACACAATATATACATTTATACCAATAATAAAAATGATGGACGCATTATTAAATGAATATAAATGGATAAATTCTTTTTGTTTGTTTGTTTGTTTTGTTTTTAGTAGATCTTAAAATCTTGGCTCTTACTGTGGTACAAACCCAAATTAAGAACAATTTTTGGATATTGGTGTTCATTGTAATAAGGCTGTGCTTCAATGTCCCTCACATCACCAAAGGATTTTACCTCCATAGTAGCTAAGCTAAGAGTTGACAGTTCTGGAATGAATTGTAGGCACGATTATTTGGATACAAATTTCCTGCTACAGTCAAAGCTATTTGACTTGAGTGATGGTCATCCTTCTCAGCCCACAGGGAACAGGTTACATTCATTTAAGAAATGGTGTATATATTAAGATAGTCTATCCATGAAGTCATTCATCAACTGTTTCAATGAACAATGGTTCTGCTTGGAGGGTGGCACAGACATTAGGTGAGAGTAAGATTCTAGTACATTGGCTGTGATGATTTTGAAAAGCATTCATCTCAGAAAAAGAGTAACTTATAAGGTCCTCTTCTTCAAAATTGATACAATAATTATAAATATCAAGCGAAACATTCAGTCTCACTCTTTGTTGTTCTCTTACAAGTCACCTCCCAAATTAATTGTCTACATTTCTTTCGGCTATATAAATAATTTTGAAATATGTAAGCTGTTCTTAAAACCATAGTATAGTGTAAAAACATCAAATAAACAGTACTACTAATACAGAGGGTGAGATAGGAGAAGTGTGATCTCAAAACCATTATATGGTACACAGGAAGACACTGTCACATACAAACAAGCAGAAAGTATAGATGGATTGTATAGTATTGGACCTATTTCTCCAATTACCAAATTAGAGAGACTACTGGATGACAGCCAACAAATTTCTAATTCCTCATATTTTTTTTAAATTTCAATTGATTAGAATATGTTCGTAATATTAATTTTCATATTAAGAGATATTAAGTAAAAGTGATTGTTACTTCCAGTTATTTTTGTTGTTAGAGGTGGAATTATGTTTGTGTGGGTTTGTTGAAAGATTACTTTCTTGCTTTTTCTGGGGTTTAGTTTCACACCTTGTGTTGGTGTTTTCCATCTATTATCCTTTTCAGGGCTGAATTTGTAGAAAGATACTGTGTAAATTTGGTTTTGTCATGGGATATCTTGACTTCTCTGTCTATGGTAATTGAGAGTTTTGCTGGGTATGATAGCCTGGGCTAGCATTTGTGTTCTCTTAGGATCTATATGACATCTGCCCAAGATCTTCTAGCTTTCATAGTCTCTAGTGAGAAGTCTGGTGTAATTCTGATAGGCCTGCTTTTATATATTACTTGACCTTTTTCCTTTGATTATTATGTGACAAGAGAAATTTCTCTTCTGGTCCAATCTATTTGGAGTTCTGTAGGCTTGTTGTATGTTCATGGGCATCTCTTTCTTTAGGTTAGGGAAGTTGTCTTCTATAATTTTGTTGAAGATATTTACTGGCTCTTTAAGTTGGGAATCTTCAATCTCTTCTCTAACTTAGGATTGGTCTTCCCATCGTGTCCTGGATTTCTTGGATGGTTTGGGTTAGGATCTTTTTGCTTTTTGTGTTTTCTTTGACCTTTGTGTCAATGTTTTCTATGGTATCTTCTGCACCTAAGATTCTCTTCTATCTCTTTTATTCTGTTGGTGATGCTTGCATCTATGACTCCTATAGCCAGAAACTATATATCCCTCAACTGAAGAATGGATAAAGGCAGTGTGTACATTTACACAATGGACTATTAATAGTCTCTTCCATAGGTTTTCTATTTCCATAGTGTTTTCCCTTTGTGATTTCTTTATTGTTTCTAGGTCCATTTTTAGATCCTGGATGATTTTGTTCATTTTCTTTGCCTGTTTGATTGTGTTTTCCTGGGAGTTTGCACCCAAGGTATGCTCAGGACACTGGCCCAGACAGACCAGAAGGAACTTGTGTGGATCACACATATTTTATCAATAGGTGGGTCATCCAAAAAAATGTGAACAAAAAAAATGTTTTCCTGTGGTTCACTACTATTTTTCAAAATTTTAGCCAAGTATGGTCACTCCTCTCTTCTGCCTTACTGCTTCCCAACCACTTTTCTTTTGATGCTTGTTAATAATTTACCTTTAATAATTTTAAATTCCTAATGCATTCTAAAAAGATCACAGGCCTTTTCTATATCCATGGTGACACCAAAATGATTTTAGAGGGCCAAGAAAATCCTTGATATCACTGAAAAAAAAAACAAAAAGAATTTAAAGATGTAGCTTGACTACCCTGTACTTTACAGTTACTATCCACTTATAAGTGAGTATATACCATATTTGTCTTTCTGGTTCTGGGTCACCTCACTTGGGATGATTTTTATGTAGTTCCATCCATTAAATTTCATGTTGTTGTTGTTGTTGTTGTTTTTAACATCTGATTAATAGTCCATTGTGTAAATGTACACACTGTCTTTATCCATTCTTCAGTTGAGGGACATATATTTTCTGGCTATTACAAATAAAGTTGCTATGAACATAATTGAGTAAATGTTCTTGTGGTAGGGTGGACTGTCCTTTGGAACATATATTCCCAGGAGTGGTGTAGCTGAGTCTGGAGGTAGATCAATTCCAAATTTTTTGAAAAATTGACTTATTGATTCCAAAGTGGCTGAACAAGTTTGCACTCCCACCAGCGATGGAACAATATGCCCTTGCTGCACATCCTCACCAGCATGAGCTGTCAGGTAAGTGTAGGTGCAAGTTCTGCTAAGAATGTGGAACAGTTCTTTAGGTGTTTCTCGGCCATTTGAGATTCCTTTGTTGACAATTCTCTGTTTAGATCTGTACCCCAGTTTTTATTAGATATTTTTTATTTACATTTTAAATACAATCCCCTTCATGGTTTCCCCTCTGAAAACCCTCATCCCCTCCTCTCCCCCTGCTCCCCAACCCACCCACTCCCACTTCTTGGCCCTGGCATTCCTCTATACTGGGGCATAGAACCTTCACAGGACCAAGGGCCTCTCCTCCCATTGATGACCGACTAGGACATCATCTGCTACATATGCAGCTGGAGTCATGAGTCCCACAATGTGCTTTCTTTGGTTGGTGGTTTAGTCCCTGAGAGCTCTGAGGTACTAGTTAGGTAATATTGTTATTCCTCCCAGGGGGCTACAAACCCTTTCAGCTCTTTGGGTACTTTCGCTAGCTCCTTCATTTGGGGACCCTGTGCTCTGTCCAATGGATTACTGTGAGCATCCACTTCTGCATTTGTCAGGCACTGGCTGAGCCTCACTGAAGACAGCTATATCAAGCTCCTGTCAGCAAGCTCTTGTTGGCATCCACAGTAGTGTCTTGGTTTGGTGGTTGTCTATGGGCCACAATAGTGTCTTGGTTTCATGGTTGTCTATGGAATGAACCCCCATGTGGGGCAGTCTCTGCTCCATGCTTTGTCTCTGTAACTCCTTCCATGGGTATTTTGTTCCCCATTCTAAGAAGGATCAAAGTATCCACACTTTGGTCTTCCTTCTTCTTGTATTTCATGTGTTTTGCAAAATGTATCTTGGGTATGCTGAGCTTCTGGGCTAATATCCACTTATCAGTGAGTGCATATCATGTATGTTCTTTTGTGATTTGGGTTACCTCACTCAGGATGATATCCTCCAGATCTATCCATTTGCCTAAGAATTTCATAAGTTCCTTGTTTTTAATAGCTGAGTAGTACTCCATTGTGTAAATGCTGTGCCCCATTTTTAATTGTTACATTTTTAATTTGTTTGTTTATATCTAGTTTCTTGAGTTCTTTATATATTTTGGATATTATCCCTGTGTCAAATGTGGAGTTCATGAAATTCTTTTTCCCATTTTGTAGACTGCCATTGGATATTAGCTATAGAGTAAAGAATGCTGCAGTCCACAGACCCAGAGAGGCTAAGAAACAAGCGGGGTCCAAGGAAGGACATATGGATCTCCTTGGAAAGTGGAAATAGAGATTTTGCTGGTGGACTGGGAGAGGGTAGGTATGGGAACAGGAGGAATCAAGTTGGATGAATGGAAGGAGCCAGTACTAGGAGAGACAACTTAAATTGAGGGGCATTTCCATTTGGGGCAGTACACTAGAAATTCCTTGGAATCTACCAAGATGACACAAACTAAGAGACCTAGTAATAAAGAATATGGACGTGAATTGGCCTTCTTCTTTAACCAGGCAAAGTTTCAAGTTGAGGAATTGGAACTCCTACCTAGCCACAAAACCTTCAACCTATAACTTATCTTGCCTGTAAGGTATGTTCAACTAGAGATCCAAACCACTATAGGGCTGCCATCCCTGATGCTGCCTGGAGGGTCACGAACCAGCATCTGGATAATATACTTGTAGACAAGAGCCTAGCATAACATGAGATACTTCATTCAGCAACTGACAAGAGCAGATGCAGAGACTCACAGCCCAAACATTAGATGGAAGGCATGGAATCCTGCTGAAGAGGAGGAGGACTGATTGTAGAAGCCAGAGGTTTCGAGAGCACCACAGAACATGGCCTAAGAAACAATCAAACAGGGCCCGTCGAGACTCACAGAGACTAAAGCAGCAACCACAGAGCCTTTGTAGCTGACATAGGCCCTTTGCATGTATGTTATGGTTGTGTAGATCAGTGTCTTTGTGGGAACCCTAACAATGGGGGCAGGGGCCGTCTCTGACTCTGTCACCTGCTTTTGAGACACTTTCCCTCTTACTGGATGCCTCATCCAGCCATCATAGGAGGATTTGTGCCTAATTTTATTATAACTTGGTATGAAATGTTTAGTTGATATGCCTGAGAGGCCTGCCCTTTTCTGATGAAAAATGGAGGGGGAGTGACTCTGTGGGAGAGAGGAGATGAGGAAGACAGACTAGGAGGAAGGAGAGGGTAAACAGTGGTGGTGATGTAATATACGAGAGAAGAATAAACATGAAAGAAAAATCTGACATGGTAGAGAAACTCTAGGAGTTTGACTCAGAGAAAGTATGGAAAGAGGCTTGAGAGAGCATTACTATAAGCAGGCTTTCTCCTTTTTTCTTTTTTTTTTAATTAGATATTTTCTTTATTTACATTTCAAATGTTATCCCCTTTCCTACTTTCCCTTCTGAAAATCCCCTACCCCTCCCCACTCCCCCTGCTCCCCAACCCACACACTCCTGCTTTCTGGGCCTGGCATTTCAGGCTGGTATAGTACATTCTTGAAGGGAAGAGCAGGCAAGCTTACCAGAGTTGGACCTCTGGTGTTTATAAGGACATAGATCATTAAGGGAATAGTTTATTCCTCTATTTTTCTTGTCAAGTCCTCAGGCATGTCATTTTGCTTGCCAGATTTTGCTACAGAACATTTTCCCTTGGGTTTCAAAGCAAGTTGCAGTGCTCAAGGCAGGTGGTCTTTTATTATTTATATAAAATCATGTATTGACATTGCCCAGACCCTGGAGGTGTTTGCTGCTACACCAAAAGGTGTTTTTAATGCTGTCCAGACATGAGAAACATTTGCTGTCTAAATTAAATGATATCTTTCAGTTTTCACCAGAGAATGCTATCAATAATACTCAGTAAGTAACCACTTCTAGCATGAACCTGTTGGCACAGAGCAAATAGGCCCAGAAAGCAGCTGGTTATGGGGGAGCCCATTGTTTTCCCTTTTGTTTTGCTTATTCTTTATTGTGGTCCACAACTCCATTAATGGCAATTATGGAGATGTNATATACCATACATAGGTTTATGTGTTAAAATGTCAGAGAAATCTCAGTTGGTTTTGGCTACATTTAAATATCAGGTTTGTTGTTGAATTAGTGATGGTGCTGGTGGTACTATGGTTGACTTTCTCTCCTCCTAATGGTAATGGAGAGGCCTCTAAGAGGGCTGCCCATTAAAAAGACCCAATATAAAACTGGAAGCAATATTCATCTACACAAATGAGACTAATCACAATGGGAAAACAAACCAACAAAAAAGACAGTAGTACACTGGCAAAGGTAAAAAAAAAATAAAATAAAAAATAAAAACAACTCAGCAAAATCTAAATATTTGAATTCAATTCAGATAATTGGAAAATTTGATAAAGATTTTCAAATTATAATTGTAAAAATGGTTAATTCATCAAAGATCATTTAATGAACAGGTGAATGACACAGTGCGATGTTTAGATGAAAAATTCTATACTGCAGGTGAAACTGCAGCTAATAGACATTCTGTAAAAAAATGAAATTTTAGCAATGAAGCTCTTAATAAAAGAAATAAATTATATCAGAAGATCTCTCAAATGTAAAAATCAGTTAATAGGCAGGTTCTTAGACTGGAAAATAGCTCAGAGCAAAGCCAAAGTTTACTGGAAAGCTTTACAAACTTCAAACACATGAAGAGAAATCCCATTGATTGTAGATGGGATCTGTGTTCAACTATCTCCCTTCATTTTTATAATTCCCCTTATTCTCCTACTGGACCTAACATAGTCATGTGTCTCCTCTGCTACAAGGCCTGGGTCTCTGTCTCTGCTCACAACATGGGAGTAACTGCGATATGATAGTTTGCTTTGTGCACAAGCCAGAAAGCAGCTGCAATAGGGACATTGGCATTGAAGTACCTGGTTGGGTTGAGTATGAGAGGACCCCCAACCTTCTATTTCCCTTGTGATTTAACAGGAAGAGGAAGACTTGCCAAGGATAGAGAGACACAACACAGAGGGACAGGAAATAAGCTACCTTTTGGGGAAATGGAAATTTACCACATAGAATAAAAAGCCACAAAGAAATGGAAATTTATTGATGGGACAACGGTCAAAACAACTTTAGAATGGAGGTTATTATGCTCCCCTCTTCTCTTTCCTAGATGTCCATGGCCTCAATCCAGGGAGAGAGATGAACACTCAAGGACAGGAAACATTCATTACCACAAATGGACATGACCAGAAAACAACCTCTTCACATTATGATGCACTTAAAATTCCAAGAGCTGAGAACAAAGACCAAGTCCAGCCAGCTTCAAGAGAAACATGAAAAATCACAAATATGAATTCATCATGACTTCTCAGCAGAAACACTAAAAGCCAGGAAACCACAAAATTACATTTTAAAACATGAGAGTAAATAGTTGCCAATGAAGATTAGTATATCCAGCAAAATCACTCCTTAAAAAAAAAAACTAAAATAGAAAACTAAAGACTTTCCAAAATAAGTGCAACTTAAAGCAATTCATGTGCAGTGAGACATCAATGGACAAGTTATGTAAAGAAACCCTGATACAGATGAGTAAGAGTGACAGTGACAATCTCAACAGCTCAGAATACACTTCAGAAGAATAAATGAACAAATTGAAAGTAGGAAAAAAAATCAAATAGCAGCATGATAAACTATCATCACACGTCTCAAAGAAGCTAGAAAGAACCCTGAACTTAAATCAGCTAAGGGGGGAAATAAGCTCACAGGAATGCACATAACTCTCAACAATAAATTTAACTGAAAGGGGGCTTAATTCCCCAATAAAAGACAAGAAATGGAGGCCAGCAAGGTGGTGTAGGAGGTAAAGGTATCTAACGTCAAGTATGGCTATCTAAGTTTAATCCCTTGAATCCACATAGTGGAAGGACAGAGTCAACTATCTTAGTTTGTTATAAAATATTATTAAGGGATTGAAAAATAATAAAAACACAAAGGAATTAAATTATGTCCTTTGCATAAAGAATATAAAACTTTTTTCTCTTTTTCTTCTCTTTCTTCCTTCCTTTCCTTTCCTTTCCTTTCCTTTTCTCTTCCTTCCTTCCTTCTTTCTTTCTTTCTTTTTTCTTTCTTTTTTGGTTTGTTTTTAAACAAAATTGCATGTAGGCCAGGCTACCACAAATTCAACCTGTAATTGATAATGACATTCAACTCAGGATCCTTTCCCTCCCCCTTTCTACATAATGTTGGAATTACAGACACGGATCACCATACCCAGTATCTGTGGTGTTGGGATCCAACCCTGGGCTAAGATAAAACCTTAAATTATGATGCTTTACATGGAATCCCAGAAGCCACCCCAGGCTGGGAATTAGAGAAATCTACATTCTTTTTTCTGCTCTCCATTACAATTTTTCCAACCTCATCCCCAATCCTATATCAAATTGCCTTTAGAGGCCTGCACCCTGCCCTACTCTATGCTTTACTATAGTAGAAGCTTCTTCAAATGTATTCATTTGAAGAAATCTAATAGAATCACCAAATATTGGGGAGACAAAACTAGACTTCTCTTTCCACCAAGTAATACTTCCAATACTGGAATAGTTTACATCTAATTGAGTTGTTGACCAAAGGGGTCCCAATGGAATCCCCAAATAACTATTGAAAAGCTAATGATTGCTTTCCATAAACTGATGGTAAAGCCTATTGCTGAAGAAAGCTACATAACTTATTGAACACAGAAGTCGAGACAACACCTTTACAACAGACTAGTGTTCATGTACTGAAAGGTACTCTGTATGTTACTAGAGGAGAATAGTAACCAGCAACTCAGCTACATGTTCTTTGATCTACAATGGTGACCTATCCATGTGATATATTGGTGTAATAGTGGCAAAATGTGGCAGTAACCAACCACTACTTGATTATACCTAAAGCTCTATACATGAGTGGGAACTCATGGCTAACATGGCTTGGAGGGGAGGGGGCAAGAACCTGAGATTATATCGGCCATGGACCTAGAAGAAAGCCAATTGCTTCTGTTCTGATAAAGAAATGTAGCAATAAAATCACTCTTAACAATATTTTGATATACTCATAGATCAGTATCTTGCTCAGCCACCATGAAAGAAGTGTTCTCCTGTAATAACTATAAACAAATACAAAGACCCACAACTGAGCAATGTGTAAAGAGGGAGAGACCTTGAAATACTTCATTCTACATGGGATGTCTCCATCCAATCCCTCCCCTAAGGCTTAGAGAACTGTGCAGAGGAGGAGGCATAATGATTGTAAAAACCAGATGGGATAAAGTAGTATCATCCAGACACAACATGACTGCTGTACATATGCACTCACAGAGAGAGAGAGAGATGGTGGCATCATGAACAGGGTGTACCCAGGTCCAAGCCAGATAAGATCTGAGTGCTGACAGGGGAAGTAAACACAAGCCACCATCCCAATCCCTGAAACTATCTCCATTGACAACTGTTTGTAAAGGAAAAATCAGTTTTCTCCAATGGAGTCTTGGGTATATTGAACCACATGTAAGAGCAAGCCCTATGCCCAGGAAAATATGGCCAACACAAAACAACTTTAATGGTATTTTTGGTAGAAATTTTGACTCATAATATTTTGTTTGAGCATTTCTTACCTAATGGGTCTTTTGCTTGTATGTCATTGTTTCAGATTGTGCGTTTGATGGTGTGTGTGTGTGTGTGTGTGTGTGTGTGTGTTTGTGTGAGTGCATGTGCACATGCATGAACACATGTGCACACATGCCCACATTTATACACCTGTGTGTGTCTGCTTCTCATACTTTTCTTGTTTGTTATGCTTTATTGTTTTATTGTGTTCTGATTGGGTTGGTTGGTTGGTTGGTTGGTTGGTGGGTTGGTTTCTAATGAGAGAGATAGAAGGCATGGCGTTTGACAGTTGGGGAGGTGCAGAGGATATGAAAAGACATAAGGGAGAGAAAACCATGATGAAAATATATTGTATGGAAAAATAATTTTAATAAAAAATAATTTAAAAGCTAATAATAAGCTATTATAAAAGTTAAATTATTGAGTCAAGTGAAATAGATAACAAAAGAAAAATGACTATTTTTTTACTAATACAACATTATCAAAATGATTTCTTAAAAGAAAGTAAAATATTGGTCCCTAGAGGATTGAAAGGGTGAGGGGAGTGCAGGATGTTTAACTTCAGGGTGATTATGTGGGAAGAATAAATATACTGTTTCACAGCACACCAAAATGACTCCAATTTATGACATTTGTTTTATTTCATATAAAGAACTGTAAAAAAAACATTCATATTCCCCACACAACTACTGCTAAAAAAAGAGATGTAAACATCTATGATTCTGACTTCAGTATTACACATTGTAACAAATGTACTGAAATATCACACAGCATCCATGAACATTTGTAATAATTAAGAGTTGGCTAAAAATAAAAGATATCAAACAGCTTGGATGTGTGTCAAGTTAGATAATCCATGAAAGAAGAGAAAGGGGAATTAAGACAAAAGAAATCAGAGGCTGATCAAGTAGAGGTACGCCTTCCAGAACACAAGGGTTGTCATACTGGGAATATGAAAATTGGAAGAGGGGGGAGTGGGCAGAACAATGTCTTCCATAATGAGGAAAACCTTTTCAGAATGGTTTTAATTAACCTATATATCCAAGGTGTTCAATGGATGCAACTCAATTAGTTCAGACATAAACTGCAGTGTTACATAACTTGCAAGAAATGTGTAGCTAAATTTGCAGTTAGTTCCACAAGATGTCTACCTCACTAGAGACAGATTAAAGCAAAAGCTTCAGACCCCCAAACTTTGACCATAGTGTCTTCAAAGAGAACCCTCAAACAGCAAAATGCATCTGCTTTATTAAAATAAAGCTTNTCTCTCTCTGTCTGTCTCTCTCTCCATACATGTGCTTGTATGGTATGTGCTTCAGTGTGAGGTCTGCAGAAACCAGAACATGATTTCCTGAATCACCTCTCCACATTGTTTTGGGAGATCTCCTACTGAAGCTGGAGCTCACTATTTCTACAGTTCCTGGACACCAAGAACCCTGGATCTACCTGTCTCTGCCCCACCCAGTACTAGGGAAGCATAGGGCACTACCTCTCCTTGCTTTTATGTGGGGCCTTGGGATCAGAACAAGTTGTCTCTTCACAACTTCCCCAGTCTTCCCCCCACAGCACTTTCTTGATACCACTGTGAGGCTGAATTTTCTTAGTATAATAATTATACTTAATAACCTTTGACCACTAATAAAATACATTTACATAACAAATCTTCTGGCTGAAGTTATGGCATTCTAAAAAAAGGTATTCCTCAACGTAAAACTGTCTCAGATTACATGCAGTGAAATTTGGACAGATTTTAAGGTAGGCTTCTTTCAGACGATTATTTGACTAGAACAGTTTTCTTTTTTTTATTATTTTATCTAAAATCGTTTTCTTTTTAGACTCCAGGTTTTATCCCCCTCCAAGTCTACCCTCTGAATAGAACAGTTTTCTAAATCATAAATGCCTGTGGATTTATCATTAATTTAATAGTGATAGAATCCAGAAGAAAAGCCTTTAATAAAATATTTGTAGTTATTTCACATTTATTCATTAGAATTTCCATAAGCATTTACATTTCAAAAATCAAAACATAAAATAAGTATGCACTTTAACCCTTTGTCACTAGAAATGCATTTTTAAAACTGTTAACAGATAGAAAACCCTAAAGAAGCCTACCTCTCATTGAGTTGATAAGATGGAATTTGAGATAAAAGTAAAACTGTACCAAATCCTTTCTACTTTAAAGCAAATTAACTGCTGTGTTTGAATATGCATTTTGTAATGCTACTTTAGAGAGTATTAAGACTTGAGAAACAAATTCTCTCCCTTAAAAAATGTTTTTTTTTCAGCAGATAAACTTATTTAGCAAAGCACCAGGATGAAAAATTAACACACAAAATTCAGTTGTCTTCTCACATATCAAAGACAAACATGTTGAGAAAGAAATTATGAAAAAAAATACCATCCTCAATGGGCTAAAAATAATCTCTTTTTTTTCTGCATCTTGGTTATGTCACTCAGTATGATATTTTTCTAGTTCCATCTACGTATCTGCAAGTTTTATGAGTTCATTTTCTTTACAGATGTCTATGGCACTATTCTATAGACTATATCTACCACATTTCCATTATTCAGTCATCAGTTTCAGGACATTTAGAGTGTTTCTATTACCTAACTATTGTGAATAGAGTAGCAATGATTATGGCTGAGCAAGTATCAAATGTTGCGAGTTCCTTCTCATCTGAGGCTCCTAGCTCCAAATCTTCAGATGTGAGTACATATCCCAGACTAACTTCAGAAACCAGGGAAACCAAAGGAGACCATTGCTGACGTGAGATGCTTGAGGAAAAATAGAGGGTATTGTAACAGTGCACAAGCAATATTATGGAGGAAATGGGAAAGGGGGCTCTAAATAGGAAGGAGGAAATAAGTATAGGAGAGAGGAGGTAAAATAACAATAAGGATGTCTGGGAAAGCTATAAGGAATCATAGTATTAAATATCTATCTATAATTCATATAAATGAGTGTAGAAAATACATATAGACTTTAAATGAAAATTTCCAACCTGGAATGGCAACGCTCCCTCCAAGAGCCAAAGACCACATAACAGAAACACTACAATGGAACCTGAAAGTCCTCTTTTACATTGCTGGTAAGAATTGTTCAGCAGACTACAAAACATTACAGGCTATTGCTGCTTCCCTTTGTCCCCAAAGGTGGAAGGTAAATCCTTATTGCTGAAGACACTATCCACTTCAATAAAGATCCAAGAGGCCTCTGAGCTGGAACTAATCTGGAATCCTCCTCTCTGTGGTCAGGCTTTTAAGGTAACAGAAGGCGGCATGCAAACTTCCAAAGTAGAAAACCAACCAAGAGTTCAACAAACCACACCAGCCATCATGTCACAATCGCCATGAGAGTGCATTAGTGGCACACATACACTGCTGGTACCATCAGCTTTAACTGAACTTAAGATCTACTCAACAAGAGAGAAATCATGCCTGATACTAGTAACCTAGGCAACAATGTGGAGCTAATGAAGTCAAAGATCTTGGAGGGGAACTACAACCATCACTTCACTAAACCAATATAATCCCTAAAGACATGTTAGATGTTTGTCTGTATACCTACAGATGAATGTAGACCTCAACCCCGATCAAGCAGCCTTTTCTTTACAAGAGAGGAGATCACTACAGAAGACCAGAATCAAAGAAAATTCAGAGTTGTAAAACACAGTATGTTTCTAAGAACAATTATTGAAAGACAGCAAAGAGTTGTGGGTATATGGAAAGACTATGGGGAAAGGAAGGGAAGGAGAAAATAATGAAATTATATTATTATCTCAAAAATAAAAGAAACAATTGAAATAATCTAGCTAAGAAAGTGAATAACTTGTATAATGAAGAGGTTAAGACATTAAAGAAAGAAAATTTAAAAGATACCAGAAGTCAGAAAGATGACCTATGTTTATTGATTGGTAAGATTAATGATGAGAAAACGACCATTCTCCCAAAATTAATCTACATATTTAACATAGCCTCCATCAAAATTCCTCACAGAAGTTGAAAAAGTAACCTCATATTTTATACGGTGTGGTGGTTTGAATAGGAAGAGCCTCCAAAAGGTTCTTTTTTTATTTGAATACTTGGTCATTAAGGAGTGGCACCTTTTTTGAAGTAGGTGTGGCCTTGTTGGAGGAAGTGCATCAGTGGGAGTGGCATTAGGGCACTCAAGTGCTCAAGCCAGGACCAGCCTCTCACTCTCTTTCTGCTGACTTCTGATTGGAATATACAGCTCTCAGCTACCTCTCCAGCACTATGTCTGCGCATGTGACACCATGCTTCCTACCATGAAAATATACTAAACCTCTGAACCTGTAAGCATGCTTTCCTTTATATAAGTTACTGTACTCATGGTGTCTCTTCACAGCCATGGAGCATTCATTAAGTCATATAGACACACAAAGGATCCAGGATACCCAACACAACCTTGAAAAGTAAAAACAATGCTGGTACAGTATTCCCATCTTTGATTCAAGTTATAGCAGTCAGAGCTGTAGCAATAAAAACAACATAGCACATGCATAAAAACACACATTTATATTAATAGAATAAAACTGAGTTCCCAGATATAAGCCCACACTCCTTCAGTCACAGAATTTTTTCACAAAGTGGCCAAAAATACACACTAAAGAAAAGAGCATCTTCAGCAAATAGTGCTGATCAAACCAAATAGCTACATGTACAAGACAGAAACTAAGTCCTTATCTCTCACCCTGAACAAAAGTCAACTCCAGGGGGATCAAAAACATCAAAATAAGGCCAGATATCCTAACCCTGACAGAAGAGAAAGTAGGAAATTGGCTTCAACTTCTAGTCACTGAAAAAGACTTTCTCAACAGGACACCAGTAGCACAGACTTTAAGGGTAACAATTAATAATTTGAACCACCTAAGACTAAGATGTTTCTGTAAAGCAAAAGATATTATCATTTAAGTGAAGATACAACTTACAGAGTGTAAAGCCTGATATGGCAAGAAAGTTGTCAAGGCTGAAAGGAGCAAGAAGCAGCGAAAAAGCCTGGCGTGGTGGCGCACGCCTTTAATCCCAGCATTTGGGAGGCAGAGGCAGGCGAATTTCTGAGTTCGAGACCAGCCTGGTCTACAAAGTGAGTTCCAGGACAGCCAGGGCTATACAGAGAAACCATGTCTCGAAAAACCAAAAAAAAAAAAAAAAGAAGAAGAAGCAGCGAAAAGATGATGGTAAATACATTTGTTGCAGCAGGATTATTTCTTTTGCATCCTACCAGGGGACAAAGGAAATTATCACTCTTACCTGGTTGTGAAACCCATGATAATGGCTGGCCTGGCAAGATGTCCCACTGGTATAAGAGCAGTACAAAATTTATGGGAATAGTCAAGCACTTTCTGATTGGATATGATGTCCACTCCACAAGAAATATCTCATGCCTTGTACTCTTAACTGGGAGAGGGAAAGTGGCCGGCTAGTACATGGGCCGCAGTGGAGAAACTAATGGTATTATTTTACTAAATGGACATAGTAATAAATTGCCCCCTAAGTACTTACCATTATTGCCCAATGAGTGGGCAATTCATTTCTCAACC
Organism: Mus minutoides; assembly: GCA_902729485.2. Classification (NCBI taxonomy): domain Eukaryota; kingdom Metazoa; phylum Chordata; class Mammalia; order Rodentia; family Muridae; genus Mus; species Mus minutoides. Next base: position 1,295,544 of record LR749924.1, read on the forward strand.
TTTGTGAGAGAAACTTGTTTTTGTATTTAATACAGAGACATGTAAGTGGTCAGTATACAGAGAATGAAAGACTGCAGAAGGCTGGTCCCTAAGTGAAGCATCTATATCACCCCACTAACTCTAAGGTTTGAGGATCCTTAGGGAAGAGAAAATGGAAACATTGTAGCAAACAGAGGTTGCTGTACTGTACAGCACAACAGTCTTTGCTGTACATGACTAGGCCGTGCATTTTACTGTGAAAAGGACAAGCCGGGCATGGTGACGCATGCCTTTAATCCCAGCACTCGGGAGGCAGAGGCAGGTGGATTTCTGAGTTCCAGGACAGCCTGGTCTACAAAGTGAGTTCCAGGACAGCCAGGGCTATACAGAGAAATCATGTCTCAAAAAAAAAAAAAAAAAAAAAAAAAAAAAAAAAAAAAAAAAAAAAAAAAAAAAAAAAAAAAAAAAAAAAAAAAAAAAAAAAAAAAAAAAGGCTTTAAGTAATGTGTAATTTAGTAAAGTGTCAACATCACTGACTAGTATTCAGCCACAAAGAAAACATGAACATATTCCAAGTAAATGAAATCTTTATGTTAATTCTTAACCAAATCAAAAGTGTGTGTAGCTGGGGCTGGAGAGATGGCTCACAAAAGAAGAACACATGTTGCACAATCATGAGGACCTGAATTCAGATCGTAGCACCTACATGACAAAACTGAAGTGCTACAAATACCTGTAACTCTAGCTCTGAAGGACTTGATACTCTCTTCTAGCTGTGCATACCAGCACATACCATAGTACACATACACACACACACACACACACACACACACACACACACACACACACATTTTATATATATATATATATATATATATATATATATATATATATATATATATAATTATATATATATAATTATATATATATATATTATATATATATTATATATATTATATATATATAATTTACTTCAGTATCCCAAAGCCTTCCCCAACCAAGACCTCAAATTTTTACCCAAAATTCCACTTTCTACATGTTTTAACCAAAATAACCTATGTTATTTATTTTCTTTTTCATGAAATGAGACCTGTATAATCTTCCTAAATATTTTTTGTGTGCCTATATGATATAAGCCTCTAGTCCAAATCAAGAACAAATTTTATATCTAAATGAATACCTTAGGGGGAAAAAAAGACTTGTATCTGCATTTGTTTTCTACTGTTGTAATAAAACATTAACAAAAGCCAACTTAAGGAAAGAATTTCATCTTACAACACCTAGGTACACAATTCCTCACCTAGGGTATTCAAGCCAGGAATGTTGAGGCAGGAACTGAAGCAAAACCCATAGAGAAATGATTTTTATTGACTTGCACCCCATGGCTTGCTCAGTGTGCATTTTAAAACACTTCAGGATCACCTGCCTGGAGAAGCATGGTTTACAACATGCTGAGCTCTCCAACAAAGAGCATTAATTCTCAGTGGAGGGTCCCTCTTCTCAGATGACTCTAGCTTGTGTGAAAAATGAAATAAAATAACTAGCACAACTTGGATGTTGAAAATCTGACATACTCGTGTTTCAATAAATTCCACCAAACTGATGGAAGAAAGATGACTATCCCAGGGCTTTTGTCAATACCTAATTAGAAGTCTTAAGATTCTAAATATTTTCTACAAAATCTTGTCCATTGGGTTCTTTGATATATTGATTTCAGGATTAAAATAAATAATGAATATTAGAACTGGAAAAGGGATGATAATTTTATGGAATATATAATTGAGAATTAGTTTAATATCCCTATGTATTAATATCTAGGTCATTGCATCCTAGAGTCAATTACTTACCACATGGCTAGAAGTGTAATCAGGAAATAAGTGAAATTGGACTCTTTATCATCAAAATGGAAAGAGAAAGCATAAAAATAGTATGCAGGGTAAGCTGGGAACAGCTTGTCATGTACCAATAAGAACTTAGCAGCATGAGATAGCCTCTGGGAATCACTAGAGTCCCAAGGTCTTGCTATCCCTGTTGTATCTTCCCTGTGTTAGAACCTGTAATTGCTGCGAGGTGTCCAGCATAGAAAACCACTGGGACACAGGTATAAGCCAGTACAAAGTCTAATAGTCAACTAGTCACCATGCTAGTTGGACCACATCCTAGGTTGCCACACCTTAGTAAGCAAGAGCTATTTAGCCAGAGCAGCCAGAAATCAAGGTCAGGACACTTAAGGACTTTCCAAGAACTATAGACTTTGATTGTGTTTTCACTTTTGTTTTGGACTCTATGCTGAGTTACAAGGTCTTAATAGCATTTCCTTCATGACATAAGTTATGCTAAGGTCTAGGAGCCTGTGATAGCATAATTCTACTCTATCTCATGTTTTTACATGTTACTGTATCTTAATTTTCTACCATTCTCATTACAGAAACAATCTCTCTTTGTTTTACTCCCAAAATCATGAACACTTTTTAACCTACATTTGTCAGTGAAAAAGTAGTATGATTTAAAATTTTCCAAAGTACTGCTTAAATCACTGATCATCTTTTATGATTTTACTTGTAAATTTTAAAATTCATCAATATTTACTTGAGTTACATAATTATTTCAGTTTACACAACCATTTGGTATGATTGAATTCACAATGAGAAATAAAAGCCTGTATTACAAGACATGGGTATAAAGAAATATGCCCCCAGACTTCATCAGAGAAGTGACTTATTAATGCAGAAACTCATATCTGGTTCAAGTGCTAGAAATGAATAAGGATGGAGTTCTCAGGCCTAAATGGACCATTTACATAACCTCCTCCCAGAAGAAAGGCGTAGCAAGAATGTGAGATGCAGAAGATGAAGAGATGTGCTGCAAAATTAAACATCATTGGATGAGACATGGTCTTTGTGCTCACGAATGACTACAGTTGTGGTGATCTGCACAAGATTGAGCCCAGCAACAGTTTGTTTCTCCTGGGATACTGTTGGTAGTTAATTGCTGCTGAAGGAAAGAGTGTCTATTTCTTCAGTGAGGTGGCCACTGGTAAATTGCATGTATTCTAGTAATCAACCTTCTACTGAATTCAGCTGAGCATGCACAAGAAGAAGGCATGAAGTTGAAAGAGGACTTCTTGAAACTGTTGAATCTTCTCTGTAATAGAGGAGCTCTGAATGACTTTCATAACCATCTTCATACTTTCTACTTCATACTGCTTTGGGAAGATTCTACATTGCCTATGATTTCTCCAATGTCTCACTAGTATGCTTCTTTTCTGCTATATGGTCTTCCTGGAAAGAATTCACTTGCTATATATGAACTAGTACTTTCAATCAGACTTTTTAAGCAGCACTATGTCAATAGCTATACTTGAAAACTGCCTAATTGCTAATGACTGAGACCACATTAAATCAGTGTCAGAATGTGAAACATATGCAATTCACATGTTGATGAAACAGATAAATGGGTGTGAGTTGCAGAGATAGTGTGCGTATTAATAATCTCTATTAGTCTCTGTCTAGAGCCATTAACCTTGGTCCAGAAAGGTTTTCAAGTGATTGGATGAGTAACACCTGAATTAGACAGAGAAACTACTTGATTTAAAGGTCGCTTCTCCAGGAATAAGTGAGAAATTATTGTGGGGTGGATATGTAAAATATTGCCCCCATGAGTACAATATTTACTTGCTATAATGATGTTATTATGCACAGATGCTCTAGAGGTTTTAGTTTCAAATATGAAAGTGCTTCACTTGAACATATCAATGAGTCCATTTAACCATAAGTTGAAAGTACCACTCAACCACTTTGGGTTCCTAAGGTTTCTAACTATAAAGCAAACAAGAGGTACTAGGCTGCTAAGCATATACCCAGGAGATATTCCAACTGGTAACAAGGACACATGTTCCACTATGTTCATAGCAGCCTTATTTATAATAGCCAGAAGCTGGAAAGAACCCAGATGTCCCTCAACAGAAGAATGGATACAGAAAATGTGGTACATTTACACAATGGAGTACTACTCAGCTATTAAAAGCAATGTATTTATGAAATTCTTGAGTAAATGGATGTATCTGGAGGATATCATCCTGAGTGAGGTAACCCAATCACAAAAGAAGTCACTTAATATGCACTCACTGATAAGCGGATATTACCCAGAAATCTAGAATATCCAAGATACAAGTTCCAAAACATAAGAAAATCAAGAAAGACCAATGTGTGGACACTTCACTCCTCCCTAGAATAGGGATTAAAATATACATGGAAGGATGTGCAGAGACAAAGCTTGGAGCTAAAATGAAAGGATGGACCATCCAGAGAGTGCCCCACCCGGGTGGTCCATCACATAATCAGCCACCAAATGCAGACACTACTGCATACACCAGCAGGACATTCCTGAAAGGACCCTGATATAGCTGTCTCCTGGGAGGCTTTGACAGTTCCTGACAAATGCAGAAGTGGATGCTCACAATCATCTATAGAGCAGAACACAGGGTCCCCAATGTAGAAGCTAGAGAGAGTACCCAAGAGCTGTAGGGGTCTGCAACCCTATAGATGGAATAACAATATGAACTAATCAGAACCCCCAGAGCTCATGTTTCTAGCTGTATATGTATTAGAAGATGGCCTAGTTGGCCATTATTGGGGAAGAAAGGCCCTTGGTCTAGCAATGTTTATAGGCCCCGGTTCAGGGGAATGCCAGGGCCAAGAAGCAGGAGAGGGAGGGTAGGGGAGTAGGGCCAGGGGAGAGGATATAGGGGACTTTTGGATGTAAATAAAGAAACTATCTAATAATAATAATAAATAAAAGAGGTACTAGGCTGGCTGGAGTAATCAACCCTGACTACCAAGGAGAAAGGTAACCGCAATAGCACACAGAGAAAAAAGAGAAACAAGTGCTGAATGCCAGCGAGTTCTTGGAGCTTCTCTTCATCATACCATGCTCTGTGGTTAACTAAAGTCTGAGTAATTTCAAAGCCAAGTGTAGAAAACTACACTACTGACTCAAATCTTCACTCCACCATTAAAGAGCCTTCACAAACCGAAGTATTTGCTAAGGGCACAAAGAATGGTTAGTGACTATGTGACCAATTACAAAAATAAAAACTGTAATTATTATGAAGTCTTTTTTTTCCTCCCCTTTTTTACCCCATCATCCTATAACCAAAGAAAGTGTAATGACTTCATTCCATGTGCTTGAGTGGTACCAATTGAAAAGTAAAATCCCTCCTCTTCTGAATAAATGTTGATTTTTTTTTCAAAAAGATATGAGTTTTGTCAATTTTGAATTAGATATCTTTGTTATCATTTTGTAAACTAATTATCATGATTGTTGTAATCATTTCACAGTATATACAAACCCAAAAGCTTTAGTCAACATATCTTAAATATATACAATTTTATTTTCCAATTTTTACCTCAATTAAGGTAGAGAAGATAACATAATAGTTTTAAAAGATGTAAGGGAATGCCATAAAAGAATATACTTTATATTGGTTACTTTCCTCAGTCACTTAAGTTGGTCCACAATGACAGATATTGTGTCATCATTTTTGTAGATGTGGTCTTTGAAAGCGTTTTATAGACAAGACTAATGAACCTGGGGCTGGTGGTATATCTCAGTGATAAGGCTTAAATAAACAAATAAATCTTTAAGTAAAGCAGATTAGCTCTGACATGGTGTGGATTTTAATACAATGGAGACTTTTCCCTTGCTTGAGAAGTAGTTCTGACATTTTTTTGTTTGTTTCTTGGTTTTGTTTTTGTTTTTGTGCATTTGTCTGTTTGTTTCTGCACTCAAACTTGATCTTATCCTATTTAGTCAAACTCTTGCTTTTCCAGGTTTACTGGCTAGTTTTGTGTCAACTTGATACAAACTAGAGTTATCACAGAGAAAGGAGCCTCCCTTGAGGATGCCTCCATAAGATGCAGCAGTAAGACATTTTCTCAGTTAGTCAAGGGAGAAGGGCCCATTGTAGGTGGTGCCATCCCTGGGCTGGTAGTCTTGGGCTCCATAAGAAAGCAAGCTGAGCAAGGCAGGGGAAGCTAGCCAATAAGGAACATCCCTCCATGGCCTCTACATCAGCTCCTGCTTCCTGACCTGCTTGAGTTCCAGTCCTGACTTCATTTGGTGATAAACAGCAATGTGTAAGTGTAAACTGAATAAACCCTTTTTTCCCCAATTTGCTTCTTGGTCATGATGTTTTGTGCAGGAATAGAAACTCTGACAAAGACACCAGATATGATGTTAGACTCCAAAATTGTAGTCTGGATTATGCTAGTGCACCTAGCTCTGAGGACTACCAAGAAAAGCTGTTGTGGTGCAGTCAATAATGCATGACAAGATTTTGGGATCGGAGCAACAACTCATTCTTCATCACTGCATCAAATAGCCCCAGAAGCCTGCTTCCTGAAACAACCTGCTCTGCTTATTGGCTTATCAGTGTATGTATGAAAAGTTCGAGTCCCCTCTTAATTCAGGACAGACCTGAAGAGCAATTTCATCTCTAGAGATGAGGTTGCAGAATTCATAGTGTCATCTGAACTTTCACTCTGGTCATCCATGATTTATTCCCCCTCTCTCCTTCACTCCTGCAAAGATGCTTTAATAAATGGCCTGTATTCAAATGTGCATCTTACACTCTATTTTAAAAATAGTTCAGCCTGTAACAACTCTCCTGTTTCTACCCTGCGAGAAGAAAAGAGCTTATCAGGAATCTGCTGCATGAGTTGATAATCTATAAATCTAATGCGAGGCCTTCCTTTCTGAATGCATCCTGAATTTCCACTAGTGATTTTCTTGAAGAACTTCTTATTTACCCAGGCAGGGATTTTTTCTCTCTCTCAGATAGTCTATCAGTTCTCTAAATTTAAATAGCACATGCTCATTCATGTTTCTCAGATCACAGATATACAATTCATGGTCTTCAGAAAGACTTCTCACCTAACCACATTCATTATGAGTCCATTTACATTTTTTTCAGAATTTTTTATTAGACATTTTCTTAATTTACATTTCAAATGCTATCCCAAAAATCCCCTCCCCTCTCTCCCCTCCCTGCTACCTGGCCACCCACTCCTACTTCTTGGCCCTGGCATTCCCCTGTATTGGGGCATATAAAGATTGCAGTACCAAGGGGCCTCTCCTCCAAATGATGGCCGACTAGGCCATCTTCTGCTACATATGTAGCTAGAGACACGAGTTCTGGGGGTTCTGATTAGCTCATATTGTTGTTCCTCTTCTAGGGTTGCAGACCCCTTCAGCTCCTGGGGTTCTATCTCTAGCTTCTCCAATGTGGGCCCCATGCTTCCTCTTATGGATGACTGTGAGCATCCACTTCTGTGGGAGTCAGTTATATCAGGGTCCCTTCAGTTTGCTGTCCTATGCGATAGTGTCTGAGTTTAGTGACTGATTATGGGATGGATCCCCGGTGGGTTAGTCTCTGTATGGTCCATCCTTTCATCTTAGCTCTAAACTTTGTCTCTGTAACTCCTTCAGGGGTATTTTGTTTCCTATTCAAAGGAGGAATGAAGTATCCATGTGCTGGTCTTCCTTCTTGATTTTCTTGTGTTTTTCAGATCGTATCTTGGGTATTCTAAGTTTCTGGGCTAATATCCATTTATCAGTGAGCGCATGTCCAATGACTTCTTTTGTGATTGGTTTACCTCACTAAGGATTATGTCCTCCAGATTCATCCATTTGCCCAAGAATTTCATAAATTCATTTTTTAATAGAAGAATAGTACTCCATTGTGTAAATGTACCACATTTTCTGTATCCATTCCTCTGTTGAGGGACATCTGGGTCCTTTCCAACTTCTGGCTATTATAAATAAGGCTGCTATGAACATAGTAGAACATATGTCCTTTTTACCACTTGGAACATCTTCTGGGTATATGCCCAGGAAAGGTATTGCAGGATCTTTCGGTAGTACTCATCCCTACCACTTGCAGAAGAATAAATTCTAAATGCCCATTATGCTATGTGTAAGAATATAGAATGTCTTCTCTGCTTACCCATATAGCAATTGAAAATTTGCTCATAAAACTATGTGAAAACTATCACTTAAATTATCCATTGCACTATAATTTTATGCACCCATAATTTAGTAATTAAGTTATTAATATAACTGAAATAGTTGAATAAATTTTATCTTCTATTTTTTGCCCCAAATTATATACTACCCTCATATGCAAAATACCCTCAAAGCCAAAATACTTAGTTACACAAATGAGACCCAGGCATGATGGCCTGCAATCTCATCACTAGGAGGACTAAATTAAGAGTATTATCATGAGTCCAAGGCTAGCCTGGGCTACGTAATAAATTCTGAACTAGCCTAGGTGAAGATTAAAACTGTCTCAAAACAAAACAGAACAAAAATATGATGACACAAACAATTGTTGGCAGCCTCTTTTGAGGAAATGTTGATGAGGATTCTTTGCAAACAATATACATGTATCAGTCTGCCTTACATTGAGTAGTTGAGCTCCATTTGTTGTAGAGAAAAACACACCAAAAATCTTCTGGTGGTGTGCTGCGGTTTCTTGCCACTTTTGAGGACTCTGGCTGATTGTCAGAGTGAAGTCAGCAGAGACAGATGTATATGCTGAGTCAAGACACATGCTGAGCAAGACCCATGGAGGACACGTGATATTTGGGGGATACATATAGGACTTAATGAACAGTGTCAGAGGCTTATCTTGGCTTGCTTATAGAGCTAGATGTACAACATGTGAGTCTCCCATCTTCACTGATCTTTGCTTCCCTGAGAGAACTTCTGGCATCCCTGCTCGTCTCTCCCCCTGCTGACTTGTGCCAAGGCTGAGGTCTGGCAGTCTCTGCTAAGTACTGCCACCACTGCTTACTCCTGTTTGCTATCCTGACTCTACTTAACTGGGCTGCTAGTGTATTAGTGAAGTGTTTGCGGGTGGATCAAGCTGTAGCTACTGACCTGTGAACTGAACTGCTGATTTCCAGATAACACAGATGAGAGTTGCTCCAAAGAATCTTTCTAAACAAGTCTACTTCTCCTGTATCCTTTTTCCCCCCCACTATTTCTGGTCAGTGGTGAGCTACAAGGGAGGTTAAAGAATTTAAGAACCATCATTAAAAAAAAATAGGTGTTTGAAAAAATTAAAGTTATACTCCACCAATCTTTGGAGTATATCCAGCTTTTCTCCTTCCTGTGGACCCTCTCATGACTCCCCTACTTCTTGTTCATCCTTATTCCTTCCTGTCAGATTCCAATATCTAAAAATATTTTCTACTAGGGAACCTCAGTGGCTACACCTAATATGGACTCAGGTAATTCACACTATCTTTCCTGTCCTCCATATAATCTCCCCATTCTCAACTTCAGCCAGGCAACACCCAGGATCCACCTTCTACCTCAATTCTATTAACTGGAAACTAAAACTCTTAGTCAGGCCAAGGATTACCCTAGCCTTTTCATCCCTATATCTCCAAATAATATGTGACATTACTGCAACTTGTAAGATCCCCTCTCCCATCATACATCCAATTCCCTTCTGACTGTAACTCTTCATGTGAACAGAATCCCCTTAATTTTAGCCTGAAGTCTTACTTGATCATTTGTTCCAGCCCAATTCTTCTTCATTGTCCCCAACTGACCTGAAGAAGCACTTTTTACCAGAAAAGGACATACTCAACAATTTCCTAAGATCAAAAGAAGGCAACAGAAACCAATAAATGGGAACCAATAAATGACCCAACAAAATCAAGACCCAATATCAACAAAATCACAAACATACCAACCCAAGATGCCTAGATGCCAAAGCAAAAGTACATACATTAAAGATGAAGATAATGAGTCTCCACCAGAACCTTTTAACATAGTAACAATAGACCCTGAGAAATAAAGGACAGCTGAAACAAAAGTCAAGACCTTCAAGTTAACACTTATGAATATGTGCAATTATCTTAAAGAGGATATGAATGAATTCATTAATGAGTCTGTGAAAACACACACAAACAGTTAAATAAAATAATAAAAACATTTCAAGACATGAAAGTAGAACTTTAAAAATAGAATTAATAAAAACCCCAACTAAGCTATAACTGCAAATGAAAAATGTAGGCAATCAAACAGAAATCTAAAGGATAAGCTTCACCAATTGAGCACAAGAAACATAAGAGAGAATCTCAGGCATTAAAGACAAGGTAGAAGAAATGAGAACATCCATCACAGAATACATATAAATAAAATCCAAGCATAAAGCATCTAAGAAATCTGGTATACTACAAAAGGGCATAATCTACAAATAATTGAAATAGATAAAGCAGAATGACAAATCAGAGAAGAAAATTTCCCTAATCTTAAGTAGGAGGTTCCTATCAAGATACAGAAGTATGGAAAATACCAACTAGAGAGGACGGGGCAGGGGGATGTCCACAATACATAATAACCAAAACATACAGAGCAAAGAAAGCATATAAAAAGATGTAAGGGGAAATGACCAAGTAATATATATTGGCAGATCTAATTAGAATAATACATGACTTCTCAATGGAGATTCTAAAACTCAGAAGGGCTTTGAAGAATGTTCTGCAAACTCTAAGCAAAGCAGCAAGAGATACAAGACAAGACTAGTTAGCCAACAAAACTTTCAGTCACAATAGAGAGAGAAAGAAAAACATTCCACAATAAAAACAAAACAGCAACATAACCCAGTTGACCTATATCTATGTAGAAATCAAGCTCTACAGACAGAATAGAAAGAAATTTTTTTCCAACATTTATTAGATAATTTCTTCATTTACATTTCAAGTGTTATCCAGAAAGTTCCCTATACCCTCCCCCCTCCCGGACCTGCTCCCCTACCCACCCACTCCCACATCTTGGCCCTGGCGTTCCCCTGTACTGGGGCATATAAAGTCTGCATGACCAAGGGGCCTCTCTTCCCAATGATGGCCAACTAGGCC
>LR751179.1:0-26245 GCA_902729485.2 Mus minutoides
AAATTCTCTGAGGTGAAACTTCTACTGGAACATTTCCCCAAAGACTCCAGACTCCATTCACAGAGACTTTCTTCACAGGGTCATCTCATATTTAACAAGGATTGCCTTCCAAACAGTTTTTTCATGATTTTTTTTTTTTGGGGGGGGGGTGTTGTTTTGTTTTGTTTTCGAGACAAGGTTTTTCTGTATAGCCCTGTCTATCCTGGAACTCACTTTGTAGACCAGGCTGTCCTTGAACTCAGAAATCCGCCTGCCTCTGCCTCCCAAGTGCTGGGATTAAAGGCGTGCATCACCACTGCTCAGCAATGATTATATTTCTTAAAGAGTGTTTTCCCACTGTGGACTTTGTCATGTATATTAAGGTAGGAATGATGTCAAAATGATTTTCAACTTTAATTATTGCCTCAGACTATCCACTTTTTTGGGTCTCCTATCTGCGAGGAATGGGTCTCTAGTTGCAGGTGGGCAAGGAGTCTGCAAATGACAAACAAAAAGGACAGGAGAGAGTGTGTTGAATTTAAGTGTAATTTGTCAAGTCAAGCATCAAACTTTTTATACAGAAGAGTAACAAGAAACCAGGCAAGATACATCTGCCAAGTTACAGTGACACAATGCAAAAGGAATGTATACATCAAAAGATGGCGGGGACAGAAGGGAGCCAGGTGTAATGCTAATCTATTGTTAAGCCCACCACCAGGGATTCTTAGTAAATGCCTGATTATGCTGTTTCTTTGGCCCTAGTGAAGAAACCTGTCTCAGGGGGATTCCCTAACTCTTTCATGGTAAACCCACCTATTTGCTAGGCCATTGTGAATTCCCTTGTTTGGGGTGGCTAAGTAATCACTCTGCAGACTAGCCCTGAGCTATTCTAGCTCCATTCTTTGTAATGCCTAATTAGTTTCACCTTCTCTACTAGAAGTAAATTTGAATGTTACTGAATAGGTAACATTCTTACTGAATTCCTACTGAATTCCAAGCTTCAAGGATTTTCTAGGATGTTGGAACACTAGTGGAAGCTTACCTATGTCAGAACTCAATCTTTAAAGGCACTTATAATAAAACAATACTAAAAGAGTGCACATGGATCCATACACCAGTCTAACTCGGGGATCGGGTATGAGTATACGGGTTATGCGAATGCCAAAGTTCCAGGAGGTTGAGTTTCCTTGAAACTCTTTGCCTTGTGAGTGCTTCCAGGCCTCTTGGCCTGTCAAGCAGACTTCACTGGAGTGAGCGTAGCAAATTATATCATAGAGTTTTCTAAATCCTGTCATAAAAAGATTTTCCACATCCATGGCATTCACTGAGTTTCTCTCTAATGAGTTATATCAGATATATTATGTACAAAACATGGGTCAAACTTTTATATTCTTTATATTTATGTTTCCTCCTATGTAAATACTTAGCTGCACTCCAAGTTTTGACCTCTAGGAGGACATTTTTCCTCAGTTATTACATTTATAAAAATTCATTCCTATGTGAGTGTTTTTATAAGTTCTCAAGTGCAAGTACTGGGGAAACTTCCTTCACAGTCATTCAACACATTCTTAAACTTTCTTAACCCTATGTAGATTCTCTCTTGTAAAATGACATTTGTTTTATACAAAGAATACTACTCAAACTGAAGTGAATTCTTTTTTTTTTTTTTAATTTATTTATATGAGTACACTGTAGCTGTCTTCAGACAAACCAAAAGAGGGCATCAGACACCCTCTTTTGTTGCTGGGAATTGAACTCAGGACCTCTGCAAGAGCAGTCAGTGCTCTTAACTGCTGAGCCATCTCTTCAGTCCCTGGAGTGGATTCTTGCTTGTCATTCTTGATGCATTCTAAGGCTTAAAGGTCTTTCTGGATGTGGACCGTGCCACCAGATGGGTATGAGACTGGTGAGGTGGAAGTATGCTCAAACTTTGGGAACCTCGGAGATCTGAGACAGCAGGAGTAGGGCTGCCCCCTCCTCACCTCCATGCCTAACTCTGGAGCTTGTCATCATGAACCTTAACTAATGTGACCATAGGAAGTCAGTCACATAGCACAGCATGGAACACCTCTCCATGCTAATGAGGCATCGCGCAATAACCTTAGCCTTTAGCCAATGACTTTCCCTTCCTGGATATTCTCACACCCTTCCCCAAAATTACATAATCCCTTGTTCACCCAGAATAAAGCCTATCCACCCCCAATAAAGCAGTACAAACAAGCTAAGATCATCTCAGAGAGCTTCTTCATTAAAGAATGAAGGCCTTCACCTAAAGGAGCCATAACACTATAACTCCTGAGACCTCTCTCTTCTCCTGCCCCTCTGTCACTCACTCCAAACCAGACCAAGCTCCTTCCCCTCCTGGACGGTTCTCCCCCTTCCAGCCTGGTATACAGCAGTGTCTAATCCCCAGAGGAACACAGACTGCAGAGCCCTGTCCTTGACTTCTTCTTGTCTTCCCCAAGTCGGTGTACTGGCTGCTGGGCATCCATACGCGGTCCTATCATAGCTCCCCATATTGGTGAGTTCTCTGATGCCTGCTTAGGTTTGACTTCTGTGAAAAGGTTTTTCTGCATACATTACATTCATAAGGTTTCTCCCCAGAATGAATCAACTCATGTACAATGAGAGATGATTTGTAGCCAAACATTTTTCCACACTGAATGCATTCATAGGGCTTTTCACCTGTGTGGATTCTATGATGCTTACTGAGGACTAACTTCCACTGAAACGTTTTCCCACATTTATTGCATTCATAGGGCTTTTCACCTGTGTGAATTATCTGATGCTTATTGAGATATGACTTGTTTTGGAATGCTTTCCCACACTCTTTACACTCATATGGTTTCTCACCTGTGTGAACTTTCTGGTGAGTTTTGAGGTATGACTTATTTTGAAAGGCTTTTCCACATTCTTTACATTCATGTAATTTCTCACTGTTATGTGTCCTCTGATGCCTCCTGAGGTCTGACTTTTGGTAAAAGGCTTTTCCACACTCACTGCATGCATAGGGCTTCTCACCTGTGTGAGTTCTGTGATGCATGTTGAAGTATGACCTGTTATGGAAGGTTTTTCCACATTTCTCACATTCATATGGTTTATCACTCTTGTGAGTTCCCTGATGAATTTTGAGGTATGACTTCTTTAGAAAGGCTTTTCCACATTCTATACACTCATATGGTTTCTCCCCAGTATGAGTTCTCTGGTGTGTTTTGAGGTACCACTTATGTTGGAAGGCTTTACCACACTCATGACATTCAAAGGGTTTCTCTCCAGTGTGAGTCCTCTCGTGTACAATGAGAGCTGACTTTTGTCTGAAGGTTCTATTACATTCACTGCATCCATAGGGCTTTTCTCCTGTGTGAATTCTCTGATGAATAGTAAGGGAAGATTTGGTGCTAAAGGGTTTCTCACACTGGATACATACATAGTCTTTTTTCTGGTTATGTGTCCTCTGATGGTCTAATTCACTGGTAAAGGTTTTCTTACTTTCAAGGCATTTACAAGATTTTCTCCCTGAGTGTGTTGCTTGGTGTTTAGTGAGGTTACACTTCTTACTAAAAGTTGCCTTCCCTACATTAGCCATGACATCTGACTGAGCAGAAAGCGGCTCACACTCACTATGCTTACAAGAAGTCAGTCCCACTTGAAGTCTCTTAGATGGAGTAATTTTTTTCAATAGTTTTCCCTCTGTTGTATCTTTCCTTTCTCTGATATATTCGAAATCCTGCTGTCCAGTTTCAATCTTAGAACACTGACCCAATTGCTCAGGACATCTGACAGATTTCCCTGCTACACAACAGTCATTATACTGCTCTACAATACACAGTCCATGAGGCTCTGAAGGGAGACATCTATTCAGGTATCCATTCAACTCCTCAGGCTTCACTCCTGAACAGTTTCTATTACTTACAACAAAACGTGAAATATTCATGGAGTATAAATAAAAAGTGTCTTCTAATCCATCTGCTTCCTCAGTTGCTCTATTGTGGCTATTGGTGGTAACTTGCCACAAATGTCTCTCTTGACTCTTCTGGTTGGTCTCAATTATGCCATCCATACTGCAGAATACTAAAAAGACAAGCAAACAAAAGTAGTTTCTATCAATTATTTTCAAGAGTGTCTAATGGGATTCTCATGTTTATGTAAAAAACAATTTCTAGTCTACTAGCACATACAGTTACTAAAATCATGTAAGTATTAGCTTATAAACTTTATTTAGTTTACTCCTTAATTTACCATACTGAAATACACTGATAAGTTTCCTAGTATTAAAGTATTAGTAAAGTATTGCTTTATTTTATTTTATTTTATTTGTTTTGGCTTTGAGACAGGGTTTCTCTGTATAGCTCTGGCTGTCCTGGAACTCACTTTGTAGACCAGGCTGGCCTCAAACTCAGAAATCTGCCTGCCTCTGCCTCCCAAGTGCTAGGATTAAAGGTGTGCACCACCACGCCCGGCTGCTTCATTTTATTTTTGTGAAGAAATATTTTGTTAAAATATCCACCAATTGCTAGGTAGAGTTTTCCATTCAGAGAATGTTTACATTTTTTTACAAGTTTCTAGTCACATGTATACTTTAATACATGACAGTGATGACCTTTTCTTTCTGCCATTCTCTTTATTCTGGTCTAAAAGAGGCAATAATTTCTACGATATCCTCTTTGCAGACTGTGAGCAAACTCTGATAGGCTGCTTCCTAGCCAGAAACCTTCATTATGCTGTGCATTTGCATCATATTTGCTTAGAGTTATTACAAATGACAACAGACTGTGAGTATTTCAAATTTGAAATTTCTTCCTTTCTACTTCCACCGGAAACATTCCAGTAATTGAGGCCTCAACTGAACAACATGTCTTGTTCTTTTCTGAACCAAAATAAATACAAGAAAACTCCTGTTTACCACTCCAGAAAAACATGTATGCTGTACATCATGAGCCTAACATTTGCCTCCAGAGTGGTGATGCATGCACCGTCTATTTAGTAATGCATCAATTATCAAGGATGTTGTCATGTTTCAGAGACTTGACTTCTCTTAGTTTCATAAAACGTGGTTTCTACAATTCCTCATTATCTTTATTGCTTTAGAATGAGAGAAGAAAAATTAAACAAGTGCTGCCTTTAAATTATAGTCCTCATCCCAAAAAGGAGAAGCTTGAGTTCTTCAATTTGAAAACTTGGCTCACTTCTCCTTGGGACGAAAAAGCTCTTGATTCTTTCTCAAGTGGAAACACCCCTTCCTATGTGTCCTCATGATTTCTTAGATCATAGCCTAACTTCTAAATCTGTTTCTGTATTCTCTCATCAACTTCGTAAGTGAAATACTCTATAACTTCAAAGACCCTCTATTATTCATTATACTCTGGTTCAACATTACATATACTTGTTTGTGACTCCTCAATATAAATAAACTTATTTGTCTTTTATTGAAATTAATTCCATGGGCTGGCGAGATGGCTCAGTGGTTAAGAGCGCCGACTGCTCTTCCAAAGGTCCTGAGTTCAAATCCCAGCAACCACATGGTGGCTCACAACCATCCATAATGAAATCTGATGCCCTCTTCTGGAGTGTCTGACAGCTACAGTGTACTTACATATAATAAATAAATAATTCTTTTAAAAAATAAAAAAAAAAAAGAAATTAATTCCATGATGTAAGGACATTACTTTTACACTTTTTTCCCTTGTTCCGGTCAACCCCGCTCACTCTGCTCGACCCAGCTCGCTCCCGCCGGCTCCGCTCGCTCAAGCCAGCCCCACTCACTCCCGGCCGCCCCCCTACGGCCCCCGCTTGTTCCAGCCGGCCCCACTCGCTCCGCTTGCTCCGGTTGGCCCTGCTCGGTCCGGCCATCCCCGTTCAGCCCCACTTGCTACAGCCCTGTTAGCTCCGGCCGTCCCCACTTGCTCTGGCCTTCCCGTTCGGCCCCACTCACTCCAGCCCCGCTCCCGCCCGTCCCTGTTCAGCTCCGCTCACTCCGGACAGCCTTGCTTGCTCCGGTTGGTCTCTCCGGTCCAAGGATTCATTTCTTCTTATTCTTCATAAGTACGCTGTAGCTGACTTCAGACGCACCAGAGGAGGGCATCAGAACTTGTTACGGGTGGTTGTAAGCCACCATGTGGTTGCTGGGATTTGAACTCATCACCTTAGCAGTCGGGTGCTCTAACCCGCTGAGCTATCTCACCAGGCCTACTTTTACATTTTTATTTATATAAAATATACAAGAACCAGCACTTGAAATCTGCCTCATTAGAATGTGCTAAAACAAAAACAAGCACATGAAATATGTCTGAAAAAAAAAAAATCCCCATGAGCCTAGAGTGCAAGAGGCAATTGAAACTATGAAAAAAAGAAGTACCAGGAAAAAACATCAAATTACAGAAGTAAGTTAGATGGGGGGAATTGCGGGGGTAGGGTCTAAGAAATATTTCATTAAACTGAAATGCAGGAACACATGCAAAAGGATTCTCCTTGCAGACTACATAACAAACATGTCTGAGCCCTCAGATATGGAACTTGGGGATAAACTGATAATATGGCCAACCTTTGTTACACACGGTCTCCCCATCAACATGTACCAACCACCAACCTGGCAGAGTCTTATTTGCAGGTTCTTCTGCTGTCCATGGCTCCTCTCCCTGTTCCAATTTGAAGATCAACTCAGGTTTAGGGATGCATTGCCCTGTTAATAAGAAAGAATATAGTACTTGAAAATTTTTTGCTTATAATGTTCTTTTGTTTGTTTTGTTTTGTTTTTTGAGACAGGGTTTCTCTGTATAGCCCTGGCTGTCCTGGAACTCACTCTGTAGACCAGGCTGGCCTCGAACTCAGAAATCTGCCTGCCTCTGCCTCCCGAGTGCTGGGATTAAGGCATGTGCCACCACTGCCCGGCAAAAATGTTCTTTGAAGAAAGACAAAACCAGGTTTTAGGATTTATGCAACTAAAGTGCAAATGTGCACCTTTCCCTAGAGAGCAGTGAACAATCATACAATTCGTGGCCTAGAACCTTAGCCCTCAACTTTACAAGTGCCCATATCTTTCCTGCAGGGAAGGTGCTTGCTCCTGACACTTACCCAGTGACAGCAGGCTATTATACGTCTCCAGCATCACACTCCTGTAGAGCATCTTCTGAGCATCGTTGAGATTCTGCCACTCCCCCCAAGTGAACTTCACAGTGACATCCTCAAACGACACCAACTCCTGTAACAGCACATTTCTCCTCAATCAATTTACTCTAGGTTTGTAAAAAGGAACCTGACGACCAGTTTCTCTTAAGGGGTGGAAGGCTCTCATGTGTATTTTACATTATAATACACCTTGTTTATATAGTAGGAAAAAAATTTAAAAACCCATCCTGATGTTATTGATTGATTAATGTACTACCGGATAATATTACAATTAAAACCTGTTGGTGTAAGAGAACTGAGACCACTCAGGTAACCAGGCCTTACTCAGATAGGTATCTGAGCACAGGTAACCAGCCAGGTGGCAGAATGTCGGTTAAAATCATTGGGTTACCTAGGTTATGATCGGCCAAGGGATTTTTGTTTGTTTGTTTGTTTTTGTTTGTTTGTTTTTGTTTTTCGAGACAGGGTTTCTCTGTGTAGCCCTGGTTGTCCTGGAACTCACTCTGTAGACCAGGCTGGCCTCGAACTCAGAAATCCACCTGCCTCTGCCTCCCAAGTGCTGGGATTAAAGCCGTGTGCCACCACCGCCCAGCAATAAATATTTTTTGTAATTGCAGTAACTTAATTGTGTAGCGAATGATTCTATATTTACATATCTAGACTCATTTCAACAGGAAATTTTAAATGTCTGTTGGTATTCCTTACAAATTAAAAGCAGGTACTGTGATATTCCAATATTTCTTTGCTGCATACAAATAACTGCTTTTTGTTTGTTATTTGTAAGACAGACTAATTCCAAAATCACAGTGCAATGCAAGGCATCACAACAGGAAGGTGAACTGGGCAGATCTCGATTGCAACAGCCATCCCCTAGAAAAACTAGAAAGGATTGTGGGGTACTCAGAAGACATAAAAAAGAGTAAGACACAGGGGTGTTTCCAGATATAACAGAGGGAAAAAAACACACACAACAAGCAAAACCTGGAAAATGCTTGTGAAATTCGTATTCCACAGGTAGAGGCTCTCCAATGTGGGATAAGGTTAAACAACTTACTCCTGGATAGGACGTGGATTGGAAAGACTTCTATAAGTAAAAGTCTTAGAATATTTTGAACTGGCTATCTGGCATAATGGCTCAGCAATTGGCTTACCATTAAGTTTGATACACTAAGTTCTAGCCCTGGGATCCACAGGCTCTGCTCATTTGTACTCACAGAGGAGTGTGTGCTTGAACGCACACACACACACACACACACACACACACACACACACACTCACACACATTTAAAAAGGAATATTTTGAACTGAATTTTTAAAATTTAGTAAGATTGGGCCAGGCGTGGTAGCGCACGCCTTTAATCCCAGCACTTGGGAGGCAGAGGCAGGCGGATTTCTGAGTTCGAGGCCAGCCTGGTCTACAAAGTGAGTTCCAGGACAGCCAGGGTTACACAGACAAACCCTGTCTCGAAAAACCAAAAAAAAAAAAAAAAAAAATTAGTAAGATTGAAAAATTGTAGCATACAGTATAAACTGATCCTAGAGGGGAGCTGACGCCACGGAGAATTAGGGAGAATAAGCTGACTGTGTTTATACCTTTGCAGAGAAGAAAAACAAAAACAAACTGAATACAACAATAGAATAAGAAAAAGGTAAGATTCAAAGAATCAATGAAATTAAAATTTAAAAGTTAGTAATACAGAGTATAAACACACACACACACTCACACACACTCTCACAACCCACATCCTCTGCTCAGCAGTTAAGGGTCAGAACTATTCTGGACCTGAGTTCCATTCCCGGGCAGAAATCCAAAGGAACTGGGACATAGGCTACGACGTAAGGAATAAGGTAGATCCTAATGACAAAATCTTGTTCTTATTATTAACCATGAAACAGAATAATCATCAAAGCAAACCATCATGTGGACCATCAACACAAATCCCCAAAATAAAATCCCACAAATGCTTTGAATATAAAGTCTTTAAATTAGAAACCAATGTCAAAATAAGAGTTAAGGACTGACTCAGTGTTCAAAAACTAAATACTATACTTTGAAATAACCTTTGATCTAAGGAAGTATTCATGAAGAACACTGAAATGAGCTTGAGACAAACACTAAACAGTGACTTCTGGAAGTAGGCCAGAATGTCTGGGCAATTCCCCCATCTTTGGTGGACAATGGGCTTAAGCCTTGCCCTTAACAAATGGTTTGGTCAGTGAGCAAACATGGCAAAGCCACCATCTGGGAAAATCACAGACAAGGCTTCTAGAAGTCACTCGGCGTCATTAGGAAGCCAGACACTAGATAGCCAACTATCCTGAGACAACTTTGGTAAAGCACATGGAAAATACCTAAGAAAGAACCCTCTTTCCTAGGCACGTGGAACCTCCTGCAGCTGCCCACTGGCAGCCAACCTTGAGTGCTCTTGGCTATCACCTCAGCTCTACTTTCAATGACCTGCTCCAGCTGCAAGATCACTGTAGAGAAGCCAGCCAGCAAAGAATCCCTAACACGAAACCAGAGGTCATAAACTATTTTAAGTTGTCACATTTTCAGGATGGTTCTGATCCATGGTTTGAATATGAAAGATCCTCCAGATTCAAGAATTAGATGCTTGAACAGCATTGAGCCGGGTGTGGTGGCACATACCTTTAATCCCAGCACTTGGGAGGCAGAGGCAGGCGGATTTCTGAGTTTGAGGCCAGCCTGGTCTACAGAGTGAGTTCCAGGACAGCCAGGGCTATACAGAGAAATCCTGTCTAGGAAAAAAAAAAAAAAAAAGAGTTAGATGCTTGGTTCTAAGCTGGTGGCACTACTTTTAGAAGTGATGGAAACTTCAGGAAGTTGCAACCAGTTAGAGGAAATAGATCATTGGGCCATATCCTTGTGCATTATATTCTCTAGCCCATTCTGAATCTTTCTCTCTGCTTGCTTTCTACAATCAGAAGTTAAAATTCATAAATGATGCTAAAATTTCAAGTATCAATTAGGGAAAATAAATAAACAGGTAGGATTTGCTGAGCTTCAAATATAATGGCTTCCCTGCAAAGATTCAACTGAGTGTTTAGCAAAAGAACACAAGCTCCAAAAGACCTTCTTCTTCCTGAGGGAAGAGGGATAGACCTAGTTTGACTCCATGAAACAAGGCAGCTAATGTGGGAGACTTCTGTGTAACAGATTTTGGTGACCTCTAAATATGTACTTTTTAAAGAATTTACTTCAGCATCATTTCCTGTAATAAAGGCCACAATCAGAAAAAAGAAAACACAGGAAGGAGGAGGAGGACAGAAATGGGGACAGTGCAGGGTGTAGTCAGTAATGAGGGAACGCTTAATCCTCATGAGACCCTTGACTGGAGTTCCAACATGCACGAACACACAGATTAAATAGAATGGAGGCCTCTGAGTATTCGGGCGACATAAGTGAAAGAAGATGGCCAATTGCAATCTTAGGTATTTGCTAGAGAAAGAGAATATCAACTAAGAGACTAGCAAGAGTCAGAAAGCAGAATGAAGATACATGAAGCACAGACCTGGACTAGGCTTCTAACAAAAAACTGGCATAGGTGCCTAATGGGAATAAATCAGTGTGCACAGGGCACGCCCCCCCACCCCCAGCACCTTGCTTTCTATAAGTGCTCACCATGTATGCACTTGCAGCCCCTTCACTATGCACTATGCACTGGATATGTATGGAGGGTGGGGATAACAGGTACTAAGGACCAACTTAATCATGATTTCAACCAGTTCTATAAGGGGCAAAGCATCAAGGTTGGAAATGACAGTAGCCAAAGATATTTTAAATGTGGGAGAAATATTAATGATTTGTGGCAATAAGGAAAACTATGATTTACTAAATGTTGCTATATTATAGGAATTAAAGTTATATAGGAATTAAAGTTTAGTTCGCTCTGTAAATTTAGGCAGGTCTTACTGATGGTCAGACTATGAATACAAATAAAATAACAACAGATAGTAAACTGGGGAACAAATAACTCACCACATATTCATTCATGATGTCTGTAAGTTGCTTGGTTTTGGTTTTGCCCCTGGAAACACGCAGAGTATACTGGGATACACTTGAGAGAAGGAGAATCGTACAGAGTCATGAGAGCGAGAGGATATTCATGGCTTGGTCCTAGATTCTCCACTCAAAACACTGCAATAGAAGAAGAAAAAAAAGAAAGAAGAAGAAAGAAGAAGAGGAAGGAGGAAGGAGGAAGAAGAAGGAGGAAGAGGAGAAGAAGAAGAAAAAGAAGAAGAAAGAAGGAGGAGGAGGAAGAGGGAAAAAGAAGAAAAGGAGGAGGAGGAAGAGGAAGACGTAAGAAAACAGTCCCTGGGGGCTGGAGAGAGAGCTCAATGATAAAGAGCACTGGCTGCTCTTCCAAAAGACCCAGGTTCAATTCCCAGCACCCATAAGGTAGCTCACAACTATTTGTAACTCTAGTTCCTGGGGATCTGGCACCCTCACACAGACATACATGCAAGCAAAACACCAATGCACTTTAAAATAAATAAATTTTAGCCGGGCGTGGTGGCGCACACCTTTAATCCCAGCACTCGGGAGGCAGAGGCAGGCGGATTTCTGAGTTCGAGGCCAGCCTGGTCTACAAAGTGAGTTCCAGGACAGCCAGAGCTATACAGAGAAACCCTGTCTCGAAAAACCAAAAAAAAATAAAAAAATAAAAAAATAAAAAAATAAATTTTAAACATAAAGGAACAAAATAGACCCATCTACAAGGCAGTGCAAGAAACATTGACAATGAACCATAATATATTCACAATCATTACTCATGACTCAGTTAATGAATACATACATCTATAATTAATAAGCAATTGGGTAATAATTAACATTCCCTCTTAAAGATACTAATTAAAACTAGAGTCGGACTAGCAAGATGGCTCAGTGTAAAAGCACTGACTGCTCTTCCGAAGGTCCTGAGTTCAAATCCCAGCAACCACACGGTGGCTCACAACCACCCATAATGAGATCTGACGCCCTTTTCTGGTGTTTCTGAAGTCAGCTACAGTGTACTTATTTATAATAATAAAGAAATCTTTGGGCAGGAGCGAGGGGGGTTGACCAGAGTGAGCAGAGGTCCTAAAAATTCAATTCCCAACAACCACATGAAGGCTCACAACCATCTGTACAGCTACATAAAATAATAAATAAAATAAATAAATATTTTTTAAAAAACAGAGTCATTATATTTTCCCACCATTAACACTGAAATCAGCTGTTACATAAAATATTCTATTAACCCACCCAAAGGGCTCCATATGGGCACTTCCTCTACACAACTGCTTCTTTTATACAATTCATTTTCATGGGAAATATGCAGATTTAAAGATTTTGGGTTTTGCCCATGCTTATACAGTAAAAAAAAAATTTAAGTAATGCACATTTCATATAGGACACTGTTACAGTAATGTTTCCAAATGGGGCATCTCCATGTATCCAAACCCCTGTTTAGGCTCCCAAGAAAAAGATGGGTTTTGCCATTTGATTCATTTGACCAAGAGGAACTCAGCAAATATGAAGATACCCTAAAACTAAAAAAAGTTTCTTGTCTGGTATTTACCTACTGGACACAGCTATGTTGTAACGAACCTTGTTGCCAGCTTGATGGAAATAGAGCCTTGATTGAAAAGACTCAGCAGGAGCCACTGGATGGGGGACTGAACACCCAGAACTTAGCAGCCTCAAAGCACTGATGACTTCAACTTCATCTGTCACTGAAGGCAGGAAAATATAGTCATTTCCCAGCTGAGACCAGTCCAGATACCAACCTACAAGAATGTGAGAAAACAAAACTTGATCTTTAAAGCACTGTTTTTGTTGACTTGCTGTACTTGCTGTAGTTTTGGTTTAGTTTCGGTTTTGTGTTTTGAGACAGTTTCTCTATGTAGCCCTGCCTATCCTAGAACTCACCCTATAGACCATGCTATCCGAGAACTTACCCTATAGACCATGCTATCCATCAGAGTTCTGCCTGCCCCTACTTCCTGAGTCCTGAGATTAAAAATGTGCGCCATCACTACCTGGCAAGGACAATACATTTAATGATTTAGAATTGTATTATTTTAACATATTGGGGAATGGGAAATGGTATCCAAGCATGACAAATACAATAAAAAGTATTCTGTAACTAGATGTCCATAGTTTGAAAGCCACAGGAGAAATAGCTGAAGTCATATAGGTTTGCACATACAGGTTTAAAGCACAAGTTTGGTACAATCTGATTTCTTCATTTTACAACAGGGATAGACTCCTATTATTTTCATCCCTGCCTTACGAATTTGGGTTGACAGAATGCTAGCATTAAGTAAGACGTGTCCATGTCATACCTTTAAGGTTACACATGTACAGAATGTATTGATAACAACCATAGGATGCTCAGGACAAGGTGTTTGGAAAGTGTTTAAAACTTGGGCACCGCCGGGCGTGGTGGCGCACACCTTTAATCCCAGCACTCGGGAGGCAGAGGCAGGCGCATTTCTGAGTTCGAGGCCAGCCTCGTCTACAAAGTGAGTTCCAGGACAGCCAGGACTACACAGAGAAACCCTGTCTCAAAAAAAAAAAAAAAAAAACTTGGGCACCTTCATCTTTGGGAAAGCATTTGCAGATCACACTCAGATGCTGGGTTTCAACACAAAACGTAAAACCACACAAGCCTGAAGACATTCCATGGTAACTAGAAGTCAGTATTAGAAAATAAACAAGCATTGATTTTTCTTAACTATACAAAGTAAGTAACAGTAGTATGTCCCTGGCACCTACATATCATGTCACCCTTGGCAAGTCTCTTTTTTCTTTTTTTTATTTATTTCTTATTATATAAGTACACTGTAGCTGTCTTCAGATACACCAGAAGAGGGCATCAGATCTCATTACGGATGGTTGTGAGCCACCATGTGGTTGCTGGGATTTGAACTCAGGACCTTCGGAAGAGCAGTCGGAGCTCTTACACTGAGCCATCTCTCCAGGCCCTTGGCAAGTCTCTTAATTCCTTGGGAGCAATTTCTTCTTCTTTCTAATAATGCTGAAGTACTTGTGTAAACCACCAACTCCTCTGCCAAGACAGAGGAACCATCATGTTTCCACATGATAATTCTGTTAACAATGTTCTTCTAAAAAAAGCTCACATGAGGCTACAGAGATACTCAGCAATTAACAGAACAGCTGTTCTTCCAGAGGACCAGGGTTCAATTGCCAGAACCCACATAGCATAGCAGTTCACAACAGCCTATAGCTCCAGACCTACGGGTTCTAATGCCCTGTTTTGGCCTCTTCAGACTCCAGGCATGCACATGGTAAACAGACATACATACAGATAATATGCTCACACACAAAATTAATTAATTTTAACCAATTAATTAATTTAAAAAGGAGTTCACATGCTGGAAACAATGAGGGAAGAAGAAGGGAAAAATAAATTTACTGACCACTGATTTAGTCAGGTGTGAGCTAGATCACAACTTCCAGATCCAATAAATACTTTCCAGGACCTGGCCTATCTTTTTCAGCATAGCTGGTAGAAGAGAGCTAGCCACAACCTCCTGAAGATCAAGCCCCTAACTACCACCCATGTGTTGACAGCTTCTGAAGAAGGTGGTAGCTTTGCCCAAATTTTGTTCTAAGCAAGGGGATCAGTAAGTGCTTAGGCTATGCGAATCTAAGAATTTCACCTTCACCCTGCCTCTGCTCAAATGCACACTAGCTGTGGAGGAAAGGCAATTAATAATACATCTTGCCTGCAGTGGAGCAGGTCCACATTAGCAAATCCTCACACGACTGTGAATGTTTGCATGGCCATTACACAACTAGAAATTACATTCATAGCTAGCCCTTGCTTACTCCCTAAGTGGCACTCTGACTCATATGGACTGATCCTCACATAGCAGGTATTACATCCCAGAGAAATATACACAAAGAAACTCCCTCTGAGCCCATACCCGACACTGCCAGGAACCAGAAGCCAGACAGCCCAGAGACCTAGGATAGAACCAAACATGCTTGGCCAATAAATAAATAAGCAAATAA
Source organism: Mus minutoides (assembly GCA_902729485.2). NCBI lineage: Eukaryota > Metazoa > Chordata > Mammalia > Rodentia > Muridae > Mus > Mus minutoides. Next base: position 15,149 of record LR751179.1, read on the forward strand.
AATGCGTCCTATGATATTCTGCTCATAGTAGATGAGGTTTCCATGAAAACAGATAGAGAGACCAAACATTAGGTGAAGTTCAGTGAATCCTGCAGAAGTCAGGGAAGAAGGATTATAGGTGCCAGACGGGTCAAGGACACTAACTACAAGAAAACCTATAGAATCAACTAATCTGGATTCACAGGGGCTCACAGAGGCTAATCCTACAATCAGGAAGCCTGCCTGGGTTTGAACTAGGCACTCAGCATTTATTTCATGGATCTGTAGCTTGGTCTTCGTGTGGGACTCCTAACAGTGGGCTTGGGGGCTGGCTCTAACACCTTTGCCAGCTTTAGGAACCCTTTTCCTCTTACTGGATTGCCTTGCCCAGTCTTAATATGAGAGGTGCCTAGTGTTATTGCAACTTGATATGTCATGTTTAGTTGGTATCTCTAGGAGGCCAGTCCTCCTCTGAAGGGAAATGGAGGAGGAATGGAAGGGAGTGGGTAGGGCTGGGAGAAGAAGAGGGAGGAGAATCTACCGTTGGGATGTAATATATGAGAATAAATTAAAACTTAAGGAAGAAAACAAAAACTCCGTCTAATGGAACAAGTATATCCTGTCTCTGCCCTCCCCCACAGCTCATTAGCCTATCGAGGCATGTGGCACTCTGGTGCTTCCCAGCCTGTTGCTCTATTGCAATATACTCAGTAAAGTGTTATAGTCTAAAGGGCAAATGCATCCATTCACAGCCTGGCAGACCTTCCCTGTGCTGGCCACCATCATGGAGTGAGCCCCTGTCCTGTTCTGAAAGGTTAGCATATGACGACGTATCGGTTGGTAACTTGCAATAATGCAATCTCTGCCATGAAAATGTAGGCAGACCCAGTTGATCACAGTACAGGATTAGTCAAAGGAGCCTGTATCACAGGGGCCTATATCACAGGGCCCTGCGGTTTTATGGAGTTCAGTGAAGCAATCTAAGGCTTGGACCAGGTGTAAATTCCCTACCAGGACCCAGTGCCTCCTGGTCTATTATCAATGGTCTTCCTCTTCACTAGGGGGATGGAATTCCTATGGTTGCACACCCTCCTTCAGAACATGACACCTCCCTACTTTGTTCCCAAGAAAATGTTCCTATAACAATACTAGAATCTTCTGAGATAACCTCTTATCTCCGGTAACTAGACATTTTCAAAAACTAAATAAAACCTAAGACAGTGGTTCTCAACCTTCCTAATGCTGCAACCCTTTAATATAGTTCCTCATGCTGTGGTGACCCACAACCATAAAATTATTTTTGTTGCTGTTCCATTAGTAATTTTGCTAAATGTTATGAATCCTAATGTAAACTTCTGATATGCAGGTTATCTATGTGATATTCAACCCCTGTGAAATAGGGGTTGTGAAAGGACCATTTGACACTACCCACCCACCCCCAACCCTTTCATGTTGAGAATCCACACGATGAGAACCACTGTTCTAAGAGCTCAAACCTTTAGTGCCAAAAACATCACTTCATAAAGAGACAGGAAAACTGACGAATACAATTGCCAATACACATAAGGGAACGGTCACTACGAGAGAATTTCTCGAGGAATTTCAGGCCAATTCATTGAGATAACAATAACCCTCTTTCTTACAGATTTGTGGGTCACAGACCTTCCCCTTCAGGCCCCAGCACTGTGGTATCAACTCACAATTTTCCCAGGCTCGCAGTTTGGGATTTCTGGATCATGTGAAAATTCCCAGTTTTGCAGTCCTGTCTCGGATTAATGGTCTTTCTCCACCCCCAACTCCCCCCAAAAACGGATGCCAAGCAGGTAGCCAGGTTCTTCACTAGTAAGAGGTGGAAAGTGAGCTCACACTGGAGGCTTCCCGACCCTGACAATCCACAGACATGAACCGCCCTCACCCCCAAGTCGCCATCTTGGGCTCTCACCTCCTTGGCAGAGCCTCTGTATTGGCCCTTTTGGACAGTTGGAATCACAGATCCAAACACTCCTAGCGCAGTCTTCGGATAAAGCAACCATTAAAGCCCTGTCCAGGCAAACTGTTCCGACTGGGAACGATGGATCTCACAGACACCTTCCCCTGAGCCGCTACGGTCCGCCCTCGAACTGAGACTCAGTCCCTCCTCCAAGACCCATCTATGTTTCTGTTTCCACTGAGGTAGAAGGCAGGGGTCCCGCTTCCGAAGATTCCGAGACCACTCTCCTCTTTTCGTTTTTCCCACCCGCCTTCGGAAAACCTGCACGAAACTCGCAGCCCAAGCGTAGGCGTCAGCACAGAGCCTGGATGTGACTTTCTAAGCGGTAGCTGCCAAGAGAGTGCAGGACAGAGATGCCTACCAGCCAAATGTCAGAGCTGTTTACCTGCTCCTGTGTGGGAGGGCCTTGTACGTTAAGGACTACATTACCCATGAGCCTCTGAGAAACTATGGTAAGACTAAAAGGACATTTTCCAACCGAGTCCACTATCGAATTACCAAGAATAGTGGACTTCATGATTCAGATCAGGTACCTATCTGATAATCGGGATGTGAAATTCCTTCACCTTTTCCTCATGTGAACCCCAAGTGTCCCAAAGCAGTATAGAACCTGAGAAGGAAGCTTCAGTGTGTTCATCCTAGAATCTGACCAAATATCTATCTCTGTGGGAGACATGGAGCCATAGAAAATCGGTGTGATATCTGTTGCAGGGTAGTCACCAGAGAAGACGTTTAAGCCAATAAAAAGTCTTATTAGCCAGACTTCAACTACCCTTGATGTTCAGGAGCCCAAAGAAGCCCCACAAAACCATGTCCTGGGTTGATATATTTCAGTTAAGAACAATTAGCCAGACGCAGAACTACAGAAGCCAGAAGGCAAACTTAGCCATTTAGATACTTTCCCGTAACTATGGACTTTGATGGATTAGAATTTTGTTATAATTTTGGCTGATGGTGCTGTCTACATGCTGAGTTTTACAGCCTGAATAGTATTTCTGTCCAGGAGTCAGCTATGCTAAGGTCTCAGAGCCTAAGGTCTGGGGCTCTCTTCTGGCTGTACAGAGCACCGCAGGCAGCTGAACGCTTCGTGTTTCTCAAAGTCTATGAACCATTTACATCACTTGTGTATCGTCACATTGAGCATTCTGGTACAGCACACGGTAATTTTCAAGTTCATTTTGAAATAGAACCAACTATTTTGGACCTCCATTGTAATAGAAAGAAACCATAATCTATGTGAATTGACAAGAGACAAAAGTTAGGTTGTGTGTTGCCAATAATGCTTAGAAATAATTGGAATTTGAAATGAAAAAAAAAAAATCACTTACTACACTGTAGACCAGGCTAGCCTCCAACTCAGAAATCCGCCTGCCTCTGCCTCCAGAGTGCTGGGATTAAAGGCGTGCGCCACCATTGCCTGGCGAGATCATTTTTTTTTAATCTTCAAAAGTGAACAAATTCAAACTGAATGTGGTGGCACATGCCTTTAACCCCAGCACTCCAGAGGCAGAAAAAAGCATTTGAGGCCAGCCTGGTCAACAGAATAGTGAATTCCAGGACAGCCAGAACTACACAGAAAAATCTGTCTCAAAAAGGAATGGGGAGACATACTCAGGAGCCAAACAAAATCTAAATAAATTTAAACAATCCCTGCCCAGAGTTGATACATTACACATTATTAAGATGAATTTTTCAACATAAACTAAATATTCACTATAATCTCAATAAAGCTCCATGAAAATGTTTCCATTTGTAGAGTGAAAGACCTAAAGGCTTCAAACTTACAGGAATCCGCTTGTCTTCTACCTCCCAAGTGCTGAGATTAAAGGTGTGCGCCACCAGGCTTGGCTCTTAATAACTTACTCCTAAGAAATAAAGTAATGAAGTGTCATTTGTCATTCTGTCTGTCATTTGTCATTCTGTCTGCTACAGAAACTGTCCCTCTAGCCTCTGTGCATGCATTCTTTCTTCCTCTTTGATTATCATTTGGCCCGAAGGAAGCCAAATGCCATTTTGCAGGTTGGGCTGTAGAGGGAGCCATGGGAGTAATCTTGGAAACCAAGAGCCCGCTCACGTGGAGCTTGAGGTGACTGTAGCCCTGACTATGATGTTAATAAAATGGTAATTAAGTTTTATTTTTATCTTTTTGCTTGAGACAGGGTCTCTCTAGATAGCCCTGGCTATCCTAGAACTCATTGCAAGTATCAACTGGTTTTACCTCACAGAGATCTGCCAACCTCTGCCTCCTGAGTGTTGGATTAAAGGTGTGTACCACCGTGCTCTGCAGGTAATTGAACTCTAAGTTAAAGAAGCTCTTGAATAAATCACAAACAGAAATAATAATTTGGATTTTGTATAATCTTTTAAAATCCTTTTATAGCCAGGCATGGCTATCAGACCTCTGAGTTCAAGGCCAGCCTGATCTGCACAGTGAGCTCCAGAACTACTTACAGCTGTACAGAGAAATCCTATTTCCAAAAACCTAAATAAATGAATATCCTCTTATGGTACTAATAAATTTTTTTAAGATTTATTTATTATTATGTCTAAGTACACTGTAGCTGTCTTCAGATCTCATTACAGATGGTTGTGACCCACCATGTGGCTGCTGGGATTTTAACTCAGGACCTTTGGAAGAGCAGTCAGTGCTCTTAACCGCTGAGCCATCTCTCCAGGCCCACTAATAAATTTTCATAAACAGAGCTCCCTGTGCTGTCAGATAATAACTGTCTATTGAGCTCCAAGTTCATTCTATGGGTCCAAACTACATCTCTATGATCATTCCTCTGGAATTAATAACCAGAACAGCATTCACTTTAGAGAATGTCGCAGGGGTGCCCTCTTGTGACAAGCTCCTTGTATACATTTATCTGTACATAGTTTTCAGTAGCATGGGAAACCATCTGAAATCAAATCACTCCACAAACATAGAATGTCCTACATTACTAAACCAATTTGTACCAGAACTTTCAAGGAAAGGAAGGGTCAAAGTCCCGGAGGGCTTGAAGCTATAACGGATAGTATGAATAATTCATACTAATATGTTCCTCCGTAATTATGTAGATAGCTCTAACAACATCAGAGTAAAATGGAGGCTGATCACTGCTTAAGTGGGTAGCAAAGGTGCTCCTTTCCTACTCTGAATACAGACTGATTCCAGGAAGGAGGAAGCCTTCCACCAAGGAAGTCACCTGAGCAGTGCTTTGCTATGTTCCCACACTGAAGGTCTCACTGGAGGGGGTGTCTGTGTTTCAAAGGTCAATGGGTTCCATTCTCAAGTATTATGTCAATTACACTTATGTTAAACAATTAATAACTGGGGCAAGAGAGAGGGCTTAGTGATTAAGACCACTGGTTTCCCTCACAGAAAACCTGGGGTTTGATTGCCATAATGCATGTGATACAACCAACCATCCTCAACTCCAGTCCCAGGGGATCCAGTGCCATCTTCTGACTTCTGCAGACACAACACACATATAGTACACAAATATGCATACACGCAAAACAATTACACAATTAAACTAATGAAACAAACATGTCTAAAATCTTAAAATAAAGCCTTGCGGTAGTAAGACATGCCTTTCATCCCAGCACTCGGAAAACGGGGATAGACTGATCTCTGAATTTAAGGCCAACCTGATCTATAGAACAAGTTCCAGGACACCCAGGCTACACAGAGAAACCCAGTCTCAGAAAACAAAAAAAGAAAATTAAATAATTAATAAAAGATAAAGAAATGTGTATTTAGATAAAAGAAGAAAAGATATCTGGAAGAAAAACTTTTTTGAAACTGAACATGAACAAGAAAGATATGAAGTTCTTTCTGCAGGCCTTCAGGGCTTCAGTCCTTTTCCCTCACTCAATACCAGAGCAGGTTCCCCTCTCCCCCCACTACCCCCCCACCCCATCCACTTTCCCTCCCAGGTCCTTCCCTCCCTCCCCACTTGTGATTGCTTTCTTCTCTCTCCCAAGTGGGACTGAGACATCCTCACTTGGGCACTTCAGCTTGTTGAGCCTTTTGGATTCTGTGGACTGTATCTTATGTATTCTGTATTTTGTTTGGGGGGGGTGGGGGTTGTTTTTTTGGGGGGTTGCTAATATCCACTTATTAGTGAGTACATCATACCATGCATGTCCTTTGGGTCTGAGTTACCTCACTCAGGATGGTATTTTCTTTTTTTTTTTTTTTTAAATGTTTTCTCTGCTCAAGACTTTTAAAGATTTATTTTATTTATTATATGTAAGTACACTGTAGCTGTCTTCAGACACTCCAGAAGAGGGCGCCAGATCTCGTTACGGATGGTTGTGAGCCACCATGTGGATGCTGGGATTTGAACTTATCACCTTCAGAAGAGCAGTCGGGTGCTCTTACCTGCTGAGCCATCTCACCAGCCCAGGATGGTATTTTCTAGTTCCATCTATTTGCCTGCAAAACTCAGGATGTCCTCATTCTTAACCGCTGAGTATTATTCCATTATGTAAATGAGCCACATTTTCTGTATCCATTCTTCTGTCGTGGGACATAAGGTTGTTTCCAGCTTTTGGCTATCACAAATAAGGCCGCTATGAAGGTAGTGGAACACGTACCCTGTGGCATGGTGGGGCATCTTTTGGGCATATTCCCAAGAGTGGTACTGCTGGGTCTTCAGGTGCATCAATTTCCATTTTTGTGAAGAACCTCCAGATTGACTTCCAGAGTGGCTGTACCAGTTTGCAATCCCACCAGCAATAGAGGAGTGTTCCTCTTTCTCCACATCCCCTCCAACATGTCTTGTCACCTGAGGTTTTGATCTTAGCCATTCTAATTGGTGTAAGGTGGAATCTCAGGGTCATTTTGATTTGCATTTCTCTGATCACTAAGGACTTTGAACATTTCTTTAGGTGTTTCTCAGCCATTTGAGATTCCTCAGTTGTGAAATCTCAGTTTAGTTCTATACTCCATTTTTTGATTGGGTTGTTTGGTTTTTTGGTGATTAACTTCTTGAGTTCTTGGATATTATATTGGATATTAGCCTCTGTCGAATGTGGGGTTAGTGAATTTTTTTTTTCTCAATCAGTAGGTTGCCAATTTGTCTTATAGACTATGTCCTTTGCCTTACAGAAGCTTTCCAGTGTTATGAGGTCCCATTTATCAATTCTTTTTTTTTTCCCTTGTTCCGGTCAACCCTGCTCGCTCCGCTCGACCCCGCTCGCTCCAGCCGGCTCCGCTCACTCCGGTCGGGCCCCTGCTCACTCCGGCCAGCCCTACTCGCTCCGGCCGTCCCGGCCCTGCCTGCTCCGACCAGCCCCGCTCGCTCCAGACAGCCCCGATCACTCCAGTTGGTCTCTCCGGTCCAAGGATTCGTTTTTCATCATTATTCTTCATAAGTACGCTGTAGCTGACTTCAGACACACCAGAGGCGGGTGTCAGATCTCATTACAGGTGGTTGTAAGCCACTATGTGGTTGCTGGGATTTGAACTCATCACCTTCGGAAGAGCAGTCAGGTGCTCTTACCCGCTGAGCCATCTCACCAGCCCCCATTTATCAATTCTTGATCTTAGAGCCTGAGCCATTGAAGTTCTGTTTAGAAAATTTCCCCCTGTGCCAATGAGTTCATACTACAACTAGTACAGTCTCAAGGTTGTCAAGCTTGGGTGCCCTTACCCACCATGCCATGGGCCCTATATGAACCTTTGACACCTAAAAGTACATTACTCTCTTTTGCCACTGCTGAGAAATGGACCAAAGATTTCATCATTCATGTTAGTCAAGAGAGCCACACAATACCACAGAGCCACATACCCCGGCCACACTGATATGGTACTGCTGATCTCAATAAAATATTCCTACAGTCTATTCTCTTGAAGCCTCCCCAAAAGAGGACACTCCGTGACCATTTTAGATAAACTCTAAATCTCTTGTGCTGTAAGACTGAGTACTGATCTTCATGTCAACATAGTACGGAGGCTTCTACCTCGGTTTTTTTTTTTTTTAGATTTATTTATTATTATATGTAAATACACTGTAGCTGTCTTCAGACACACCAGAAGAGGGTGTCAGATCTCATTACGGATGGTTGTGAGCCACCATGTGGTTGCTGGAATTTGAACTCAGGACCTTCGGAAGAGCAGTCAGTGCTCTTACCCACTGAGCCATCTCACCAGCCCGCTCATTTTTTTTAACATAGCTTTTTAAAACTATTCCTAGCCAATTGTGACTATAATGAGCCCAAAGGAATATAAGTGATAGATAGTAGATAGATAGATATAGAGAGATAGATATCCATCCATATCCTTTGGACTCCATGAGACACTGTAAATTACTAACCAAAATACATGTGTTCAGACATCATTTGATCAAATTATTAGGCATCTCCTCCTCCTAATCAAACCATGAAGAAAACAAATATAAGTTCCTGTCCTCAAGAGGCCTATGTACCACTAAGGGAAACAAACAAATAAAAAAATCAACATCTAGAACTGAGAGAGGTGAGTGGGGACTACTGGATTAGAACTGCAGTTTTAAATAAGGTGGTTGTAGTGGCTATCTCTGGTTGTCAACTTGACTATATTTGGAATGAACTACAATCCAGATTTGGAAGGCTCACCAATGACCCTAACCTGGAGACTTGGAGATAGAAGTTTCTGATGTGGATCTTGGTATGGAGATCTTGATAGCATAGCGGCTATGGATTCCAGAAGATTAAGACGGAGAGATCTCCAAGCTCAAGATCATCTGGGATTAAAGGTGTGATGGCACACACCTTTAACCTGTTAAGGGTGTGATGGCACACATCTTTAATCTGGGCTACACCTTCTGCTGGAGATCATATAAGGACACTGGAAGAAGGGAGACTAGTTCTCGCTCCTTCGCCTGTTCGCCGTGTGGGACTGAGTAACTGGTAGATCCTTGGACTTCCATTCATAGCTACTACTGAACCATTGTTGGGAATTGGACTGCAGACTGTAAGTCATCGATAAATTCCTTTACTCCGTAAATTCTGTGACTCTAGAGAACCCTGACTAATACAGTGGTCAAAGAAACCCATGCTGAGGAGGTAATGGTTAGGTCAGGACATAAAGGAGGTGAAGTAAGCTGGGATGATGGGTAAAGAAAGAGCAATCCATACCAGGAATGGACACAGCAGTCACACACTCTAATCATAAACCAGCATCAAGGGGGAAATAGAATAGATATGGATGAACTAGCACAGGTAGACACGGGAACAGGATGGTCAGTAGGGAGGAGTAACAGAGTAGAGGGAGAGGATTCCGGGAGAGACAGAATGAAAGGGCATTTTAGGAATGATATGGAAACCTGGTGCAGCAAAAATTCCTAAAATGTATGAAGGTGTCTTAGTCAGGGTTTCTATTCCTGCACAAACATCATGACCAAGAAGCAAGTTGGGGAGGAAAGGGTTTATTCAGCTTACACTTCCATACTGCTGTTCATCACCAAGGAAGTCAGGACTGGAACTCAAGCAGGTCAGGAAGCAGGAGCTGATGCAGAGGCCATGGAGGGATGTTCTTTACTGGCTTGCCTCCCTGGCTTGCTCATCCTGCTCGCTTATAGAACCCAAGACTACCAGCCCAGAGATGGTACCACCCACAAGGGGCCTTTCTCCCTTGATCACTAATTGAGAAAATGCCTTACAGTTGGATCTCATGGAGGCATTTCCTCAACTGAAGCTCCTTTCTCTGTGATAACTCCAGCTGTGTCAAGTTAACACAAAACTAGCCAGTACAGAAGGTAATCCTAATGATGTCTCCTAATAATAAGGGAGATGTTGTCCCAACTGGCCATCTCTTCCAGTACTGGAACTAGGTTGCATTCATATGAATTGTTGGCGAAGAGGGTCCCAGAGAAATCTCCAAACAACCCAGGTTGATGCAAAGACAAAAACACTCTGCATTGACAGTGGGCTGACATTGCTGAGGGCAACACCCACGCAACCATTGAATGTGGGGAAGTCAGACTGGGGCCTACATGAGGCCTTCACCCCTATGTTCTAGTCTCTTTGGTGTGGAAGAGTAGTCTGCAGGCTACCAAAAGAGAAAGTAAACACCAACCCAGCAATAAAACCTTTGACTTACAATCTGTCTTGCCTGCCAAATATGCTAGGGCAATAGTGGCACAGAACGGTGGGAGTAGCCAACCAATGTGTGATTTGACTTAAAGCCCACTCCAAGCAAAGGAACTCATACCCAATACTGCTTAGGGAACCAAGAACTAGAAACTACATAGCCAGATACTTAGGGTAAAACCAAACACTAGTATTCTTAAATATATATATATAATATATATATATATATATATATATATATATATATATATCAATAAAATGATTCTGAATGATATTCTGCTAAGCCCATAGAAAGGTGCTTTATTCAGTTATCATCAGAGAAGCTTCCTTCTGCAGCAGATGGGAACAGATGCAGAGATCCACAGCCAGACATTACAGGGAGAGAGAGCCCAAAAGGGAGGTCTCCATCAATTTCCCCCCTCCCAGAGCTCAGGGAACTCACAGAAGAGGAAGCAGAAAGAGTGTAAGAGTCAGAAAAGATGGAGGACACCAGGAGAACAAGGCCTTCTGAATCAAGGAAGCAAGGTGCATATGAGCTCACCAAGACTGAAGCAGCAAGCACAGGGCATACACGGTCTGCACCAGGTCCTCTGCACACATATTACGGCTTTCAGCCTAGTATTTTTATGGGACTCCTGAGTGTGAGAGCAAGTGCTCTCTGACTCTTGGGCCTGCTCTTGGGACTCTCACTCTTGTTGGGTTGCTGTGTCTAATGATAGCTTTTGCTTTATCTTATTTTATCTTGTTTTGTCATATTGGGATGTTATCTCTTAGAAACCTGTTCTTTTCTAATGAGAGACAGAAAAGAAGTGGAGGTGAGGTGAGAGGTGGACAGAAATGTGGGAGAGGAGTAGATGGAAGAAAACTATAATCAGGATATTTTGTGTAAGAAAAATAATCTGGGGGCTGGTGAGATGGCTCAACGGGTAAGAGCACCCGACTGCTCTTCCGAAGGTGATAAGTTCAAATCCCAGCATCCACATGGTGGCTCACAACCATCCGTAACGAGATCTGGCACCCTCTTCTGGAGTGTCTGAAGACAGCTACAGTGTACTTACATATAA